>KK351175.1:225629-309727 GCA_000671755.1 Glossina brevipalpis | reverse complement strand
ACAACAAAACGGTGCATATTTGACCCAAATCGGACAATCCGAAGCATGTTAAATAAAGTCCTGAAGTTCATATAAAAATAATAGATTTCTTTTTCCCCAAACTAATATAATTAATCTAAATGTTAGCATATGTAAGAACAGTTTGAGTTTAGACCTACGCCTTAACGCCTTAATATATCTCATAGTACCTAACATGTATCATACAAGCCTGTAAGATACAACGTAAATAATAACGTAAATAAGGGTAAAGTTTTAAAACGTAGTTTTTGACTCGTTTAATCGATTTTGATTTTTGATTGTTTTCAGTTCAATTATATGTTGCGACAACAGAAACAGCGACTGTAGCAACAACAAAAATAATTTGTGCATTTCTTTATTAAAATTTTGTGTCGCCAGAACTACTCAGTTCTCTTTCTCTGACGCTATCTTTGTTTTCTACTCTTTTTGTCTCTCTTTCTTTTACTAAGTCAGTTCCCCTCTAACATCAAAATGATTCAGCGTTTTGCCGTGTGTGCCTTAATTCAAAGCCTCTTATGATAAATAATAATAGCCAATCATTAGCCATGGTAAGTTTACTAAAGATAGCTGCTATTGTAATGATGTGTGGAAAGGCCATTATAATCATAAAATCAACACAACATCATCACAATAGTGCAACAATGTATATGCTTCTGTAAAAAACACTCTCAAAGGAATTATTTCCCGTATTAAATTTAAATTGTTAATATATTGCATTGAAGTAGAAAAAAAAATGTGAAAAAACCAGACCATAGCACAACAATTTTTTCTATGAATTTCATTCCAAATATTCCCACAATCACTTATACAAATATGCTAGTACTAATACGCGAGTTTCTTTATCGCTTGTAAAAGAAAACGATGTGGAATTTATGTATAAAATGTAAACACATTTAAATTACTTACCTTCTCGACACTTGCACTCGTACGTTAAACCAGTCGATGGCCGACATGTGCCACCATTTTGACAAGGTGATGGTGAGCATGGTACATATTTGGATTCACAATTTTTACCAGTATAGCCGCCAGGGCACATACATCTGGAAGGAGAAAGAAAAGGAAGTAAGCGGAGAGAGAGAGAGAGAGGAAAATATAAATATAAAAAATTTTTGTATGAAAATATTTACAAAATCTTTTTTTAAATGTTTATACTGTATGCATGTTGAAGAAGAACTTGCCATCCTCCTTTGCATATCTCGAAAATTTATTTTCAAACCACCGTGGGCTTTTAAAATCAACTCTTGTGATATTTCAGTCTCAGTCTACAAAAAAGAGTATACGTCAAATCTTGTCTTAAAAAAACATTTTCTTCTTATAGACAGTTCTAATAGTGACGAGCTATCTTCTGCCTACGCAGTCGTAGATACCACAGAGCAAGGTTAATCATATACTATATGAAAGCGCTTCAAAACTTACAAACGAAGCTCAAGTTATTTTTCAAACGACAAACCTGACACCCAAAAGCAAACTCAAACCGGTTATTATCACAGAGGGTCTGTCGGTCATAAAAGCTATTCAAAAACCCCTTAAGTGTAAACTGGAGCACTATTAACAGTATAAGGAATACCGTTACCGCTTACGGAAACAAGAACAAGTCAAACCTGCTGCTTCACCACTATTAACTACAGACGACACAATGGAAAAGATTGACCTTCAAAAATATATTCATAAAAAAATTAAAGAGAAATTTAACGGGAAAAGTCGTCAATGCTACCATCCACATGACTGTCACGTTAATCCTAGTCTCGTTACCCGACCAATGGATTCCCAAGAAATCTATTTTACCAATTTGCAATTGTACGCAAAATCTAATAAATAAACATACACTTTATAAAAACCAAAGCCTTTCCACAATTCGAAGATTCATGTTGGGAGCATTTAACCCCATGGACATCTTGAAAATGACTGAAGATGCCTGTAAATAAAATATTTAACTTTACTAAAATGACCAGACTATCTAGCCCATCCTTTCGAAAAAATATACAGTCGATAACCTTAGTTGTTAGTACTCGACCCTTTTTTTTGTCTAAGAATTTATTTTATCGGTCTAAATAAACGGAAATAAAAGCAAAATTTTGTGGCGACAGAATCATGTTGGCCTCTTGGGAAATGAGCGAGCAGGTCTAGCAGTCAAATCCGCTGCTTCGGCACCATGAATTACGGCCGACAAAGTGGAAAAGATTGACTTTCAAAAATATGTTCAAAAAAAAAAATTAGAGAGAAATTAACGAAAGAAGTCGTCAGTACTACCACTATTGTCATATTAATCCTGATCTCGACAAAATCAAGACATTTGCGAGAGTTCGTCTCGGAAAGCTATTGTAACACATCAATGGATGCATAAGAAGTCTAGTCCGCCAATTTGCAATTGTGCACGAAGCCTTCCAATTAAACGAATACACTATGGATGTCTAAACTTTTCCGCAGCTCGAAAACTCGTATTCGGTACACCTTCAAAGCAAAATGACTGAACTAACCATCTAGTCCAAATTTTTGAATAGTCTTAGTTGCTAGTGCTCATCATTTTTTTAGTCTAAGAATTTATTTCTTTGATGTAAATAAATAATAATAATATCTTATAGGTATCTTATAAATTCAAAATAATATACGAATGATACCGTCTTGCGAGCATGTTTCTGGACTGCATTAGCTGGTTGCGGTCTTCGGGAATTTTAGGAGAAAAAACTTGAAAATAATCCTGCTACCGTTAAATAGAGTTTCGCCATCGCTAGAAGAGGCGCAATGAATGTTTTTTGCGAATTGTAAATGAATGGATTCAAGCAGTGAATTATTGTACCCACCATAAGGGGTATAATGGGTTGACTAAATGTTCGTGAAGCATAGGTAAGCGCATAAGAATCTCTATAAAATATATGAATCCGTCTTCGTCTGTCACCTCTTCAAATGGGCTGGCTATCCACAATAATTTGCTATGAATTTTAGATCGTAAAAAACATACGAATATATAAACATAATGATAAGCTGCAGTATGTAAGGTTTTTTATTCGTATGATTATCTACAATTTTGTCATGTAGAAATTGAAATATTTACGATATCTGACACATAATATACGATTTATGGTATATAGAACGAAGAAATTTTACGAGCAGATATCGTATATAAGCGAGTGGCGGATATTAATAAACATAGCCCATCTCACCCATCTTGTAATATCTTCGAATAATTTGTTTTTATGTTGCAAAGCTTTAAAATAAAATAAGCAGGCAGACTTCTAATCGTAGAGGCTAAGTGAAAATCACATTGCCACACATTAATTGTGAACGTGCCAGTGGATCAAAAAAATACTTATCCCAAAAAGGCTTGGCTATAAATTTTTCAAGTTAAACGATGTCACCTCTGCTAAAATATATAAAAGGCGATTTTCCAGTGTAAGCATGTAAATACTAGGTTACGAACATTTTTTTAAAACTATAGTTATTCTATAGCGTTTTATTAAATAATTAAATATTTATGCAAATAGATACATGAAGACTCAGGCAGTAAAGTAGCCGATGATATAACATTCAACGAGTTTTCTTCGTCAAGAAAATTAATTATGCAAATTGCTTACTGTCAGCTGCAACAATTTTAACGTATATACCTCTAGCATTACAATGGTGCACGGTGTAAAATTTGTGGTTTTTAAAAAATTGATTTCTCCAAGCAATTCATAAACGTAACCGCACAGGGAAAGCTATGAAAATCAATAGGATAAATACATTTTTATGCGTAAGTTCATTGCTCAGTCAACTACTTCCAAAGGTTTTATGATGAGAGCAATATCTCGGTCATTGTTTGCATTCGACACCGTTATTTTTTATAATGATTTTTTTATGCATAGGTTAATTTTCAAAATCCCAAAAGGAAAGAAATAATTTAACAATTTTTTTCGACATTATGTTTATTGACTGTAGGATGTGATTTATTTAAAACATTTATCTATTTTAATTAAATTCTTCATCAAATCTATTAATTATTAAATGTCTTTCTTCTGAATTGTTGGACCTATTGATTAGCAGACAGTGATCACTCCTTTTCTTTTCATTACCATTAACTTGTCAATTTTTTAGATACATTTAAAAAAATTCAATACCCATAAAGATCAATAAAAACACATCTTTTAGTTTTTTTTTTCATTTTCATTTTTAGAATATCTCCCCACAATTCAGTTCACATTGAAATGCAAATTTTTGTTTCAGGTTATCGTCACGACCAGCACTGTAGTCACCGCTCTATTGTCAGAAAATAAATGTAGTTTTAAAAGCTATTAATTCTCTCTTTTTTAAATTATTATTTTGTTTTAATTTTCGGTTCTTGTTCGAAAACTACTGTACATTTTTTTTTATTAGATTAATAGAAAATTAGCTTCTATGTAAGAAAATTCATAATCCGTAACAATTTTTTTCTAAAAGTGTAAAGCACGCACTTCTATGCTCGACAGATGCAGCAAAACAAGAACTTTCAAGCATAGAATCGTCGAGAAAAGGGAATGAGGAGGAACATTATGGAAAGGAAGTTTTATGGTGCTGCATTTGTAGACTAATGGAAAAAATCAATAGAAAGTTTATTGTGATAAAGGAACATGCTTCATTCTCTAAAATTACAGAGGCATAATTTCAATGACCTAAATTTTTTTCGAATTTGCAATATCTTTAAGGCGACATTCTTACGTGATTCGCTGACTACAGGTTTATAGACATAGCGTAAATGATGTTTTTTCTTTTTTTTAAATTCAAATTTGGGCCAGTTACATAGCGTGCCCCCTTCAAATAAAGTTGCGTCCAGAAAATTATTACGCTGTTGAATTATTTAATTTTTTTTCAAATAATTTTTTTTATGCTTAGATATACGCTTAATAACTTAAAAATCTGCTTAAATATTACAATTCTTGAGTATACTAATATCTCGATCCCAAGTATAATAATCTTCGGATTTCAAACAATTTGTTAAAAATAGGTTTTTTTAGACTGTTACCCCTTAAGGGAAGTATTTAATTTTGTTTTTTTATTCTTCATATACTTACTGATAGGACCCATGAGTATTTAAACATGTTCCACCATGCTTACAGGGGTTTAATTTACATTCCTCCACGTCGTCTACACATGTGTGACCTTTGAAGCCTTTAGGGCAAATACATTTGAAGCTAGTGCCACCAGATACAGATGTACAAGTACCGCCATTACGACAGGGAGATGTAGCGCAAATGTTTTGCGTTTCACAGTGTTCACCTAAGGAATATATAAATATTAACAGAATTTCTCTTTGAGGGCGGCTCATAAGCTAAAACATTCATCAGAGACGGTTAAGATCACAATTTTTTTACATTTAGATATATTCAAGACAATTGAAATTTAAAAAAGAAAATGATTACTTTATATTAGGAATTATGAATTGAACGGGTTGTTACTTCATTTGGCCCCCCTCGTGTTTTGACAGTTCATTTCTTGCAGTCGTCAAGTATAGATATAACATATAACATACTAATTTTAATTAAACAAATTCTTTTTATCAAGATCACACGTTAACTACTGCAAAATTAAGGGAAAAAAAGTAAAGACAATATAATCAGGCAAGGCCGACTTTCCTTTAACATTTCGTTTAATAATTAATTTTCGTCATAAAACACTAAAAATTAGTTTTTGTTTCCAGGTAAAGGTATACTTTTCAATAGAAAAAGTATGTTATGTGATCCAAATTGGATATAGTTAATGTAATTGTCAAATTGTTATTACGGACAAATTTTTATTATAAAATATTGGTAATACATTATGTCCCTGCGGTTTTTTGATACTGATTGACGGAGCAAAGCGAGGTGAATCTTTTATATAAAAATTTCTGGAACGAAATCGAGTAAACTCTTCCTGAGTCCTCAGTTCACTTAGAGCATTCTCACCGTACAATTCACATGTTTCGGTATGTTTTTGTAGCGTTTTTAACTTTTTTATTGTAAAAAAGCATCACATAGCATATTTCTTCAGATGTTTCATTCATTTTCAAATCGGTATAACGTTTCAGACGAGCAAAGAATTAGAAAACTATCTTCGCAAAAAATGTAAATCCAATATTAAAAATTAGATCTTTTCGTGTCATATAAAGGTTTACTTTTAGCAGAAATTTAGTTTAGGATAAGGGGTTCGAAAAATTAGCCAGTTTCATTCAATTTGCTCACATCAATTTAATACACCGAAATGTTAATACTCAGCGATTTTCATATGGATATTCTGAAAATTGTATTTTTGTTTTTGTACAACAACTTTTTCGACATAAGGCTTTATATGAGGAATCCACACCGCGCACCAAGTTCAAAGATATCTAAAAAATTTGTGAGCTATATATAATTCGAACAGTAAAATATGTGGACAAACAACAGACGCGCAGACTTACAGACAATCCTAAGTAGATTCTGAAAACGATTCGGAATGAAATGATTGAGAAAACGATTCTGAACCGATCGGTTTACTAAAAGATGGATCTATCTTAGGTTCCTCTGTATATTATATTCATCTGCACAAAACCTAATATACCTTGCTTTAATATATTAATGTGATATTACTCTTTTCCTCAAAGCCCAATGAAAAATATTGTAAAGCTAGGAGAGATAGGTGCTTAATTGGTGTTGTGCTTTGTACGAAATCGCCAATATTTAATAAGAGATTTTCATTATACCCGAAAATGGTATAAGGTACAGTTTAATAAAATAAATGAATCAATTGCAATACCAATTTAATTACCATTTGCAAATTAAAACGAAGACCTAGGATAGTCTAAAACATGAAAAAATTAATTCATACCGTATTCAAATCTAAGGGTCCATTATTTCACGATAAGCTACTGTAAATTTAAGATTAAATTTAGAAAAGGTAATATACATTTTCAACGAATCGAGTAATTGACTTTTCCTTTACTTTCTTCATCAGTCGATATAATTCTTATTTACATCAAGTTCGCATCAGACATATATTTACAATTTTTTGAAACTAATTGACAAGATTGCTTCTTATTTTTTAAAGAGACGTCCTTAGAAGACAGATTTGATGTGATATTTTTGGCATATATTGTATGAAAAGAAAAAGCACAAATGGTTTAATTTTTTATGTTTCACATATAATAAACAGTTTCTCGGTGGCTTTCACACTGGTGTTTGTATCTGTGACGTTACTTAATCTTGTTTTTGGCGGACATTTGAGCTATCATTAAAGCACGGCGGGTTTACATTGAATAAGCTGGTTTTCTCAAAAGAGGTAAAGGATTAATTTGGTAATTTAAAATTTAGGCTTACCAGTGTAACCGTTAACACAAGCGCAAGTGTATTCCTCCAATGTGTTTAAGTTGCAAGTGCCACCATTTTTGCATGGCGACGAATCGCAAGCATTTTTCACAGGAATTTCGCACAGCGATTCGGAGAAACCGATGGGACAAATGCAAGAAATACTTAGGCGATCATTACGGTAGGATCCTTGGCATGTGCCACCATTCTGGCAACGACCTAATCCGGTTAAACAAGGATTTGGATATTCACAATAGTCGCCAACGTACTTCGAACTGCAACTGTAATGAAAAGATGAAAAAAAAGAAAAATAAAATATGCTTTCTTCTAATCTTTTTTTGCAGAAATGTTGGAAAGTGCCTTTAAGTACTAGGGATGCACTTTCTTTTAGTACGACTGCAAAAACAATAATTACAAATTAAATTATACCCACATAAAACACGCATTACAATTCAGATATACATAAGTCGACACGAAAGACAAACAACACAACACATTAACGATTAGTATTCAATACTTATGCAAGTCATTTTAAAGAGGAAATATGTCGGCATGTAACAGCAAAACAGTCAGCAACAGTCAACCAAAAAATGGAAAAGTTTCCTGCAGAGAAAATAACAAGCAAATGAAAAATAAAAGTATATACAAAATAAAACACATATAGTGTATAAGCACGGTAAGAGCAGCATCAGTAACAGCAGTAGCGCTAATTATAAAGCCTATGATTTCGTCGAAACCTGGAGACAAACAAACAAACTAATAAACAAGCCATCCAATCTTATAATGTTTATATGTCAAGAAAGTGTGCATGTAAGCAGCAATCTTTAAGCTAAGAAGCAAATGCTGCTATGGATGGAAGGTTAGTTATTAGTTGCTCGAATGGATGAACAGTGCTAGTTGGCAAAATTGCAATACCACAAATCATTAAGGTTTATACCTGTGTGCGTTCGCTTTCTACCGTGTGTAGAAACTAACAAGTTGTAAACTAAACACATACTATATACACAAATCCGTGTATATATGTAAATAATAATAATAATATGTTGCATGCCATTCCTTCTTTAGAAATTCCTTCACAAATCTAAAGTGTATAATGTATCGATTTCATTTACGCATACACCAAACAACGGTTTATTTATTTACGTATATTTCATATCAGCTCACTTAAATACAATCAGGGTATATATATATATGTATATATATATATATATATGATATACATATATATGTATATATATATATAGCATATAGTGCAGCATGTAGTATAGTACATAGTATAAGACATAGTATAGTATATATCATAAAGCATTAGTATATACTATAACATATGTTTCACAAAAGTGGACCAAGGACCGACCCTTGTGGTACTTCCGCAATTATCTTGTGTATCTCCGTCCTGTTGATGCTCTCGTGAATTAAGGTACGGTTCGGGAGATAACTCGTTATGGTATTCAGTATGTACCTTGGGACCTGCACTCTGACGAGTGCCTTGCGAATGCTCTCCAATCCGCAGAGCTAAAGGTGTTTTTTACATCAAGTGCAACCACGATGCTGTATTATTTGACTCCGCCCACCCCATAGGTCTCCAGATCTGGCTTCCGATGCAAGCCTCACTAAGTGCTTTGGGACGTCTATTGTTATATTGGTTATCGGAAAGGGTGTCCCTCTCTTTGACCGCCAGTAACAGGCGCTCGCATACGACATTCTCCAGTAATTTGCCCATCGTCTCTAAGAGTCAAATGGCCGATACGACGATGGCTCATTCGGCGGTTTGTTATCTTTGGCAATGGCGTCTATATTTTACGCTTGTTCAGGCATTTTTGGAGTATGCTGACAAAAATGTCCTGATCTTGTCTGTGAAGCGAAGGGCCGTCCGCAGCCTAAGAAGGCAGTTCCAACGCGCAAGACGGTCCAATAGCGCTGATATTTCCCAACTCAGAATTGACTACATGCAATGTCTGAGCGAATATAAACGGATGCTTATAGAAGCAAAAGAAAATGAATGAAGGGCCTTTCTCTCTCGCAATCGTAATGACCTTTGGGGTCAAGTTTACCCTATTGCGAGAGGTACGAAACCCTTGGACGTCAGTGGAATTCGTACAGGTAATACTGAACTTTCCGCATGGACGGAGTGTCTGCAAGTTCTTATGAGTGGCTTTTTTCCTGGGCGTGACGGGGAAGTTTATCCTATCAAGACGATGTCTTCTTTGACACCCGTCCAGGAACATGATGTTAGTCATGCGATGTTTAAAATTAGATCTAAAAGGTCTCCATGTATGGATGGAATAACTGGTGAGATCGCAAACGCCATCTGGAAGGTTATTTCTCGTTATCTACATATGACGTATTGTCGGTGTGTGACTGATGCGTACTTCCCATCTCAATAAAAAGTGGCCAGATTTGTTATCCTCCTGAAGTCGTCTGATAAGATAAGGAGTGATCCTTCTTCTTATCGGGGCATCAGCCTCCTTCCAGTGCTTGGAAAAGTGCTGCGATGCTACAAAGGCTTCTGGAGATTCCCAGTTCTACTTTGTCCGACAGGCAGTTCGGGTTCCGTGAGGGACATTCGACTTACGATGCCTGGATGCATGTTCAAGCATGTGTCCGCACTTGTCCTGACAAGTATGTGTTAGGCATACTTGGCGATTTTAAGGGCGCGTTTGACTATCCGAGTTGCGAATCTATAGTCTTGAAACTTCAAGAGATGAGCTGCCTAGAAGTTAATCTCTGGGCCAGTTGCTTCTCTCAGAGACGTGCGTGTGCTGTCGGCACTAACGACACGTTTTATAGAGATGTGTTAAGAGGTTGCCCACAGGGGTCCATCCGTGGTCCATATTTATGGAACATTATGATGGATTTCTTATTAAGGCGACTAGAGAGTGTGTGCAGTGAGGATAACGGAATCTATAACTATGCTGATGACCTGCATATTCTTGTGAAGGGTCCGTCCAGGCATGTTCTGGAACGGTGTAGTGAAACAGTTATGCTTCTGATCTCTGATTGGACGAATGGCGCTGGTGTGAATATATCACTGGACAAAACTGTGACGATGTTACTTAAAGGTAACCTCTCGCACAGTAGACCTGCAGCGGTAAGAGTGAATGGGGTAAGTCCCAGGTACAAGACAATAGTCAAGTATCTGGGGATTACTATGGGTGAAGGATTAATTTTCTTTCTGACTTCGAAAGAGTGAAAGAGATGATTTCGAATGTGGTAGGACTGATTCGTCGGATCCTAAGGTGTGACAAGGGCCTGACAAGACGCGCCGTTCACGTTGTATATGGCGGCTTTTTGGTTTTGATGGGTGGTGCACCTTTGGACCTGGAGGCTTTGCACATTTCCACTGCCTTTAGGATAAGAAGGAGCCTGCCTTTACAGCCGACTGACGGGATATATACTGCGGAAGCAGAGAACTCTAATTTTAGGGAGCGCAATGCGCTACTAAAGAAACGTGTCCGTGCCTTATGGCAATCACGCTGGGAAAATAGCTTAAATGGAGGGGTGATGCTTCAGTTCATCCGTGATGTCCTGCTCGTGAAGAAACATCCAAGTTTTCGCTTTAGCTTACATCTGGGTTTCCTACTTACAAACTATGGATCTCTGAATGCATTTTTTTATTCTAGAGGCCTTTCCGAAACTAGGGCTTGTATATATGGAAGTCCGTTAGAAAATTGGAAACACGTTTTGATGGAACGCCCCATATACTCTGCCTTTAGAGACTTCGAGGCTATGGGCATAAAACAGAGAGACAATGAGTTTGATTTCAGACTGGCTCTCTCTGCTTCCGGGATTGCGGTGGTCTGGGACACGTTTGCACACTTGGCCTTTGTTAGGCGGCGTGCTGAGAGGCGAGGTATGGACAACTCTGCTTGATCCTCGTTGTCCATGTACTCCCGGATACTTGACGGGAACTGATGAAATGACGATGAAGTGAGCTGCATGGAGCTCTATAGTGATGTTGTGGAAACGCGTTTCCACATTTCTACTCGTTGCTATTGTTGATACTCGGTTTTGGGCTATGTCCCCATTTCTTCAAGGATGTCGTTTCCCTTTGCTAAGCGGAAGAGGTTGGGATAGGCCTCGCTCTGCCCAGTGAGCTTATCGTGTCCATGCGCATGATATATACTGGTCCCCCCTTTGTATTGTAGTTTTGACCACAATTCAACTATCTACTACAACCGAGTCAGGTCGTATGAGACCTACGAGCTCGACCGGAGGCTTGAAATATAGACTTTTCATTTTCAATTATTTTGATCTTATTCATATCTGGTACCATTCATTCTTCTTATTATCTTATTCATATCTGGAGCCCTCGAAGTATTCGTTTTCACTTACTTCGGCCTGACAAAGGGAACGGCCCATTGCGGAAGTTTCGTGGTGGCTGTGGTTAACCCAAATCGCGGGAAGAAAATGTGGAGTTGCATTGCAACCGGGTGCTTGACCCAAAGGCAAAGGTTTTGGATAGTCCTCGCTCTCACCGGAGAGTGGGACACGTCCCATAGCGTGTCTCCATCTGGCACTCGGGGTCTAATCATCCCCGCGGCGTTAAGTGTGCGTTTTCCCACTTCGTGGTAAGCCTACACGGCAGGAACCCACGTTAAACCACCAGAGACATCTGATCTTCTTCGGATTGCCCTTTTTAATTCCGTATTTGGAATTCCGGCTCGGAAGCTTTCCTATTCTCAACCTTTTGGTAGGCCGTCAGCAGTTTCTTCGTGCTAACTGCTGGTCTTTTCTTGTAAAAGTCTACAGCCAAATAGAGTGATCTCTGTAGAGCGAGCGACGCCCTTATTCTCCGGAGCATGAATGGGCACGTAACTTGTGGTGACCCGTGCTCTTTCATTTTTTAGGACGATCTTATGTGCAGTTCCGCATTGGTTGATGTTGGCTTCCTGGGATATATTACCGAAGCTCTTCTTTCTGCTGCTTTTAGCTTGATTCACATTTTTACAACAACAACACTACTTAGAAAAAAGAAACACAAAAACTCAGTGTATTTAATAAAAATTATGACAACAGCGCACGCAGCGATCAAACTGAATTCTTCATTTTAAGATGTTAATCAATATCACAACGACTAGAGAATGAAATGTGGTACAAAACTTTTAAACAAACTACCATAAAATAAGCAGCACCAAGAATAACAAAGAAAATAAGCACAAACACGAATATATGACACATGCGTACATACGAAATTTTACAGAAGTAGAAGGAAAAAAAACAAAAAAGATTTTTTTGTTGCTTACTTATTGAAAGGAATGCAAAACCTTACGCAAGTTAAGCAAAGTATAGCATACGCGCGTTGTTAAATAACACAGATTGATAGATGGTCATATAAACGATATACATTAACTAACAAAAATGGCACTGTTTTAATACCATTAATTCGGATCAGATCAAAAGCAAAAATGAAAAAAATAATAATCGAACAAATTGACTTATTAAAGCCAATTTATATATGTAAGTAAGCGATCAACAGCATTTTCAATCTTACCGTAATTTTATGGCTAACCAGTGGAAACTGTGAAATTGTATGTATAAAAAAATGTACGTCCCTACGTGTTATGTTATTAGCGTTAAATTTTTATGTATTTAATTATTAATGTATTCTCACATTTGATGGCAATATTGATGACTAGCAAATCCATGCGAATTTTTTTGAATGACGAAAAAAACAGTCAAAGGCGGACGAAAAGCACAATAATGTTATATACTATGCATATTCTATGAAAGATTACAGATCGTATTGTAGCAAATTTGTTTTCTGAAGAATTGCCAAAATAATTCAATGAGATGTGTAAATGAACTTCTAAGAAAGTTTTCCAAACCGAATTTTATGTATTGCATGATTTCTTTTTCAATTCCTTAATAATCGTTAGATCTTCAGAAAAATGATTTGACATTTCAGTCGTAGTACAGGAGCTTACGATGTCTTTGCAAATTCGTTAGGCCTTTCAGCTCTGGATATTAGCATTGCATTCAATTTGCAAGACTACAAAGCCCTTGTGCCTTGCATTGTAGATATTCGTTAACGTTTTCTCTAATTTTCGTTTAACTTACAGTCAGTTTTAAAGGTTTTATCAGTCTTAGCTTATTATTATATATTATTTATAAAACTTTAAAACTAAAAATTATTTATAGAACAAAATTTTCACATATTGTGAATGTTTAGCAGCTGATTTCATCGTATAGACAATCGAATGGGGAAGTAAATACACTAAGAAAGGAAGTGAAGCGCTTATAAATGCCTTTTCGATATTAAATGTGGTGCTACTAAACAATTGACAGAAAAACACTTTCGGAAAAAATGGAGCCCAATCAGTCGTGGATCACACGTTTGTAAGCATGGCACAGGCGAGACTCTGCACACGGCATGCCAGTGAGCTCTATACAAACAGCAACCATGCACCAATTGCCACGGATATCTTCAGATCAACTCGGAAGCACTCTCGGAAGTTATAGAAAGTCATGGAAAGTCAAAACGCTGGATGAGGAGATGCTCAACATAATGCTAATAAAGTGGAAGTGCAAGCTGAACAGATGGTAGCGCAAGTAACAACAATATGCGACACTGCAATGATTAGAAGGATAACGTGCAAGAGCCGTAAATCAGACTACTGATAAAATGAAGAGATCAATATGCTCAGGAAAAAATGTATAGCTAAGCCCCCTGATGTGGATTATTTTTTATGATGCAGTATTCTTCTTGCCGACGTCCAGAATGGCGAAAATTATTAGATATGCCGATGATACTGCAATGGTGATTGTAGCAAAGAAGCTCGATCAAATCTGACAAATCCCAACACCAGCGGTGCACACTATAAAAGAAGGGATGGAGGAAAATAAGTTGCAAATGGCTGTCGAAAAGACAAAAATAGTGTTAATTACAAATAGGAAAAAGCGAGAGCGAATCGTTGTGCGAGTGGATGGACACGAAATAATCTCCTCATCGGTAATTAAATATCTTGCGCACTTTAACGTAACCTGTCAGAAGACTTGCTGAATGTACGCTGGATTAAGTAGAATGATGGCCAGTATTGGTGGCCTAAGAAAAACGATGCACTCACCTTAAAACGGCTAATACGTCAGTTCAACTATGTGCCCTCTACGAGGTAATATCTGACCCGCAGGGTATAGTAGCAGATAAAAGTTTAAGTTTCACATTGCCCAAACTGGGCAACTTTCCATGCTTTCCCACCTTTCCCGGAAAAAGAAACAAAAGAAACAACAACAGGCATGCATATACACACATATATATACATACAGAAGTGTAGCATAAAGCAAACACATGCATAAAAAATAAACCTAATTAAAGATTTCGGAGACATGTTTGAGTTTCGAAAGGAAATATGTTCAATTGTGTGTTCATTATTTTTATCTTCATTAAGGGAGAAAAATATAAAAAATAATTAAGACATTAAGCTGAGCAAGATGTGTTTGCTTTAAGGAGGATTACATCCAGTTTTTTATTTCATGAGCGTGCCAATAGCACCATTTTCGCTCGAAACTGTTAAATAGCTTTTAGAAAGATATGAGCGGGTTAATGCAAGTTGGATATCTCTGTTAATTGTGATCACGTTAATAAACTGATATTTTCAATCTAAACATTTAAACGGGCTAGTAAACAAATTTTTATAACCATATATGGAATAAGTTATATGCTTATTTGTCTTCGTAGTTATTCCAGCTTTTAGTTGAGTAAGCTCGTAGACGGATTAGGACCACTTTTAAGTTTCATCTTCGCAATTAAGCTTAAGTTTTATATTCCGGTGACAAATCTTTTCTCTTCATTTTTGTTACCGTCAGGATTCCTTAAGCATTCAGACTTATTTGGTACATTACAATCAAATTCTTTATGTTTTCCTTACTATGAGCGAATTCGTTGACAGATATAAAAATACTTTCATTTATGCTATCAAAAATAATAATTATTCTATCAGATATAAAAGCGATCAACGAAAATTTGTATAAAATTACAGCATAAAAATTTTTCAACGAAACCAAAAGGAAAAGTTTATCAATCCGTTTTCTACTGACATAAATTCAGTTTAAGATTTCTGCTGTAATTCGTTATTATTGTTATAAATTACATTAAATAAAAAAATCAAACGAAAATGCTGACTTTCTGTAACCCATAAACTGACAAAGAGTTCTAAACAGGGATACAATAATAACAGAGCATGTGCAAATACTTTGTATTATTAATTATACTAACATAATACACAAGAATTATTGACAATATCATGAAACCATTAGTGTAAAAACGCATTCAGTCCATACGTTAATATTCCTCTTAATGTTTAAAATTTTCTTTAAATTCTTTGCTTTAAAGATTTGTTCAAAATCTTTTTAGTTTTAATAAATGATCACATATGCTGGTTTAGAATGTATATATTTTTCTTCTGATTTTAATTTTTCCAAATCATTTACAAAGTCAACACAAACCCATTTTTCTCTTTTGCCGAACAAGTCAAGCAGAGGTTTATCAGTAATGTTTAGCACGACTAAGTGACTGAGTGCATATATGTATGTGACTAGATATAAAAAATATATAATATTCGACTTAACAAAGTCGAAAACTACTACAATTAAAAAGAGAAAGAGAGAGTGAAAGATGATCCAAATGATGTTGCTGATGATGATGATTTCATTTCAGGTGCTGATGGCTCAACCATTTCCGCTGTTAAACTTTTCTTACAATCCCGCTTAAGTTGATTACCCTAAAATTAATTTTAAAAAAATTAAAAAGAAACTAACTTTAAAAAAAATATTGCTTTCAAAGGTGGTGGACACTAGAATATGTCTACTTGTACATGCATACAGGCGTACCCCTAAATCCCTAAGTAAGTATCTCACGTAGAAGCACCATCCATGCTTTCCTTGTTTCTTGGCAAGCTTTTGTATGTGGAATTAATGTTAAATTTTTCTTGTCGCTCACGTTTTCTTCTCTCTCGAGTTAATTACAAATAATTGCCAGCAAATGCAGTTTATTTTTATTGCAACCCCCTGGTAAAAAAAATCCAAATAAATAAATAGGTAAATAAACAGAGCAAAGATAAATAAAGTGACAGAAAAAACAACTAACAAAATCAAAGTTGTTTGCGATTAAATAATGGTGATTTTGTTTTTTTATTTTTCTTCTGTTTAAAAAAAATGCCTCTGCCACTAGCAAGTCAGCATATGGGGTCTCACACCCCATTGCGGTAGAATTGGTAAAAAAATACCAACAAAGCACATATGATCCCAGTTATCCGCTACCTTTAGTCATATGCTGTAAATTTATTTACATGTATATGCAATAAATAAATAAATAAAATTCTTTGAGAAGAGCATTTTAAAATTCATATTTACCCAAGTATTAAACAAATACGAAAACTATTCTTGTCCATCTTAAAGCAAATCTTCAATGCTTGCCATCTAAGATAAACAAATGTGCAAAAAAATGCCTCGCGTTAAGTTGTGTTCAAAAATCTGGCCGATTTCTACCTGCTCAACATGCCGACAGTGAGTGAAAATTCGAGCATTACTTAGCTACCTGTGGTACTTGTGTAAGAATCTTTTAAGAGTATTATTCAATGTTATTCTCGAGCCCGTTAGAGTAAGTACGTCACTCTTTGAATTTGTGATATCTCTTTCTCTTTCGATATGCTGAATATATTACCCATTCCACCACGTGAGGCATTTCTTCGGCAACCAGCCGAACCATCTGATACTACTTTTTAATCATTATAATCGTCGTTTTACGAAAATATTCGATGTAGCCCACACGCTGCATAATGTTGATATACATTTTATATAAGAAATGGAATTGCAAACAGTCAAAAAGCTGCGTTAAGGCTGTCAGTGGAAGTATTGATGAATCGAATTTGTCGCATATTGATAACCCACCATTTTTTTTTCACGATATTTCATAAAAATGGATAATATCTGCCACGTCCAACTGTTAATATTTAGTTCTTTTTACCACTTTTTAAGATAGTGGGGTGGTTGGTATGAAAGATTCGGCACAGTCGAATATAATTTTCTTGCTTGTTTTTGTTTGCTTTGTTATTTGCCTTACTTTTGTTCTAAAAGCTGCATTATAGAAGGAATTGTGAAATAGAACGAAAAGTAATGAAACGGTTACTTATTAATTTAAAGGTATTTTTATATAAATAAAAGTCACCACGAAAGTTTGGAACATTAGATGCTTCATAGCTACTTTTTTGACTGTCAAAAATTAAAAAAGGATCAAGATTCGGTGCTCGATACTCGGTAGTTCTAGTGTTAAAAATAAACAACGAAATAAAAAGCACATAAGCATCCAGTTTTACGGAAACTAAGATTAAAATTAATTGTATATATAAATATATTCTAGTAAATCCCCTGTTTTATGCAAATTTTGTAGTTTTTGTCAAGATGAATTGTTTCATACTTAAAAGAAAATATTGGTCGTGTAAGTCAAGGTTGCTCTTTGATTAAGGTGTAATATGTCAATCTCATGTATTTGCATTTATATATTTAATAACACATTTATACGGTTGTGTTATTTCACTTTTACGAACTTAGATAAGCAAGCTGGATCAATAATAAAATCAATTAAAGTTCTGACGTTATCGTCATCAATAAACGATTGACTAAAGAGAAGGAAGATGAAGATGAAAATAGCAGCAAGGAAATTTAGCGTCTCTTTTCCAATATACATTTTTGCTGATAACATTTCTGTTACATGAGGTGTAAAGCGATATTTCGTAACTTTGCGATGGGTTACTATTTTGCTTTCTCGAATATAATAAAGTGAGATGAATCAAATGTACACAGTTTGCTTTTTTATGTGAAAATTATAATTAAACTTCGTTTACGATCTTAATTTCGATGAATACTTTCCTAAAACATAATTCCATACTAAATAAATAAATAAATACCAATATTTAATTAAACAAACATTAAGTAGTGTTTTCATTAATAAGGAAGATTTTGCTCAATGTATTTTAATACATATGCGACGTATTTCTTGTTCTGGTATGATATACTAACATCGTATCCCATATTTCAAATATTCTTGTACCTAAGGACTTTAATATTTGATATATTTTTATATCCATTATCGATACATAAATATAGTTTGACTCAATCATCAATTTCGAATGCAACTGCAGTTTCGTTTTAGAAGTGTATAACTACATCGGATGATGCCAGGAAGTTAAGGTAGGTTATTCTTCTATTCTATAATTTCTAAACTTAAATAGAACGCTTTTTAATACCGTTTCTCACCTAAAACCGCTACGTCATTTGAAATAAAGTTTGGTCAGCAGACGATTCGCCTGGGTACAATATATTAAGTTATGCGTTGGTCATTCTCTCACTTGAAAAAGTCATTTATTGAGAAAAATTAGTACAATATATATTAATCCAAATATTTTCCGTCATTTTCTACAGCTTTTCCCATCTTTCTGCCAATATGGCGTCGGAAGAATTCGCAATCTTTTGACGGTATCCGTGAATCGACCCTTTTTCCCACTTCTTCAGTTTTGTAGAACTGCGTGGCAGCCAAGATATGCTGCATCGATCTGAACAAGTGGTAACCAGAAGGCGCCATGTCTTTTGAGTTCGCTGAGTGCTGCACAACTTCTCATTCGAGCTGCGACAGTGCATCCTTGACAACTCTTGCAGCTTGTGACCGAGCATTGTCACGCAAGAGGAAGACTCTGCGTCTGTTAGCCACTATTGTTTGACTTTCTTGCAACAATGCATCGTTTAAGTTAATCAATTGACGTCGGTAGTTATCTGCAGTAACAGTTTCATTTGGTTTTCGCAGCTCTTAATAAAAGGCACCTTTCTGATCCCATCACATGCACAGCAAAAGTTTATGGCCATGAATATTCCGCTTCAGTGTCGAGATGGGTGGCTCTCTTGGACTAGCCTATGACTTTTAGAATTGTCGTAGTAGATCCGCTTTTCATTACCATTCATAATACGCCTCAGAAAACTTCTTCTGTGCCCGGCAAGCACTGAAACAGCGACATTTAGCCGGTTCGAAATTAAATTTTCAGTCAATTCGCAAGATGGCCATTTCCCCTCCTTTGTACCTTTCTCATCACAGGTAAGTGTCTCGAAACAATTGATTCATCAATTGTTAAGCTACTCGAAAGCCCTTTGATAGTTTGAGCTGTTTTAGTCCAATAAGTCTTGCAATTCACTGTCTTCGAACTTTTTGGTTCTTCCGGCTGTTTTTTGTCTTTGACATCAAATTTAACAATTTTAAACCGTTGAAAGTAAAAGAACAACAGTTGCGATAGAATGCAGCAGCAGCACCACATGCTCCTAAAAAATGGACTTCGGCAGCAAATTTCTTCAAATCAAACAACAAAAGTAACGAATATTGGAATATTGACAATTTTGAGCATTGATTACCGTCTCCATGCACTAAATAACTCGACAATACTAAATGGACTATTGTGATTTTAGACAGAGGAAGGTCAAAATCATCAAATTTGACCATTATGTACACTGATATTTCCAATTACTTTATCAGTTTTACCTGTAGACTGGAAAAAATGAACACAGGCACCTCACACATTAAACAAGATAAGAAAAATATGACAACAGCATCACCGCGACCAGTTAATTTGATCAAGAGGTTTGCAATCGAAGAGTCCATCTTCATGCCTCAGTTTCTCAGGTCTAGTTTTCTCACTTCATCACCTATTTCCCTCAGCGAGCTATGTACTCTCTAAGTCGATTTCAGAACAAAACAAAGCTTCCTACCTTTTTACAAATTTTTTAAGCTGTTAATGTAATCTAACTGATTCGAAACATATTTAAAAAGAATCAAAAAGAAAAAGTCATATCGCAAACGTTGGACATTAAACTTTTTTTTTTGAACTTACCTGTTTACATATTGGGAATATAAAAAAATTTATGTAGTTATTTTTTACATGCTCTCTGTACAAACAATATATATGATATATCAAACGTTTAATACGAGGCACAGTTATTTTAAAGTACGATAATAACAATAACTTACTTGCAATATGAAATACCACTCGCTTGCGTTATGCATGTTCCACCGTGCTCGCAGCTCTTCGTTAGACATGATTTACCTAAAAAATGAAGAAGAAATAATTTATTTCAGCAAAAAAATAATAACATACTAGGATAGTATATATACATATCATTAGATACATGCTCGAATTTTGGCCAGCAACGTCAACAGATAAAAATGGCAAACTAATGGGAAATACCAGTATAGATAAAGGCTAAATTCGATCATTTTGGCCTTCCTCTGTACAAAAAAAACAATTTCTCATTTAGTATTATTGAGTTAATCATTGTGTACAGATGCTAATCGTGGAGCCCTTAAAAATTGCACTTTCGACACACTTTTCTTGTTTGATTTGAAGAAATCGGCTGCCACAGCCTATCAAAAACTTTTAGAAGTTTATGGTGATACTGCTCCATCATATCGCAATTGTCGGTTTTGGTTTCAACGATTTAAATTAGTGATATAGATATCAATGACAAAGAACTGTATGGAGAACCAAACAGGATCGAAGACCGTGAATTGCAAGACTTATTGGACTAGAACCCGGCTCAAACTCTCAAAGAACTTTCGAACAGCTTAGCAGTTGATGAATCAACTGTTTCTAGACGTTTACATTGCGATGGGAAAGGTTCAAAATGAGGGGAAATGGCTACCCAACGAATTAACTGAAAACGTCTTTTTAGTATCGAGGTTTCATTGATTGCCAGGTAAAAGTAGAGGAGTTTTCAAAAAGTTGGGATAAAGTTGTAGGAAATCAATTTTTTCAGTAAATGACTTTTTGAAGTGAAAAAATGGCCAAAACTTATGCACGTACCTAATAGATGTTTCGACAAAAATAATGAGTCTTAGAACGATAACTTTATCGCTTACAATGTACTAATTAAACCGAAAAAAAACAACTAATATAGAGATTACAATATACTCCAGGCTACTTGTGCTGGAGACACTTGCTTTTAGTAAAGAAAACGAAGTACATTTATATTCTGTGGTTAAGAGAGTCTGCAGCACCAGAAACTACCGGGGCGAAGCATAAAAACCACTAATAAGATTCTTTTAGAAGAGAGATTAAAGCATTCGTCGTATTTCCTACCAGTTCCTCTCACATTCGAAGCATTTGTTTAGCATGCTCTTCGGAACTGCGGATGCATGCGAAACGCCTTTAACACATTGAGTGACAAATGCAGTCAGGTTGCAAGTAATGACGGCGATGATGATGAGCAAGCACGGTATAAAATTGATCGCACTCGACAAAAGTGACAAGTTCATTTTGCTCCCGATCCGCTTGATTATAAGTATCATCTCAAATATATTTTGCTTACCGAGACAAAAATTTTCAAAAATTGTAGTCTTTGCCCATAAGATGTTAAGGGCAAGTAAAGATCCCAGGTAAGATCACAGATCACACCTAAGTACGGTATTGAAATCATTCTGCAGATAGAAGAGCACGCAACGTATAAGACAGGTCCTCAATAACTGCGTGGAGCCTCGTACGTGGACAAAATAAGAGCTAAGATTTGGAAAGGACTTTTTACTTTCTTTCTTTTAAAGAGCAAGATATGCAATAGAAAACGTTCTGAGAAGAACAACCCATGCTTTATGCTGTACAGGAAAGATATATTTTAAAATCCTTCAACAAATGCTTCCAGTTATTTACCACAAAATTCGACGACTTAATTGTAGGCAAAAGCAGAATATTTAAAAACCAATACTTTCCTAGTGGTGAAAAACTCTGTTTATTAGTTAATGCGTCCATGGATGCATCATTATAACTCATACTGCTTGTGGTATAGTGTATATTAAGTTTGTACTAATATATGTAACACTCAGAAAGATTTAAGATGGGCTCGCCTTTTATTATGACGATCGACTTAAGCTTATCCCCCTATCTGTCCGCCTAATGTCTATTTATGTGTTTAAGTCACAAGTCGAAATTTAGGAAGTACTTTGAGGAAAATTGTTGGATTAACATGACTATGTAAAGTACCTCTAAGAGTCGCGTAAATCCGCCAAACTTAGCTTACTTTATATGGCAAATGGTGCAGTATAGGAAAGTTGCAATTTCCGAAATTTATCAACAAAAATGTAATGGTTCATCGACATATTAAATTCATGTGAAAAACTTCGGTCGAATATTTGAAGAATTATTCCAAGAAAAACGGTGTAGGGTATTTAACGCTCTGCCTTGCTGGCTTACAATTTTTTCTACGAAATCATCATTGTATCTTTGTAAATATAGGTATATGCAAGCGTGTCTGAATAATGCATTTTTATGTACTAATTATAAAAATAATTTTATTTGTAACATTAAATAATACTTGTCTTTTTTATTCACTTTTCTTTATTACTCAGCAATAATAACTGATTAAGCACCGTTTTTATTTTTATTGTATTTCTTCGTACTTTAAACGAAAGGGTACGTATTCCATGAGTTTGGAAAAAAATGGCCTTATAAGAGCACAATAAGAGACAATGCAATATTTGCATTCATATAAAGACACACACACAAAAATATCTGAGTCATGCACATAATTCCATATACATATTCTATTTACCAATTAATTAATGTAAAACAATTAATAATAAAATGCCGCCTTGCATGCGTGTAAGAGAGAGATCGCGTTTCATTATAATTAACAGTTATTAGCATTTTAGTAGTGTTGCCATTAATATACACATCAATAACATAACAACAATGACGCCAACGTTATATATCTCTACGTATTTCACCACTTAATTTACATATGGTTATTGTCATCACGAATTTATGAATGAGAGAATTGCTTAGCGTGCACCCAAAACTAGATCAGTCAGCAATGATTCCAAATCTACCGCACAAATGCTAACCTCATCACAGGCTATACAACAAATTATTATTACGATTATTTAAAAGAAGTGTCAGCAAAAACAAAAAGTTGACGACACATCACAGCAAGGCGTTTGTAACAGCACATGCACAGAAAAAAATAGAAAAAAAAGGAACAATAATCAAGATTTATTAGGTAAGAATTGCAATTGAATTATATAGCAAAGCATTTGTGCTTGTAAGAGAATTAAAAATTACGGCACATATGAAAAACATTCATTACAGTTTCGTTAATCATTGTCAACGTCATTATCATCATCACCATCGTCGTTGTCATCATGATAGTTATGCAGCATGTAGTACAGTTTCTTTGAAGTATATTATACCCAAAAGTCAAAACGAATGGTAAACCTCAAACTGTAACACTTCATGTAAATTATATAAAAATGTTGAATATAGTTACGTTTCTAATAAAAATAGCATAATCAATAAATGTAAAGCTATTTTCTTTTAATTCGATTATCAAATATTTCCTAGAATTTAATATTGATTTTACATTTTAATCCTCTTTTAAAAAATCAATGCAAAAGTAAAGAACAAATGTAGGATAAGATACCACTCTTAGGTGTGCGTTATTGGCAAGTGCATGTACGTACGGCTTCATGTGTTTATAGATAAGATACACAAATCACACTTTATAACACATTTTCAGTCAACTTCAGATGAAATGGTGAAATTTTGCGCTTTAGCTTTAAATTTGTGACTTTGTACATGACAAATGAACTCACTGGCTGCTCTTACTCATTGATCGCCTATCTCTTTATAATACTTTACTTTATAATACTTGGCTACCATGCCTTGGCTTTGTAATTGAATTTCTTTACATTTTTTACTTCGGTTTCTTCTATAACTTTCATAAATGATTTTCATGTGTAGGCAGGTAATTTTAGTTACTTTACATTTCTTATAAAATTTATATTGAAACAAGTCTTGAAGGCAAATATTTTTTAAGAAAAATATTTTATCGTAAAATTTTCATAAATGTTAAATTGAATTGAATTTTTAACTGCGGTAGATAATAATTTAATCATACATCCTTCTCACAACGTATTAGTCGAATTAAAAAGAATTTAGTAACTGCCGATTTCACTTATGGATATCTCATTCCCATGTTTATGATATTCGTAAATGTTATGGTCTTCTTCTTCCTATATAGGTCAGGGGTCATCCTTATCTAGCTTTACAAGTTCATTGCGTAGATATATTCTTAAAGCTTTTTTTGTCTCAATATTAATATGAAGTGCAAGCGCGAACATTTCCGCCATATTTCGTTTTGTTATTTTCGTAAAGGAAAGAACACAGTGCAAGCCGCCAAAAAGTTACGTGATGTGTATGGTGATGAAACGTTTAAAGAAAGACAATGCCGAAATTGCTTTGAAAAATTCCGTTCTGGAGATTTTTCTCTTAAAGATGATCAACTTAATGAGTTAAATGTTAAAAAGTTAAATGTTGCACATACAGCCATTGAGAAGTATTAAAAACGTGTCAGTCCCGTTAAGAAGTTTGATATTTCGGTTCCGCACAATTTGATAATCTGACAAAGCGCATTAGCATTTACGAATCATGGCTTAAACGCAATGGATTCGATCCGTTTTTAAACGAATCACCACTGGAAACGAAAAGTGGATTGTGTAGAACAATGTCAATCGAAAACGATCGTGGTGCATGCCTAATGCAAAGCACTTCACAAAGGCACATATACAACAAAAGAAGATTTTGCTGTCAATTTGGTGGGATTGGAAAGGTCCGATGTATTTTGAGTTGCTTCCAAGCAACCAAACCATCAATTGGGAAGTCTACTGTCGGCAATTGCTCAAATTGAATACAGCGGTCAAGGAAAATCGACCAGAATTGGTCAATCGTAAATTCCACCAGGACGGCGCTAGGCCGCACACTTCTTAGGCCACTCGGCGAAAATTGATGGTACACCCACCATATAGTCCTGATCTTGCGCCATTAGATTACCGCTTATTTCGATCCCTGGCCAACTCCCTTTATAGTAAAACTTTCAACGATGAGGACGCTGTAAAATCGCACTTAACTCAGTTTTTGGCCGAAAAAGATCAGACTTTCTACGAGCATGGAATTTTCAAGTTGTCAGAGAGATAGCAAAAGGTCATCGAACAAAATGGAAAATACATTATAGATTAAACTTCATTCCAAGGAAAAAAAGCCTTTCATTTTATTGCAGAAACCGGCAATTACGTAGTTGCCAAGCCAGTATTATTTTCAGTCACCACTTCATGGTTTAACTTTACGTTTTAAATATGTAATGAATAAACAATTATAGCGCCGCCGCTGGCAATAATCTACAGTTTCACCCACAAGCACGTCTCTCAAGAAGGACTTGGAGCCGATCTTTTAATACGCGCCATTACTTAGTATGGGATAATTAACTGCAAGACAAAGCGAATAAGCAAATCAGCGCATATATACCATGATTTATCGCATATATTTGAAATCATATTTATACATCATTTGGGAATTGTAAAAATTACTGACCATATCAATATATACAGTGTCCTTCTTAATTGTGTTCGGATCTACAAATCGATTTTGGAAGTTTACGAGAAAAAAGAAGAAAAAAGAAAAAATTTCAGACCAATACACGCATAGTAGCCGACAATGGATAAATATGATTGAACTGATTCAATCATCTGCGGTGATCAATAATATTATGTCGAAACACTAACTTAGGTTTGTTAAGTTGATTTTTTGTGATAGCTTGATCGGATCGAATTATTGATTTCTAAATATCTCAAACTTCGAAAATTTATCAAGGATTTGTTATAATGAAGTAGGATTTTCTTTCAGCAGTTCTCTTTCCAAAATATTAACACAAGTGAAAGGCTAAAAGGACCCTGGATCCCTTCGTCCAATATAAACCTTCATTTATTTTGAAAACACCGCAAATCGTAACTTATTATAAGGAAGCGAATTTAAAACATTAACGTGGTTTAAATTTGGTAAATTAAATTTTCTTGTCAAAAATCTTATTGGTCTTCATCAAAAATTAATTTATGTTTCCAGCTAAAATTAAAATTTATGTCAAATTATTATTCTGGACTAAATTTTATTATACTATATTAAAAATTAAACCCTTCTGCCAAATAAAGGCTTACTTTTCGTAGAAAGAATTATGTGGAAGAGCTTCCAAAAATTTGTCCACCTGACCCCATCAATATATTATGCCTAAATATTAATACTCAACAATTTTTATCGAAGCATTTCGAAAATCGTAATTTTTGTATATAACGGCTTTTTTAGAGCAGAGCAATACGTGGCAACTTGTCTCAAAAGCAGTACGACCTAATTTATTTTCAACAGCTTTCGTCCTTGGTCCAAAACACGTCAGTGTAACACATTTTCTTAAAATATCTCCGAAATTCCGCACTATCAAATAAGTAGATAGACATTACACAAATAAGCTTAAATGGGTAAAGAAATGGATCGATCGCTTTAGCAAAAAAATAGGTCTGCCTTAAGTCATTGTAGGTGTCACATACATCCGCGCAAACGTAACATACCTAATTACATACGTGGTGTACCAGCGCACTTAGGTTTAGCTGGTTTTCGGGTTTATTAAAACACATTACTGCAGGTGCGGAGAAATATTGTCGTTGTTCTATCGCACTTCTTTCATATTCTCATTCATTTATTGATGAAAAGTTTATTTTTAAATCAATTCCCTAATCATAAATACTTAAAAGTTCTTCTATTCATAACTGCTATAAAGAAGGGGTCGTTTGTTAAAAATAAAAATAAAACAATAAAGTAAAAAATTGAAGGACAACGTGACAGATATAACTAAATTACTTTCATATATGTGTTTGCTGAAGGTTTGATTAAATTTGCAAATATGATCTGTTGCGAGTGTGCAAAGCATACATGTATTTTGCAGTGGGTACGGAATGAGCGGTCGTTGCTTGTCATACATTCGGATATGAAAAAATTTATGTGTAATTTTGATTGCGAAAATAAAACTCTGAAGAACCATGAAGTCATTTGAAACCAAAATTTTGTATTATATTATTCAGGTGAAGATTTGCGGAGAATTGGCGACCGCTATTAAATTGTTTAAGTGTTAACTTTGAAACAAATGTAGAATTGCTTAAAATAAAAAGAGCTTCTTTAATAAACACTTTACAAAGTACTTCCAGTCAATCATAAATAAATAACAAAAAAGTTATTAAGGGTATCGCTATTAATGACAATTTGATAACCGAAGCCATTTAAAGTAACGGTTTTCTCCATGCGTAGAGCCATTTGCTTATCTCGGAAACTTAACTATCAGTAGACATACGATATGTATGTGTATGCATGTATGTACGGCTATGTGGGTACTCGTGCTTGTCATACAGCATACTTGAGCGCGTTTTTGATGTAAATGCCTTAGGTATAAAAAGCACTTTATGTCGTTTAAAGCATTAAATTCTCATCAATACTATAAGTAGTTATCAGTAACGTAAAATTGTAAAATACTGGGGTTTATTAAAAATGGTTCATAATTATATATAGTTACGTATATATAAAATTTGCATGAGCAAATATCAATAGAATAACATTTATATATGCGTATGGATATATGTATGTATATGCGTATGCGCATGCGTATGTATATAGATATTGTTTCTGCCTGTAGTTATAGTTAAGTGTTTAAATAGCAATAAAGAAATAAGACAATGAACAGTAAGAGAATCGGTATAACATCATCGACAATACCATCAGTTGCATTGTAAGAAAGAGAAAGGAAGATAGAAAAAGGGTGACGATTATTAAACCGGAAATCATGTATTATTGTCGTTTGAACTGCTTGCTAATGACGATCATTGATCGCGTCTAGTATACTATGAACGTCATCCCATCACTAACGCAAAAGTTTAAGATATACCATCAGAAACAATGCTTACACACATATAAATTTTAATATATTAACACAGGTTAATGCATTAACACCAATCTTAGAACTTGGAAGCCAAATTTTCAAATTTAAAGGGAGGACACCTGGCCTGGATCGCACTTCATACCAAATGATCAGTGCGCTTTCTAGTCCAAGTAAAAGGAAATTTTTTGACCTATATAACACCATATTTTTTACTGGGGATATTCCTAACGTGTGGAAGCTTGCGGCAGTTGTTCCGACTATCGTCCAATTTGCTTACTATCTTGCCTCTCTAAGCTACTGGATAAAATTATGGCAGTTAGGTTATCTTGGTTTCTTGAATCCAAGAACTTGATTACAAAACAACAAGTTGGCTTTAAGCGTGGCAGAGGCTGTATCTTCTCTTCTACACATCGACCATTTTATATCCAAAGCAATCTCGAAGCGAAATCATGTCACGATACTCTCAATTGATTTTGAAAAAGCTTTTGACAGAGTGGGTCTTCATGTTATTCTATCGAATCGTGGAAACTTGGACCCAAATTTTTCAATTACATCAAATTTTTCATGTCGCATAGGCGATTTAAAGTTAGAGTTAACGGTCATCTATCTGAATCTTTCCCGCTAGCGGATGGGATTCCACAAGGATCTCCTCTTTCAGTCACGCTTTTCCAAATTGCCTTTAATGAATTAAGTAACATTCTAAGCCGAATCCCTAAAATAGGCCATTGTCTCTACGCTGACGATTTGTACATCTTAACAAAAGAAAAAGACAACACAAGGACAGTCGACATTGTCGAGACTACCATGAATGATATTTCAAACTGGGCCAACTCTTCAGGAGCGAAAATTTCCATTGAAAGTTCAAAGAAGATACACATTTGTAGAAACCATCTAAATGATGGAGGAAGCCAACTTATTCACGTGAATAATTTACTTATACAGAATGTAGATACTCTCGAAATTCTTAGTATCACATTCTCTAACAACTACCGTTGAAAACCACATTGTCTCCAGTTAAAGAATTCAATTTTAAGAAGGGCGAACTTTATACAATATATTACATGAAAAAGTCATGCGCATGTTAACACCTTTGCGTACATTAGCAAAATGCTCGTTCCTAGTAAGATCGAATACGGTCTGGTAATCTATAGCAATAACTGTAAATCTAATTTAAACATCTGGAAACCGGTTTATCATCAAGCTATTAGAGCCAGTACTTATTCTTTTCGGACGACGCCCATCAAAAGTATTACAGCTGAAACCGGTCTCCCAAATTTGGAAAATAGGCTTTATGAGTTAAAAGCTAGACTCATTCCCAAACTTCTCAAATCCGTTCTTGGCGACGACCTTAAAAAATCTATTGCTGCTAAGAAAACCAAAAGAACACCATCTGCGATTGACTGCTCTTTACATATTGCAAACGAATTGAAAATTCCTGTAAAAACTTGTCGATATTTTGGACTCAAACATCCATGGGTTTTAAAAGGAAACTCTTGTGATATTTCTCTGTCTAGGTACAAAAAAGAACTCACCTCTAACCACATCTTCAGGAACATAGTCGAAGAGAAAATCCAAATACTACAAAATGACGGTTGGCACCTTCTTTACACTGACGGCACTAAATCCGTTGATCTTCTACCTGCTTTTGCCGTGGTAAACGCTTCAGGACAAATCCTACTAAATCGGATCCCTCACGAAAGTGCCTCGATATTCACAACTGAAGCCAGAAGTATTTTTCAAGTTATGAACTTTGCCAAAAATAATAAACTCAAAAGTATTATTGTCACCGGTAACCTATCCATATTAAGAGCTATCCAAAATCCCTCAATTTCTAAATGAGACACCATTAACATGTTAAAAAATACCATAGCAACATCTGGAGATAAGATAAAAATACTTTGGGTTCCTAGTCATATCGGTTTATCTGGAAATGAGCAAGCTGATCGAGCAGCGAAGGCTGCTGCTTCCGCACCTCTAATTGTGGACGATATCATGGAAAAGTTGGACCTTCAAAGATACGTTGCAAAAAAAGTGAAAGAGAAAATAATGGAGGATAATAGACAACATGATCATCAGCACCAGTGGAAGTACGATACCAATTCAAATCCAGGCTAAAAAAAACGCTATACGTAGCATAGAAGCAAAATTCACGAGAAAGCCTAAAAGAAAAGAAAAGCTCTTTCCAGACATAGGACATTAAATTTGCAGACAACACGACGAGGTAGGCTTTTATTTGACACAACTACTCAACGGTAATAGTTGTTTCCGGAAGTACTTGCATAGGTTTAAAATAGAACAGGTCCCTCTTTGTAGTCTATGCAAGCGCACTGAAAACGCTAAACATGTGTTTTTTGTCTATCTGAAATACCACGACGAACGCCAGAAACTACAAATGGAAATTGGAAAGTTTCCTCTCCCCGACAATCACGTTACGAACATGTTGCACGACCTAGAAAGATTGAAAACGGTAGGAATGTTTGCGGCAAATATATTGAAGAAACGAAGAAACAAGAAGCGTCAACATCGGCTCAATGACAGTGCCTAAACGGCAACGTAACAGTCGTGCCACAGGGTAGTCAATAGTACCATAGGTGGTTTTTAGCGGGTAAAAGTCTTCAGCTTTCATTGCTTTCCCACCTAAACAAAAAACAAATTCAGAACGAGCGCACGGATGCTTTTATGTTACACACTCAGGCTTATAAATATCTATAAATATGTTTTAATTTATTTGCATGCGTGTACATATATGCCTCGGTTTAGAAGAGAGTGTTATTGTAGTTTCTCATGAATCTAACTATGAGCGCATATATTCATGCAAAACACTGTTTCACTTCAATGTATTCTTAAACAGTGTAAATATGTACGCTTTTTATTCGAGTTTTTTGATATTTTACGCATTGCGTAGCATGTTATTATCAATATAGTTATTGTTGTCCTCCCTAAAAATTCTTGCATTCGATATATGTAGGCCATACTCTGCACAATTAATTTGTATGGTAAACTGCTGTAACAGCCTTTTATGTGATAGGGTCTAAACAAAACGCCCACATGATCGCAATTGTTTGGAGTAACTTTTTCCATCCAAAAAGTATATATACTTCTGATGAGCATCCAATTTGGAATCAATTCAAGCATGTCTGTCTGCCGACTTTTGTAAGCATTCTCCTACCCGAAAAAATAAAAATATATTGGCTTCAATTTTCGCAGAAACATTGGAAGTTCTTTCACCTACGTTGCTATTGAAAATAGGCCAAATCGATCGCAGACCACGCCTACAGTATAAGCTGACAGCACGTCTGTTTTCTGGCTGTTTTGCTCTGGCTATTTTCCACGGTATTCCATGGCTGATTGTGTTCCACGGCATTTCATAAAAATAGAAAAAATCTGCCGCGCCCACCCATTCGATTTTATTTTTTCCCCTTTCTTTAAGATAGAGGTGGTGGGTATAAAAGATTCGGTACGGCCGCATATAATTTTCTTACTTTTTTTTTTTTTCAAAAGCTCAAAACGTCCCAAATCGTAGTCTGACTGAATTAAATTCAAATATTAAGCCCTTTACAATGTTAGATATTCAAAACAGGCTGAACATTCATTATATTCATGCTCATATTCTTATGGCTACTTATAGTTACTAAAGTCTTAACTATATTTTAACATAGCTCATTAAATGTTCCATGCGTGGTTAAAAAGAAATTTATAGATTATTCTTTTAAGCCTCTTAATGAAAAATTTGGTGTCTACAGAACACATTTAGCAAAACTCTGCTAAGAAATAGCTGAAGCGATTAACTTCATAAGTAATTAATAAATGCTCCTAAATAATAAGAGTGAATTTAAATGTATTTCAATATTTTCGGAGACTTGAATTCTTTATTCTTATACAGGTATATATATATATGTTACATATATAACTCTATGGTTATATACTGTGTGAAATCATATCATTTCTGAAGGGAGGCTGCTTATCGTTTTTCCTATGATAACACAAGTGTTTCACAATTATTACCAAGTGTATTATAGATATTCTTTTAATACTTCGTTTATTTTTTTTCTACGTTGCGTTGTATACATTTATATTATATTTACGCAAATAAATGCGTTGGGAATCATTATTTTAAATTTGATGTAATTGGAACTTTTTTTTAACGCTGTCTTATATAACCTAGTAAGTATTTTCTTATTTAAAGTGCTTTCGGTATGTACCTACACATACGTACATTTTAGAATAGCGTGGAAGAGCGTGAGAAATTAGCGGCCGAAATGATGTTTGGTTGTTTTATTTTATTTTTTTTGTTTTTTTTTTTAATGCATAATGTGGAGCTATTCATTCAAATGTTGATAGCAAGTAACCCATGCCGCCAACGACAACCACGACAATAATGACTTCAAGCATTATGATATGAAAACGGGAAAAATATTTCCAAATGTGAAACAAGCAAGAAAATTATATTTGGTCGTGCCGAATCTTTTATACCCACCACCTCTATTTTAAAGAAGGGGAGAAAAACTAAATTTTAGTGGGTGGACGTGGCAGATTTTTTTTATTTTTATGAAATACCGTGGAATACTGCCAGCCCTACAGCACCGTGGAAAACAGCCAAAAAATAGACGTGCTTTCAGCTTATTTTGTAGGCGTGGTCTGAAGCCGATAATTTTACTTTTGCGGAAAAAAGAATGTTTATAACAGACATTACACAGACGGACATATGGACATGCTTAAATCAATTCTAATTTTGATGCTCATTACAAATATTTATACGAACAAAATGATAAATTGAAATATAATCCTCTCACCTTCGGTGGTGGGTATAAATAAAAAACAGCCAATAAAAAGTTAAATACATGAGACCGCAATTGAAAGAAAAAGGTTATCAAACAAAAAAAACTTGTAAGGGAAAATGCTATGTTCGCTTTAAAGCGATTCTCTATTGCCCGCCACGCCCCTTAAGGTTTTTATACGCATATCTTGTTTAATTTTTGTTAATTACACGGACTTAACACTATGTCCCTTTCTTTGATACAGAATATCCTTGAGATGTTGACAAATATTATATAACTCGAACGTTTAGATAAGAGTTAATATGCATACCGTCGAAAGGCCATTGAGCTCATTCATATCCTAAACTGATTTACGTTCCTAGTTGTATCTAGCTTCGGCTCTCTACTTTGCAACTTGTTAAACATTACACTTCAGGTCATTACAAACGGAACGACAAAATTAGTACACTATCTACTTTCGATAACGTATAGGAAAGCGAAATCAAAAACTTTGCGGCTTGTAAATCCTTTACAAGTAATGATAACAATAAAAAAAGAAAAGTTAGGCTTTCAAAGATACGTTGCAAAAAAAGTGAAAGAGAAAATAATGGAGGCTAATAGACAACATAATCATCAGCACTATTCTTCTGTTAATCCGGACCTTGTGCCTCCAATATATCCAACTAATATTGACAAAGTCAAGGTTAGAACATTTGCTAGGATCCGCCTTGGGCATACCATTGCAACACACCAATGGATACTTAAGAAATCTTTTGTCCCTATCTGCAGTTGTGAACAAATTCTTACAATAAAACAATTTTTTTGCGACTGCTTAAATCTCACTCTTATTAGAAGAATCATATTTGGATCAACTAATCTCATGAACATTCTGAAATCAGCTACCGAACATAACATTCATTTAATATATAACTTTATTAAAACTACTAAGCTTGGTATTTGATATAACTTTCTCTAGTCTAAGAACTAACTTCATTAGTCTAGAAAATATAATAATAATAATAACAATGCATTAACACACATGTATGAACTCGCGCACAATTTGAGTGCAGAAAGCTTCTGCGTGCATCGGGCGTAGGAAGTTTGCCATGGCCAGTGGAAGTATGATACCAATTCAAATCCAGGCTAAAAAAAACGCTATACGTAGCATAGAAGCAAAATTCACGAGAAAGCCTAAAAGAAAAGAAAAGCTCTTTCCAGACATAGGACATTAAATTTGCAGACAACACGACGTGGTAGGCTTTTATTTGACACAACTACTCAACGGTAATAGTTGTTTCCGGAAGTACTTGCATAGGTTTAAAATAGAACAGGTCCCTCTTTATAGTCTATGCAAGCGCACTGAAAACGCTAAACATGTGTTTTTTGTCTATCTGAAATACCACGACGAACGCCAGAAACTACAAATGGAAATTGGAAAGTTTCCTCTCCCCGACAATCACGTTACGAACATGTTGCACGACCTAGAAAGATTGAAAACGGTAGGAATGTTTGCGGCAAATATATTGAAGAAACGAAGAAACAAGAAGCGTCAACATCGGCTCAATGACAGTGCCTAAACGGCAACGTAACAGTCGTGCCACAGGGTAGTCAATAGTACCATAGGTGGTTTTTAGCGGGTAAAAGTCTTCAGCTTTCATTGCTTTCCCACCTAAACAAAAAACAAATTCAGAACGAGCGCACGGATGCTTTTATGTTACACGCTCAGGCTTATAAATATCTATAAATACGTTTTAATTTATTTGGATGCGTGTACATATATGCCTCGGTTTAGAAGAGGGTGTTATTGTTGTTTCTCACGAATCTAACTATGAGCGCATATATTCATGCAAAACACTGTTTTACTTCAATGTATTTTTAAACAATATAAATATGTACGTTTTTTATTCGAGTTTTTTCTTGATCAGAATCAAATGTCGACTGTGTAATGTCTATGGTAAAAATTCTCCTGGTCGCAAAAAGGCAGATATCGGCTTTAGGTTTGTTAGAAATATTGGAAGTTCTTTCAGGTACGTTGCTACTGAAAATGTGCCAAATCGATCACAAGCGTCGCCGGCAGTACAAGCTGAAAGCACGTCTGTTTCCTGGCTGTTTTCCATGATATTCCATGACTGACTTCGTTGCACGGCATTCCATAAAAATTGGAAAAATCTGCCACGCCCATCTATTAAAATTTAGTTTTTCACTCTTTTTTTACTTGTTACATATTAGCTTGACTGTCACGCTTGCTTTATTTAGACGTGTACATATGTCACAGACATGAGACACCTTTGGTGTGATAATTAAAAAACTTCCAAAGTTTCTGCCAAATTTGATATCTTTATTTTTGCGGGCAGGAGAATGTTTACCACAAACGTTACACAGATCAAATGGCGAAATGAAATATACCCCTCACTTTCGCGCACCTCAACCTTTATATGCTCATGCGTATGTATTATTATGTCGTTATTTGTTACAGCAGATAGCTTGTTTAACTAATCGTTTGATTAAATGAACTTAACTTACATTAGCATGAGCATATTTAAACAACTTTTTACACTAGGTTACCTTTTGTAAACAATTGTTTACTTTAAAAAAAATCATGTGCAGATAACTCATACGATTTGTACATAAGTTATTTATGTAAAACTCATATACCACCACACCACACGAAATAGTTAGTCAGTCTTCTTTTTTTTCATTTCTTTCCCGCTTGTTGTCTATAATAATTTTCGTGAAGCGCCTACACAAAACCATGGATGGGTAACCGAAACGTTTTCACGCTCTACCAATGATGCTTGAAATGTTAATATTAGATGCGATAAAAGTATGCGTTATTAATGTGTCCGTTGTTCTATAGTCGGTTACAACTGATATGATCTTGTAAATACAAAAATCTCTCCTTAAAATGTTATTAATTGATTAATAAGAACATTAATAATTGTGATTAATTATATAAACGTACTAAATCTTTCCAGTGCATCTAACTATTTAAACATATAAAAAAGGGACTTTTTCAAAATCAAAAAATCTATCTACCTATTGACGGATAACATCTCAAAAAACGGAGTTAAAACAAAGCCCATCATCTTCATTTAGAAGAAACACTGCAGGTCTTCCCTAAGAAATCATTAGATTGTAAATTCTCACCAACTAAGACAAAATAAGGATATATAAAAGGAGTTAATACCTTCATTTTTTCATAAAATCTTTCCTTACATTTACAAGCATTTTTGCTTTCTTTGTGGCGTGGGGTATTAAATGTCGTAGACGTCCATATTTAGACGTGGTGTTTAGTAGGCTTTTTCAGGGGGCTATTTCATGTAAAATTTTCCATATCCAGTATAATAGTAAAATGGTTGCACAGGGCACTGAAACAATTCTTAATCACTTACCCAGAACTTGTACGTGATGTGAAGATTTTGTTTTGTGGGTAAAAACAAACGAGCCATTTATATATATTGTTACGAAAATAACAAACTGATAAAAGGCGACTATAACAAATTTGATAAATCTAAGGGGTGGAAATTCCTTTGAATGTAATACCTACGACGGTCATAAAAAGACAAATTAGCAGCTGGTAATAAACGCAAAGATTAGCAAAGAATTTCCGCGAAACCTGACATGAAAGGGATTAATGAAACTACGAATTCAAGTTAAAGGCAGAAGGTATGCAGAGTTTGTGATATTCGTAGGGTTTATAAGCAGAGCATTTTGCTGAGAACAGCAGAGTCGATTAAAAATATTAGAGGAGTAACCAATTGTTGAAGAAATAATTACTTTGTAATAAATTGTAAAATAACTGAGTTTGTAAATATTACTTCGTAAATAAAGAAAGTTGTACATAATCAAAATCCAAGCTTTTCACGATCTAGAGATACGAACCGAAGCTGAAAAGTAAAAAAGCATAGAGGCAGTTTACGTCACAATATTGTTACATCACAAACCTATAAAATACAACTGCAACATATTTGATAAAATCTATGAATGTATTACCTATCGCGGTCATAAAAAGACACATTTGCAGCTTTCAATGAAAGCAAAGATTGACGAAGAATTCCTGAGAAATCTAACAAGTGATGGGATTAATGAAACTATGCCGGGAAATCCAGCAGCGAAAAGAAAAGGACGCAGCGTTTCTAATATTTAGAAGATACAGTTGCAAGGAAAACAACTGTAACTGACAAGTAGGTTTATTTGGGTCTTCAAAACTACTTCAGCTACGTTGAATAAAAATTTTTAAATTTCACTAAAACCATAAAGGAAATCATAAATTTAGCAATAAAGAAGCCAAGTTAGAATTACTAGTCTTGTACAAGCTTTACAGTGTGCTTTAATAGAATTCTGTCAACAAAAACAAAATCAGTTCCTTAAAAAAATCCTATGCTATTTCCTTGTGCTAAATACAAAGTTTTTATATAATAATTTTTTGGCCTTATCATTTAAACTTAATTCAAAAAGGCTTATAAAATGACGGACCTTAGTAGACTTATTGATATTCAAAAATATATTCCGAAAAATTTGACGACATAATTGACGAAAAAGTCGTCCGTACTACCATCCACATTACTCTCATGTTAATCCTAATCTCGTTGCACCATTGCATCCAAGCAACGTCGAGAATATCAAAATCGAAATACATGCAAGAACTTACCTTGGTCATAACATTGCAAAGCACCAATGGATCGTTAAGAAATGTACTTGTCCAATTTGTAATTGTGGTCAAAATCTTACAATTAATCATTTCCTTTCTGAATGCCAAAACCTTGGCACAGATCGAAATTTCATATTCGGAGCATCTAACTCTATGGACGTTTTGAAATTATCTTGGGAGCATGATATCAATAAAATATTTGTTTTTATTAAAACGAGTAAATCAAGCATTTAGTCCATCTTTTCTCAAAAATAGAGCCGATAACCGTAGTTGCTAGCGCTCATCCAATTTTGTAGTATAAGAGTTTATTTTTTTGATCAGAATGAATTATTATAAGAATAAAAAGAAACGCAAATATTTTCGGGTGAGTAAAAACTAAACTATGATTTTGAACACAATGATGGCTTTTTTCTTTCCTTTTCGAATTTGTTTTACCTGGTTTATCTCATAGTGAACGTGTTTTATATCCCCAACTATTGAGGGACTTAAAGAAGAAATTCGTTATTGGATTTGTGGCAATATTTATTTAGTGCACAAAACTTCCTAATCAATATTATGTAATAAGAAAAAAATATTAACAATTATCTTAAAAAAGCAATTCAGATCTTTTTTTAAGAGTTGGAAACGGAATAACAGAGTTATTAAATGTCCTTTTCCCAACAAGTAAACTTTTAAAGCATATCTATTTTTTATCCTTATAAGGATATATATCGGTCTGCATGTTCGCTTACCAATGTGGTTGTTTTACAATTTTAAAATTTTCAAAGTAGTAAAACTGGGAAATTAGGGTATTAATATGGTTTTTGCTTTGTTGGAAATAAAATCTTCTTCTAGCCAAACAGACTCCTGCAATATATCACTTGAAGCGGTAAAACTTTCTGCACGGTACTTTATATTGCAGATATTACGAGAATTTCGATGTTTATCTTTCTTTAAAGTCATATGCACTGCGCCTATATGGAATATACGTTCATAATATATAGTTTATATCAGTTAGAATAAAACGCACATCTAACAGTTTAGTATTTAAAGTAAACAAAGTTAAAATTTATATGTATGCGAAGAAACGATCAAACATCTTCTGATTTAATAATATATAAATCAGTAAAGAGCCATAATTGTTTGACCATCCTATTATCGGGTGACAATAATAATTTTTGTGGACATCTTCATTACCACATACGGCGATTTATATTTTGAACATGCTCACAGTTTTTGTTCTTAACTGTTTTCTTAAACAACTGCTATTATTTAATAAACTTCTACGGTAGAGTTTAATTACTGCGCAAATGTGCAATTTTTTACATCAAGATTTGTTTATTTTGCTTATTTTTTTAATCTAATTTAGAGATTTATGTGTGCGAACAAATTATTATATATTTTTCTTCCACTCGGAATACAAACACAATTTCGAACAAACCTGAAAAGTAACGAACTCTTTAATAATTCTTCCATAAAGAAGCAGGATAATGACAGGAAACTATTAAGCTATAAAGAAACAAAATATAATCAAAAACTAGAAATAATCTCTACAAGAATATTCAATGAAATAAAGAGCGTATACTATTTACTTCTTCTTCTTCATGTTTCTTCCCTATGTGAACGAGTAACAACTAGGTAAAGCAATTTGATATCCATTGAAAATTTTTAAGGGATACAAAACAGGAAATTCAAAACATAACCATGAAATAGAATAGTTGGTAAGCAAAAAACTGCAAATAACATTGACATATGTGTATAGGTGTAAACACCCTTATACGTGATCATGCATGCATATATCTCATTGAAATGCTTACTCGGTACATACATGAGCACAATATGAATATCATTCTTAGCCAATCAGCCAGGCAAGTAATCAGGCTGAGCTGCGCATATGTCCAATCGTTCAACATATACAGCGCACAGCTGTCGCTTATTTTTTATCCTTTTTTTTGCTCAAATTGTTACCAAAACACTTCTGGAAACAGTAGGGACAACTATAACACCAGATATGTGGCGGCTTTAATGATGGTGATATTCGAATAAAAGCAACAACTGAATAAAAATGCAGAAAAAAGCATAAATTAAATAACGGATCATATTAAATACATATAACGCAAAACCAAAACATTATAATTAGTTAAATTTTTTTAAGGATAACTACATGTTTTCGATTCGCAGTTGAAAAAATCAGAAGATTATTTTAAAGTAGAAATTAGCTCTTATCTATGTTCAAGAGCTTAGATTGCTTAGCGTAAACGCCGAAGATCGATAATTAAAATTTGATAAACAAATCCTTTGGCAAGTGAAAAGACTGCATAGAAAAAAAAATAAAAAAACTTAAATATTGTTAGAAAACTGACTTTTGCATTTTCCCTTCAGACGAAATTCGTATTGGTCAACGCACAGCTATCAGTATACAACTCTTTATTACGACTCTTTATTATGACTGCATATTCCATTGACATCTTACGACTAACTCCTTACGACTAATTCCTTTTAAGCGAAATAATAAATTTGTCTTATTTTTGCACAGTTCCGGAATAGTGGTCATTATTCCTTCAATTGTCAAAATTAGACCCCACAGATTTTATACACTATTAACATTTTTTTCATTGAGGGATTCAGAGTTGATTAAAGCATCCGTCCGCCAGCGTCTCAGTCTACCTGGTCTAAAATTAAAGACGCTAAAATTGATATATGAAGTTAAAATTTTGATATAATTATTCTCGGTTAAATTCTCGAACACAAAACTTAAAACTAGGCTTTATTCGCCTGCAGACATCCTTAAAGAAAAACCAAATCTTTGACTTTGACAGACTTGGATATGAATTTCTCGAAATATAGTAAAGGCGGTTTAGTCCGTTTGCAATGCAGTATTCGAAACAGAGACAACCTCCAAATATATGTGTTTGAAGAGACCGTGATTTGTAACAAATGTCGACATATCTTTTGATTCGAATATTTGACATAGCTAACTAAAAATTCACAACAAAATTACTACCAATTGGCTAACTAACACGCGTACTGTTAACGGCATGAATAATGTTGGTAAATGCAAGCAAAAACTTATAGTTATAAGAGAGATCTTAAATAAGTAATAAATTCCTTAATATTAATATCCAATTATGCATTTCAACCGTGAATGTGCGATCCATAAGCTTTAGATCCAAATTTCAAATTAATTAAAATTTTCGAGGTAAAATCCAGCACGTCCTGGTGGTGGTAATGTACAGTAAGTTCAGATTCAGATTCCAAGCTAAGCTAAGTTGTTAGTATATTTCATTCATTTCCATAAAAATAAGAAGATATACAATTTTTACTTCTGTTAAAATACTAACGACGGATTGACTAACGATATTAGAAGGCGTGCCATGTATGTAATGCTCTTTATGTTCCTACATTGAAATGAAAACTAGGCTTTGTAGATTGTAGGTTAGAGGTTAAGAGTTTCCTTTATTTACCAAAATTAGTTGTTTGTAGTAGGTCAGTCTTCTAAAGAGGTAATGAATGCTGATTTCTTAAAAACTGTTGTTTACACTTTTCCTTATTATTATATAGATTTATGATGCATTCTTACGGAAAATAGCTTCTTTCTAAGTCTTCTTACTCGATGCACCCGCAGAGCCAAACTACATCATACGACAACTAATTTTATACTTTACTTTAATAAGCGCATTCTTAAATTGGCTTAAATACTTTCTAACTCTTCTAACTCTCTTCTTTCTAACTTTCTCAATTATAATTTAAAGGAAAGGAAAGGAAAGGAAACCATTTCATAAATTATCAATGTTCTCTTCGCCGGTTAGCCGACACTTATTTATATTTTGCGGGTCAAAGTTTTCCGATATATCTGAACTTACCTTATAGCAAAAATTTTACTATAAGAATATTTACATTTAAGTCATACCCTAAAAATGACCGCCTGTATTATATCAAATTTGCCCAAAAAAAAAGTTAAATATACAAATATACAAAAACATATTTCTTAAGTGTCGTTACATACGACCATCAAAATAAAATTTATTTGAATTAAATATTTCGAAAACATTAAAAATGTATCAGACATGTTGTAATTATTTCGTTAATTTGAAAAGTTGATAAAATATTTATAAACATGTCTAGAAAATGTTCATAATTTTATGGTGAGAAATTTTGTTTCAGGTAGTTTTTCAAAGAATTGGTTCTTTGTTCGTCTTGTATAAAAAACATAAAATAAAAACTGAACACTCATACGTGGCTATAGTTTTTTATATGCGATAATTAAATTTATTCCCATCAAAATGCTGACAACTGTAAAAATGGTAAACAAGTCAAGGAATGAACTTTGACAAGAGGAAAACATGGCTTTTAAACTATTTAAGTTTCACTTAAAGCGCTTCTAGCAAATCAGTACATTTTGGCTCACATCTCACTGTGATAGTCTTTCATAACCAATGCACTAAAAAAAAAAATAACGACCCGATACCCTGGGTTCTTAGTGCTCAATACATTTCTCTAGTCTAAGAATTCAGTTCATTAGTCTAGAATAAAAATAATAATAATAAATTTTATTGTAATTCATTTATGTGTGAAATATACACATCAACGTGGGCCAGCCAACATTTACGAATGAATATATATATATATAAAATATTAAATACAAGTGATATTAGAAATTACATTCAATATCGCTTCCAATAGTTTTCCATTCTTTTTCAAATTCTGAAAAAGAGACATTACTGGGTTCTTTGCAACTTTAAATTGACTTGTTAACATTAGAACATATGCTATTTATACTTTTTAATTAGAAAATTATTCGCAAAAGTCATCAAAAACCTTGGGCTTGGTATTAACTCAAAAATGGCTATACATAAAGCGGAAGTAAATCTGTATTACCGTCAAACATTTCCGGAAGGTAAAATCAAAGTCAGTATAGCAGTATTATATTTGTGGTCCAAGGCGAGCTGTTGCTACAATCTAATAGAAATTAGCGCCTTTTTAATCTAATTTACTTTATCGGCGCTTTCATAAGGCCAGCAACCTTTTAGCATCTTATTTAATCCATTGAAGGATTTGAAGATATTGAACATACATTCCTTAGCGAAGTTCCCATGAATAATTTTCGAGGTTTCTACGGAACTCCGTTCAATAAAGTAGCATTGAAATGCTGAAAAGAAAAACTGTAAATGTATTGGGAGGGCGGGTGGCGTACCGAAATCTAATTCCTTAATTTCATATATGAAAAAAAATTATTTTATTGTAAAGGTTTTATTTATTTCCGAATAGGCAAAGACTTGTCAAAAACTAGTGAACAGATCTGCGATGTGGACAAAGAGAATAGCTTAATCGAAAGTATGTAACGAAAGTCGTTACAGGAAATGCAGAAGTTGTAACCTTCGTAATAATGCCCTCACGGTTGGATCAACAAAAAAATCGGTAAAAAAATTATAATCGATTTCAGCCGGTATCAAAGTTTACCTGCTTCAAATCATAACCAATAGCAAATTTAAATGTTGATATTTAAAAATCAGTGTATATATACTGCTTTAAACAGTTTGTGGTTTTGATTCCATGCTAAATTGCTCAATCCGAAACTGACACGTGTTATAACTATTATTGATTTAAAAGAGCCAACTGTGAGATGAGCTTCCATTCTATTTGGTTCTGGGTCCTTGCATGTACGTTGTCCAATGTTTATGTTCGCTGTAAAATTTTCTTTCTATCACCAAAAAGAACAATCAGTTTTTCAAGTTTACTCTAAAAAAATATAGTATTTTAATTTCTATTGATAATAGACTACAATCGGCACAAATACAATATAGGCGGTACGCGTAGTTATTATTTTACTAGTCATTTCATATAAATTTATTTAATGAAATTAAAAACAAAGCAGGTACTTTTTAATTTATTAATTATATAATAAAGATTTACTTCAACAAAGAAATTTTTTGCACCAAAAAAAAATTTTGCTAAAAGTCTAAAAATGTGATACCGTCATTACTAATTCGAACTTTATCGTTACGACAAATCATCATAAGTTAAAAAAATCCAGAGGTCATAAGGTTAACATCCAAAAGCACATATATTTATTTCATATATCGCTTACATTTGATTTCGAGTGTTACACGACATAACATTTTTTTAACCCTCTTATACATCTAATGTAAGCAATCGGGTTAAGTAAGTTACTTATGGATTATTGATAATATTTTAGCCTATGGTCAATATCTAATCTCAAGAAGCAGTAGTTTCAATATCACTTCGTGTAAAATATTTACATTACATTTAGATTATATATTATATTATTATTATATTATATTATATATTATATATTAGGACTGCAAATCTGGTATGAATAAACACTGGAACTAACCAGTTTATTTTTGTCATAAAATCATTTTATCAAAGTCATTGATTACTTACAGGGAAATTTTGAGATTAAAAAAGTACTTATCACCAAAATCCACTATTTAACGTTTAGTAAAAATTTTGCAAAAGATTCGTTTAGAAGCAGTTAAGTAAAACAACATATGCAAATAATATGATCCAACTTATAATATAATTCTTCGACCAACAACTTGCCTTTATTAACTAAGAATAAAGGTATTACATTTCTACAAAACTTTTTTATGACATATCGTTTTTATTATAGAATTTAATCAGCGTAGATTTGCTGGCTCAGTTTTAATTGAAAAACAAAAAGTGGATGCATTATTTTTATTTAGCCGTCGGCTTCGTATATATTTAATTTATTTATCTCTTAGATGTTATTGTTCCTTGCTTCTTTTTCATTTCATTTCCTTTTTTTATAATCTTCCTTCACCCAAGTGTAAAAAGAAATTTAAATAAAAAAAAATTAAAAAACGAGAACGTACGAAATAGCAGACAGACACCTGTCTTTAGTTCAGTGTACATAGCATATGCATAAGCTAAGTCTGCGTAACAGCGTGTAATAAAATGTTCCTTCTCTCTTTTTCTCTAACTCTCTCCATATTTATAATAAATATCAATGTGTGCTTACGACCGAATGCCGATATTTCTCCCTACAGAAAAATAATCACTAAAATCTAAAGGATGCGTTTCAGTTTTCTTTGTGCTTCATTTCTTTCTCTTTCCAAACTTAGCCTCTTTTTCTTTCCAAACTTAGTCTTCATCTCTTTCTAACGCTATGTACAAATCTAACTTACGATTCGGCACCAATGTTAGAGAGGTCGAAAATATAAAAACCAAGAAAAAAAAATTCGAGAAGATAGAAAAAAGACGAGTAAGGAAGAATTGTTTTAGTACATATAACGAAAATATAAGGCAGAGAAAACAAACAACCATCGCAACAAAAGATTTCCTCTGGAGTGTGTGAATTCGTTTATCGCTAGCAAAGGGAATTCAATGTTTATCTTTTCTCTTAAAACAGTCTGCTCGGGCAACAATGCTTTGGTAGTATAGTGGTGATGGTGGTATGTGTCTCGGCTAAAACCGATTTTGCTTGTGAAGCAACGTACAAAGGAATTATTAAACACGCTTACACTACACACACATTGCCATACACCATATATACAACCAGTCTACTAAATCGAAATGTTGTATAGCGATACAAAACAACAATCTACCAAAAAAGGAATCTACGTGTGTATAACTAAAAGTTCCATACACTAAACAGCGATATATATATATATTATATATATATGTATACGTGTCGGTTGAGTTTTCATATGATCGATTAAGCTGAAAGATTGAATTGCTGTAGAGAAAAAACAAAATGGAGAAAATATGATTTCGATATTTCGAGTGTAACAGAAAGAATAAAAAGGTAAAGCACAACTTATAAGAACGATAAAAAGCATTGCTGCAAAGCACTTACCCGCTGCATTTATAATATTAAATAATCCAAATATAAGGATAAAATAAATCAGATATTTTATGCAAAATATATCCGATTTGGCAAAGGTGTGGTTTTTAACCAGCAGCCGCATCGTAATCCAGTTTTGTGGCCAACACGTAAAATCCACAATTCCAGAATGACAATAAATTCTCCAATAGTCACTAGAAAATTTTGTGTTTATATGGCTGTTGTAAAAGTTTTGTAAAACTGTTTTGCAATTTTACTAAGTTCGATTTATAATGATTTAGTTAATTCCTTTTGCTTTTTGTAAACACCTTTTTAAGGTCGCCTCTCTAGGATTTGTTTTAAAAGATCACTTTAGAAGGTGGAGAATTATTTATTTACCTTATGTCCAGATCTTACGTTTGTTTCAAATCAGTATCAAAGCAGACTTTTCAATATATGTACGTATGTTTATATACGTACGAATATTCCTTTTATGTAGCATATGTACACACAAAAGAATCTACAATGTTTCTTTCCTTGGTCACTTAACTTTGTTCGAAATACCGCCGCTGCATTCTCTGCGCTGTGTACAGAAAATAATCTTCTGTTTTTTCATTTCAGGTTTTATTTCTTTTTATTTGCTTCGCTTTCATTTGGTTTTTCTAGTCATTGCTTCAAACTTTTGTATAACTTTGTCATAAGAGAGCGTCACTTATTGTCAATGCCTTTTTCTTGATAATTCTTATATCCGTTTTCCTTTCGCATATACACTTCACTACTCTGATTCTTCTTCTTTTTCTTCTCCCCTTACTCCCTTTCATTCATTCACTCGCACTCTCTCTCGCTCTGTCTGTCTGTCTCCCTCTCCTTTTCCTACATCTTTAATAAATGCAAATTTTCTTAATTTTATTTCTATTTTCATATAATTAGAGCAATTTTATTATAATTCCTTGCAGCTCTTTCATTAAAATACTATAAAAAAAATTGCCTTAAATTAATGTAGAAAAGAATATACACGCACATACACATTGGCAAATACACTTCGAAGGTTTATTCTTTTTTCTTATTTTTAAAATTTCCCAATTGAAGAAATGCAGAACCACCGTTTATCTCTTATGAAACTTAAACCGTCGTAACGCATGCGCACCCTTCTACTGCGTCTAAACCAAACCACTGACAAAATTATACTGCGACAAACCCTCAAGTTAGATTCAAGCCGAAGACAAAGATCAGCATATAAAATATTTAAGTTATTTTAACTCATGGCTTAGCTGAAATGAAACTACGCTCAGTAGTAGCAACAAGAGCGCAATAAATAACTCTCTCTTTTTTTTAGGTTATGTTATCGATAAAATAACAACATAATTAAATTTCTAAGAGAAAAATTATAAAAACAAGATTATTAAATCACACATTATAATAACAGTCAACACATTTGTTAGATGCGCACAAACTTTTTAAACATAGTTAAATAAACAGTTTTATTTAATGAGAAATTTCATTAAATTCGCTTTTCTTCGATGTCTTGCGAAAATGAAGAGAATTTCTATTAAAAAATTGGGATAATCACTACAGGCACTCTTACTTTTCTTAACTATAACCAGTAAAAATACCAAGCGAACAGTTTTGATACGATTAATCCAATTCTCCATAATTAATAGACAATAAGACTTTATAAATAAGAGAGGATTTTTCACCACGAAAAATTTTCCAGAAAATTAAATTGTTGTTTTTTTCACTTAATAGATACGTTGAGTCTTTTAGAATAAGTGAAAAGAGTTCATTACCAGCAAACAAATGTTTCTTTGCAATTTCGGCCCTTCAAGCATGCCGAAGAGATTGCTTTTATGCCAAGTAAACGTCCGCTGGAAAGTTATATTCGCTGTTGAGTTCCAAGCTCCCTAAAACATTAAAAGAAATTTTTGGAATTATTTCTATTCATATAAAAACGCTTCCAAACAAAGATACTTTAAGTAGTTTCAATCATTGCGACGAACATTGGGTAGCTACGAGGCTAAGAGCGATTGGAAAGCTTTCAATGATTCTGCCGAGAAATTAAAAGTTTGTGAGGAAGTGTTTAGAAGCGTTTAGAATTGATTATAAACACGTAAAATGTAAATCGATTTCGCGGGAAGAAAATGAGGAACAGTATTTGAGGATATATTAAGGGTTCTAGCATTGCAGACTAATGGCAAAATATAATAAAAAGTTTATTATAATAGAAAAACAGGAGCACGAACCGCTTAAAAATTCAAGAGGGTTTTTTCGAAACACAGCATAATTTTAGCAATTCCCATTTTTTTACCAATTCCTACTAGCAACATTCTCTATGGCACCTCATAAGATTAGTCCGATAAATTAATTCAAACATTTTCTACCAATAAAAGACTGCTTTTTTTGTTAAAAATCGAAATTTTTCATCCAAACACTTGACAATCGAACAAAATCAAATTTTTTTTAAAATCCTACGAAATGCACTAGCGTGTGGATCATACACTAGTCACACTGCGTGGAACAAAGTCCCTCGCGATGTTTCGCATCTGGCTCTGATGTTGCTATTTTTCTGTATTATTTTAAATAATAGTTTATTGCAATATTTAAACGCATTTTTATGAACTTCTATTCTATTCGATTCTATTACCTTTGCATCCAAAACCAAAAATATTGTCAAAAATACGCTCTCTTTAGGCTAGGTTACAACCTTTTTACCGTTTGAGATGAATACAAATTAAACTGAAAGAAAAGAGGGCAACTCTGCTCAGCGAGCTTTGTGCTTTGATAATTTATTCAGCGACTCCTTTAAATTGGCCTTTGCTAATGTACATATCTTTGAGCCATCTTTTAATAAAAATTGTTTTTCTTTTTTTGTTAAATGAGTAGGATCATCATGTAACTGGTATTTCTTTTGGTGTCTCTTTGAAAAGAGATTGGCAATAGTAATTTTAATTAAAGCCAGTAACAATATCGCTAACTTTCCAATATAGTCAGGGAAATTTTCCAATATAATGAGAGAGTCGTAAAAACTGAGAGATAGATTAACCTTTGTTTGTTTTCTACAAACAACCTAAATGAGGTAAAAAATAAAAAGCATGCAAAATGAAATAATAATAGAATTTTACAAAATTTTAATTTGAAAACTTCTAGTTTCTTAAATAAGTTTCTTATTTTTTATATATAAATATATTTTATTTCTTGTATAAAATTATATCCAAATATATTGTGCATAACAAAATGCACTCATTTTAATTGCAAAGGTTGAACTATACATTTAGGTTGGCGTATGTTTCTCTTTCACAGCCGCTTTTTCCTACAAATGCAACTTTGAAGGAGGTAGTGGTAGTAATATGTATTTATTGATACGCAATACTAATGCAAATTTATTCAAATTGACAGCAATCATCACCAAATTTGATGTTAAAAGACAACGCACTAAGCGAAAATCACCAGCTAAATTTGCTTATATGATGCCTTGTATTAGTATCTAGGTTACATCATCTGGAAACTGATGGTAAAAACGTTATATGATGATCCCCCTGTGCTCTTTTCATGAAGCATTGTTAGCGTTATAAAGCATTTAACGGCTTGCTTTTCCATTAAACGAGACTAACAGTTGTATTCTGGATGGCTATCACGTAACTTTATTATTAGGCTATTTTTTGAGTTGGTAATGAATTTTTTGGCATCGTGTACCTTTGTTGTAGTTGTTGGTGCTATCACTATTGCGCATTAAAATACTCAAAAATGAGACAAACTGACGTTTGTTGTTTTCAAACAAACTATATACTGTCAACAATAGAAAAAAAAAGTGAACAAAATGAATACACATCAATCTTTAAAAAAAAAGCAAATAATGATATAAAAATAATAGGCAAAATGTGACGTTCATAAGATCCAAGAAATTGTATAAATTCTAACATAAAAAATAATTCAATTTCTTAATTGCGATAAACAAACCAAATGTTCACACCTTTGTTTATCTTCCTATTTTACAGTTGTTTTTAATATAGACATAACTCTAAATGATATTTTTGTAGTAACTTTCCTTGGTTTATACTCAATGACAACAATTTTGCTGTCCCCAAATTTGACGTAAATTGATTCTTGATTGTCATTTTACGGCAGAAAGCTACAGCCAAAAGTTACATGATTTCGCTTCTGTTGAACAAGAATATTTAATATTATAACAAACAAAAACTATAAAAGAAAATTTTAGAAATTTGAGAAATACTTGAAGGAAAAATAAAGAATACCTAAAATAAAAAATAATGAAAGAAAAGAAAATCGCCCAACACTAATAAAAAAGCATTCGGTGTGTTAAAATCAATGCTGAGGTGTCTGATTAAGATAGGAATTTTACATGATGGGCGTGGAAATACAGCTTATATAATTCATGCATGTTGCACTTTACATAATATTCTTGTGAAAAGCAACATTTATAAGGGGATAGACACAACAATTAAATCTATTAACGAAGTCAGCACAAATCCTATCACTGGAGGCTAATTGTTACGGCATCTCACCTACACATCATATAACACTACAAATATACATATATACATACATACACATATTTGACACAAACGTATATTGTAATATAAAACAACACCGTCGCGACTGTTTTTACTAGATAAGTCCTAGTAAAGGAACGATTTCGCACCCTACCCACACATCATATAAGAACGTCAAAGAGGCAAGAATATAAAATACAACGATCGTCACGTAGCATTGGAAAGAAGGCGAGCCATGAGTAAACAAAATTAAGAATATTAAATATCGCGATCGTTTCCATCAAGAAAAGGGACACGATTGCTGAGAAAGGTAAAATAAGTAGAATATTCTATCTAATGATGAATTAAGCAATTAAGATAAGAGGTATATATAACACAAAAGTGCTTAAACTCAAAAGTCTTGTAGTCCAATAGAATTTGGACGCTAGCAAGGATTCATTTTTTCGAAAATAAAAACCCCAGATCCTAAACTGACGCAGTCGGTAAAGGATCCTGAAGGACTAAATAAGCGCAAATTATTTAGTAAAAAGGATCCCGGTGTCCAAATAAAAAAAAGACTATTTAGCAAATTTACACCCAAGCCGGAATCGAGCATAGTGCAAATTACTCGCCAGAAAAAAGCCTAAAAAAGTGTATTTTATTTGGTGAAAACAGTCTATGTGTCGATATAACAAATAACTTAAAGATAAATAAATACATTTCTATCAAATTTTGCAATATTTTTGAAACAAAAAATAAAAAAAACATATGCAACAAAAACTTATATAATATCAAGCAATCTTTATACACATAGTAAAACTTCTAATAATAATAAATATTCTTACGAAAATCACAAACTGATAAACAACTGCAACAAATTTGATAAAATCTATGAAAGAGGATATTCCTTTTAATGTGATACCTGTTGGAGCCATAAAAACCCACATTTGCAGCTATCAATAAAAGCAAAGATTGACAAAGGATTCCCGCGAAATCTGACATAAATGGGATTAATGAAACTACGCCAGGAAATCCAGCAGCAAACTATTAACAGGTATAGCAGAAAGGGACGCAGGCTTTGTGATATTTGTAAGGTTTATAAGCAGAGGATGTTGCTTAAAACAAAGGAGTTGATTACAAATATTCAGAGAAGTAGCTAAACTTTAAACACAACTCCTTCTAGTAAATTGTGAAAATCATCGAAATTGTAAATATTATTTCATAAATAAAGAAATTGTAAGTACCAAAAAAGAATAAAAAAAGCAATATAAAAAGGCGAGCGAAAAAAAAACAAGTAAGAAAATTATATGCGACTGTGCCGAATTTTTGACACTAACCATTTTTACTTTAAAAAAAAAAGGGAAAAGCGAAATTTTAATAGGTGGGCATGGCAGATTTTTTCTATTTTTGTAGAATACCGTGCAACACAACCAGCCATGGAATACCGTGAATAACAACCAGAAAACAGGCGTGTTTCCTGGCTTATTTGATACTGTAGGCGTAGCCTGTGATCGATTTGGCCTATTTTCAATATCAATGTACGTGAAAGAATTTCCAATGTTTCTGGCAAACTTGAAGCCGATATGTGCATTTTTGCGGCCAGGAGAATGTTCACCACAGACACTACACAAACGGACAGACGGACATGCTTACATCGAATGTAAATTTGATGCTGGTCAAGAATATATATATTTTGGGGGGTTTCCAAAGTCTCCTTCTGGGAGTAACAAATTACGCGATCCCTCACCCTCGGCGATGGGTATAAAAATTCAAAAAATTACCAATCATTGGAAGACAAATGGAAACTAAAAATAGATTTAATTTGTAAAACAGAACTAATAATAAAAAATATTAGAAACGTAGTTTTGTGTGGAAAATAAAAAGATTATCAATAGATAAAAAAAACAAAAACATTATTATCTCAAAAACATAAAAAACTTATTTTTTTTTTATATTAAGTATTCAGTATTATGTTAAGTAAATAATCGTAGCACTGTGGAAATGACGATAGACACAGCCTTGCCGTGCTAATAAAACCAAAAAAGGGGAGAGAGAGAAAGTCCTCAAGATATCTGAAAAAAATGCAAAACGAAAAATACTTGAAAGAAAAAATCAAAGTAATTTAAAAAAAAAAATTTCTTTCGACCTATAAATAAATCATTTCCGGAGGGAAAACAAAAAAAATTTTAGCAACCTGTAAATAAATTATTTCTAGGGGGAAAGAAAAAAAAACAATCCATATATTATCGCAAAGAAAAAGGAAAAACTGTGCCAAGCCGGGGAACAGCCAACAGAAAATTAATAACAGAGAGAAGTAGTTCCAAGATAGGTCACAAAGGATCATATATATATATATATATATATATATAAAACAAAGAAATATACATTACAAGTAAGTATTTATATATCTTACAAATATATTACAACACATTACAAATAAATGAATACATCTATTTAAAATTTTCTCCACAATGCAAACAAATACCGTATAAGTAAAAAAGTTAAAAAAATAAATTATTTGTATTAAATATACAATATGTGTCCTGATCTAAAAACTACATTCTAAGAAGGCACATATACATGTCAAAAGTATTGGATTTAATTGAATTCAATTTTTCCTTTTCTGGACGGGTAGCGAAAAATAATCAAAATGACTGAACTCTAATCATTCTCAACTAGCATACACCCTTTAAATTACTTGGGTAGACTACCAGAATTTAATGGAATCTACCAGGATCTACATACATCCCTTTTTAGAAGCATATGATGCACTCTCACAGTACTTATTTACGAATACAATAAAAAGCAAATTGAAAAGTAAAGCTCCGTCATGGGCGAATATAAAAAACGCATTAATTAATAATTTTGGTGAGAAATATAGTGCAGGAGAGTTATTCAACAGGTTAAAAAACGTAACCTTTAGAAAAAATAGCGTGGAGATCTGTGGCGAACTCGAGCAAAAACTAAGAAATTCCAATAACAAAACAGTATCTGTTATGGGAACAGGAGAAGAGGTGAAAGAGTGTGCTACAAAAAACGCACTGAAAGTGTTCAGGGAAAAATGCCTGAACCCATCCGGACTATTTTAACTTCCAGAAGTCCTATCTCACTGGAAGAGGCAATGGATATATGCTCCCAGACAGGATACACATATATAACGAGAAGCGCATATCCAATGTTTAAATCATGGGAAGCCAGGTAAAACGACTCAGAAAATAATCCAAAGAGGCAACAAATTCAAGCTCTCAAAATCAAGCTCTTACCAACAACAATTACCCCAGAACAAAGAATAATACTCCCAAGAACTCTAATCCAATCTATTATAATAATAATAACTACCCTAAAACTAACAATAATACAACCAGGACCTAATTTATTGTGATAATAAGAACTATGCTAGAGTAAGTAATAACACTAACAATAGGAGCTTCAATTAGAATTCTTATAAAAGTAACCAAATAACCAAAATAATTTTAAATATTCAAACCAGAAGTCCCATAACCCTAGAAATTTCAATTCCAACCATCGTAGTTGGACCTAATCAAGCAACCCGTAACCCCGATATGAATTTGGAAATGGATATAAACTTGTCAACCAGTCGAAATTGGCCAAGCCCAATCTACACAAAGTTTTGGAGTGAGAGAAAATTTTCGTACAATGGGCTCAGAAGGAAACTACCCCATATAGTTATTGAAAAAAATTAAAATTCATCATAGATACAGGAGCAACACAATCAATTGTGTAAGCTAAAATACAGGATAATAAAGTCAAAACCAGTAATCCGCAAAACATTACAGAACATCAAGACAACAACAATATATCGGATAGCATTATTTTCCGAAATAGGAAATTCTTGCGAAAAATTAGAGCCCATAAAATGTAAATTCCATGACTGGCTACTAGAGAATGATGTCCTCAAAAATTATGGAGACATCACAGATTATAAAAACGATGAGTTAATCATCAATAATAAATGCAATCGTTTACGCGAAAAGCGAGATAACAAACCTCCAACGTCAGAAAGTAATCAAACCACAAATAAGAAAAATATGAGAAACTACCATAGAGATATAACTCTCTCTGGATAGAAATCAGTAGAGAATATGATGAAGAATCGGACTTAACTATGGTAAATACCTTGGAAGCCCCCGTTTCGCACGAAAACTTCCAACAAGGCAAGCCAATTGTTGAAGAAATCCGCATGTCCCATATGAACTCAGAAGGTAGCTTAAGATTATTAAAAGTGAAAAAGTAAAAAATTATCACAACATATTTTATCAGGATAACGTACCGCTATCGTTTACGAATGTAATTAAACACAAGATAAGGCCGAAAGACGACGTCCCTATCTTTAGGAAGTTATTATCCGCACATCGACAAAGAGGAAGTTCAGGAATCGGTTAGGGAAATGCCGAAAAGTGGAATAATCCTACACAGCAACTTACCGTACTCCGCAAGTAAGAGGAAAAGGCGGCTTGTAATTGATTACAGGAAACTGAACGAGGTGACACTTGATGAAAGGTACCTTATTCCTAACATCGACGGAACCGTCGATAAATTAACAAGAAATTGAAGTCGATGAAATTACACACACAAAACTACTTTTGCAGTAGGGAGGGCACTATGAATTCATCAGAACGCCTTTTATTTTAAAAACCACCCCTGTAGGACTCATGAACGCCTTAAAAGTATACATCAACAAAATATATCTCGTCTATTTAGACTATGTTATTACATTTTCAACCTCGCTGCAAGAACGCGTACAATTGATAAAATTAATTTCTGAAAAATTGAAAGAAGCGAACCTCGGAGTTTCTCAAAAAACACAGAGGATTTCTAGGACACATAATAACCTACGAAGGGGTGAAAACCAAACCCTCCCGAAATTAAATGTGTACAAAAACAAATAAAAAGTTTCTCGGGTTAACAAGATATTATAGGAAATTTATAAAAAATTACTCGCACTCAACTAAACCAATAACAAAGTATTAAAAAAAAAGATGCGAAGTTAAACGTTAACCATCCTTTTAATTGGTTGAAAATTTATCATAGAAACAGATCACAAGTCTTTAACTTGACTGTTTTTAATTAAGGAACTGAATTGCAAATCTGTTCGTTGGAGATTAAAATTATCTGGAATCTAAAATATATTTCGTACTTTTACGTTTAAGGCTCAGTTCGTATCTCTGGATTGCGAAAAGCTTAGATTTTGGTTATTCACAATTTTCTTTATTTACGAAGTAATATTTACAAACTCGATTATTTTACAATTTATTACAAAGTAATTATTTCTTCAACAATTGGTTACTCCTCTAATATTTATAATCGACAAAGCAAAATGCTTTGCTTTCAAACCCTACGAATATCACAAACTCTGCATACCTTCTGCTTTTAACTTGTATTCGTAGTTTCATTAATCCCTTTCATGTCAGGTTTCGCTGAAATTCTTTGCTAATCTTTGCGTTTATTACCAGCTGCTAATTTGTCTTTTTATGACCGTCGTAAGTATTACATTCAAAGGAATTTCCACCCCTTAGATTTATCAAATTCGTTACAGTTGCCTTTTACTAGTTTGTGATTTTCGTAACAATATTTTATTTCTTATATATAAATGTATATTATTATTCCTAACAAAATGCACAAAGCTTAATTGCAAAGCTTGAACAATATATGTAGATTTGTGTGCGTTTCCCTATCACAAATATTTTTTCTTACAAATGCAACTTTGAAAGAGGTTGCGGTAGTAAATTTTCTCTTGGTTTATACTGAATACTAATGCAAATTTGTGTGGATTGTGAATTTGAAGTAACAAGAGAGTGCAAAACGCTTCTATCAGAATTTAAATTTGTTTATATGGTGACACAATATCGGTTTCTAAGTTATATCACTTGATAGACGACATGAAAAAAGTTATATGCTGACACCCCTGAATTTAATTATGAAATCAAATATACAAAATGATAACGCTGATGCACTATCACGATTGATTTCAGAAAAGGTGAAATCCAATGCAATACAAAATAATTTTGAAATCCCAGAAAGAAAACTACCACCAAACTTCTATAAAAACCAAATAATTACAAAAATAATTAATCAATCAAGGTCGAAATGAAAACCGTATGTAAAAATAATAGGAAATTATTCTTTTTAAAGGAATAAATATAAAAATAATAATATAACTATGCTCAAAAATCATTTTAACCCAACGCAATTAAATGCGGTTATGATTAAAAACACGACAATCAAACACTGGCTTTTGAAAGGAGAATAGTTACACAATTGACCTCCCGGCTTCCAAAGACCACGAGCAAAGTGAGAGCAAATTATATTTAGCTATGTGTAAAATTTGATTATAAAAAATAAAAAAAGTTTATAAAAACATTTAAAAAACTTCATTGAAGAAAAGTTAAAAATAATGCCTTCATGGCTTGTTTAAGATTTTAATTAGATTCATATATAACTTTTGTGAGATCTTGAATTGATTCTACCAATTTTTTTACCACGCCAATAAATAGACAATTGTCAGTCCGTCAAAAGCAATTGACGCAAATGCCCGTAAAGCTCATTCTTCGAACCTTACCATTTTATAAACTTCGCTTAAATTACCGATGCCCACCCGTATTATTTTATGGTATTTTACCCTTGCGAGCACTAGACGTCAATTCATTAATTTAATCGCTGGAAAACAAAACGCGCAATACTGAAGAAAACTATACTGAAATCGATAAATAAATTAAACGATATTTTTAAAAAGAATGCACCGTTCTTCCACGAATCGCAAAGGGTAAATAAGTTTATATTTTCCATACGCTTGCAAATCCTTTATAACATCTCACTTCTCCATCTTAGGAAATCTACAAAAATGCTCGAAGAATATATCAAGTTGGAACGGGGCTCTTCCTTCTCAAATGTGTTAGCAATCTTTTACGCTTTAATCTAGTGAAATTGCTTAATAATTTTATGAAGCTTTTATATACATCCACATTTACTTATTTTCCACATAATCACATAAAAATACCGTAGGTGTCTTTCTTCTAGTTGTTTTTCTTTTAAATTTTGTTTTTAAATTGCTAAATGCTTTATCGTGCTCAACAGGTTGGCACAAGCTTTTTACGTCTCCAAATTTATAATTAAATGTTGAAATAACAAAAATTCACGAGAACTCACAGAATATGAGTACACATCGTATATCTCTGTAATGTTGCTCAAAATAACGCTGTTAAAAACAACGTTCAGTCTTTAATCTTTCCAAAGATAAGAAATAAACAACCAATTACCAAGCACCCATCCTGCCCTAGTCGCCACAAGGTAAATTTTGAAAATTTATTTGCAAATATAACGGAAACCAGTAGCTGTAGTAACACCACAAGTTAAGAAGTGCTAGGCAGCCCAACTGTTTAATATATTTATTGGCAAGAAACAAGAGTAAGGAATACGCTGTAGCGAACATGTGCTATGTGGGTTTTGTTGCATTTTATTGGATAAAAAATGAGATTTCTTACACCGCGCGAAAATGATTATAAAAGAAATATGCGAGCGCCCTTAAAAGCGTGGACAACTGAATTGCGTCCTGCAGAAATTTAGGTTCAATTGCCCTTCTTAGCAAGAAATTGAAACCTAAATTTCATTTGGATATTATTGAATATGCTTTGTATATGCAATTGTCCGCAGTATCAAAACCAATTTTACTTCTTGCAAACTAGTAGGATTTTTAGTGTAGTCGTAAAGCACTTTAATGCCAACCCAAGACTGAGAAATCTTAATGTGCTCGTTTCGCCAATATCATTATTAAATATATATATAGCGCGAAGAACTCCTAACAATTGTTTATTCATGATTAATAAAATAAACATAATGAATAACTTACGGTAATAACAGTCTGGTATTACGCGCATGGGTCACACAGACTTGGTTACCAAACTCATCCAAGAAGAAAAATGAAATCATGATGTTGGCAAATCGTTATTTAAGGTTGAGAGGCATAAGTAACAATATTTATTTTCTGAACATGAAATGTTTTCTGATTCTTACTTCGATGGAATCTACTTGTCTCCATTTCACACGCCGCAGTTTCTAATCCAAAAGTAGGCTAATGTCACTGGTTAATCATAGTCCTCTCCAAATGTGAATGCAATCAATATTTTTAAAGTTCATGATTTCGACAATTCTCTAAAAATATCAAACTATTTAGAGAGGGAAGACGAAAAGAAACTGAAACACAAGTTATCGATTTTCTCTAGCAGTTAAATGATTTAAAAAAATAAAACTATTTTTTATTTTCTTCAATTACATATAAAGTGTCGTTAATTATTTATTATTGCGATAATATAATTATAATTAATATTGTTGTTGGTGCTATTGTGGTTGTAGCTTTTACTCTATTGTATATAAATAGATATATATCGGGGTATGCAAATATGTATCATACGCTTCGTAAATGATATAATTGCTTATTTTTATTTTAAAAAAACAATTCCAAAAAACAACAACAATTTTTTTCAATCAAAATGATAAAATCCCTCCTTATTAAACTCGTGAATTATTATCAATACAAAATGGAAAACAGAAATTAATTCTTTAAAAATACCACAGAAATGAAGTATCAGTTTCTAAATTTTAAATTTAAATCGATTTCACATTAGCATTTATTGAGCCCGAAAAAATTAATATAAATTAGTCTGTGGTAATATGAAAATGTTATTTTAAAAAAGACGACATATGTACACATGCATACAACACATACAACACACATGCATACAACAACGCGCGCGCGCAGTCTTATGTATATATACTTATTAATTGAATTGTGTATGGAATGGACCCTGATTGCTGGGTCTTTTGAGGGATGCGCTTTCTATAGGAAAACACTACTATTTGTATAGGTATTTATTGAATAAATGTAAAAAATGATTCTCTTAATATGGCAAAATGGTTTTTTTTTACTTCTTTTCTTCTTTTTATTAAACAAGTCTTTTCGTTTACTGATCTGGTTTGCTTTCTTGTTTTTATTTCAATTTGTTTTGCATTTTCGATTATAGAATAAATATTGTATAAATATTTCGACAAAATGCTCTTCGCACTCATTAAGAGCGATAGTTAAAAATTTTCGAGTGTGAAGAATGTATATTTTATTGTATTATCAGTCTATCGTGTATTGAAATACTGTGGTAAAGGGTCATCTTTTTAAAAACACGTGAAGATTGTATCAAGGAATAACTACAAATCAAAAAACAATTGCGTTAGGCAAAATTTAAAAAAAGGGGTAAATTTCTTTAAGGAAATAATTTTTCTTTCACTGTTTTGCAGAAATTAATAAAATACAAAAATAAAAAACAAAATTCTAGAGACTAGAGAAAAATAGGTTTCAGATCAAATACGAAGTTAATGATAAGAAATTTTTCAAATATTTGTATACAGTATTAAACCTAATTGCATGGATGCATATTAAACAGATGTAATTCGAGTGCATCAGCAAAAACCAAAGAAAGACAAATTAATCGATAATCAATGCCCACGTTAATCTCTTGGCAGCAAATCTCTATAGCGGTTTGCTATTAACAGCTTGAGGAATTCCAAACACCGATCGTAATAAAGAAAAAAAATATTATTTATTCTTGCCTCCGGTACTAAAAATTGTCAATTTTGTTTTTAGTTCCAATTTGTTTTTACTGATTACCAACTTCCTCTTTTACCAAAAATTTTATAGCATTTTAGTCTTGCCATTCCGTTTCATCTACACCTTCCATATCATCCTGTTCGAGTTTCGTGTTATATTCCATGCGAGCGCTTACTGATTTTTCTATCTGTTTAAAGTTTATATTTTCAGAGTAAATTTCACAAAACTTTTCATTAAATCATTATAACCTCTTTTTGCTTCTTAAAAAGCTGATCTCCACCAGCATTTGCACCATTACTTGCTGTATTAATATCCGAGCGTTTCGTTTGTGATACCAATGGTTGTAGTACGGAAGACACTATGATATATATATATATATATATACATGTATATATAATTGTAAACTATGTATAATTTTTCTTCTTTGTTAGAAGACTTACAACTCTCCATGCCGGCTGGTTGTAAACTAATCTTTTGGGGTTTTTTATCATTCGATAAAAACCATTCGTCCGCTGTCAAAGTAAGTAACCAAGTTACCCGTGTCGGCGGAAACAAGTCATCTTGAAATAATTCGCTCTATTAAATAAATCTCATGAACTTCTTCGATAATGTTACAATCGCCTTTTAAATTTTACCTTAATACGTGGTACTGTAAAACTTAGAGGTTCTATGGTAGTATTGGTTAAACGATAAGCTTTGCAAAACTCAACGCTAGCGACGTCGCAGTGATTTTTTGTTAGAAAACTTAAACCCTGATGCAAAGTAGAACAGCGATGATGTGACAGTGCACACACGTATGGATCCTCGTCAGTAATTTCAAAGCAATAAATTGTTGAATCACCTTTGCCCGTCACAAATAAAGTTGAACTGTCTTCATCATAAAAGGGAATTAGTATGGAAGGTGAGACATCTAAACTGGCCGTGTTAAGTGGCGCTTTTAAACTGTCGGCTTTGTATACACTGATCTGACGTTCAGATACTCTGTGGAACAGGAGCATTTTAAACAACATTAACTTAAGTTAAAACATGTGTTTCCACAAAGCAAAGGTATTCCGACATAATTTACAATAAATATGCTTTTACTTACTTATCAAACCCAGTACATACTATATACTGTCCTTCTAAAGCCCATATAATGCGTGCTCCTCTGGTGCCTACCGGACCATTACCTTCACGTATCGGTGTTTCCGATTTTCTTGGATTATATATACGTATTTTACCATCTTTACACACGGTAGCTCCAAATCTTCCACAGGGACTCCAAGCGAAATCGAATATCTGATCCGCATGACCGCTAAGGATGCATTTATCTGTCATACTACGCAAATTCCACAGTTTAATGGTCATATCATAACTGGCCGTGAGCAACACATCTTGAGCTAAAGGGTGAAAACGTATGAAATAAATTTTATCTGCATGAGCATTCAATTCATATTCGGGTATATTTGTTGGCTCTGTCAATCCACCTTCAGCAATACGCCATAGCTTTACTATTCCATCATCGCAAGCAACAGCCAAGCGTTTAGGATCAAAAGGATCCCACTGGAAATCCATAATATTACTTCCATTTACTAATGAAGGTATAACACCGTCCGGTAGTCGACCAGGGCGATTCAATTCAAAAATAGCTATTTTACCGCCAGGACCCGATAGTGGCACTGCAACTCGTTCATGATTCGCTGTAAAACCATTGCATTCGCCAGGTATTTGACGGCTCAAATTACGTAAATTCTCGATGTGTGTAGATTTGTGACCAGGCGTACCTTTAAGATGGCGAAATTTCGAGACCTTGCCGAATACGGTAGAAGTGCGTCTAGTTGATGTAATTATGGAAACTTCAGTTGCCGATTTCTTAAGAGCATTCGGTTGTTCTATCACATCCTTGGATATTAAATTACGACGTTTCTCCTCTAGAAGTTTACCTTCTGGCACAGAGGTCCGTTTATTATCAATAACATTAGCTTTCGAAGTATCCAATTTCGAAGATTCACGGCGTCTGTGGATAGAAAAGTAATAAGATCTTAGAGTTTAATTTTCATTTTTAACGCTTACAACGACACTGGAGATTGAGAGCGTTCTTCATTGGCACTTTTTGAGTGCATTTCATACATGCGTCGTCTTTCAGCAATACTGTTGCGCGAAGGCGAGAACCTGCGCAGCTCAGCATCTGGCTTGTCGTCACCTTCAGTCGAATTCTCGGATGATTCCGAATTATTTTGTTCAAATATCTGAATATTAGTGAAGAGAGAATTAGAAAAACATGTTAACGATTGTTACGCATTTAAAAAATCTCTGAAATATTTTGTATTTTTTAACCTTATCGGTCGAATCTTCGTCATCAAGAGAAGACTGCTTGTATATGTATGTATGTTGGTGAGGTTTGCGGACGCATGTGTTAGTAATTAAGAAAAGTGAAAAGTTGTGTTATTTTTATAGAAAAATACGGAAAAAGTTACATATCATTATTTAATTTATCTTCGAGTAATCATTACCTTGCGCCGTTCCGATGTACTTAAAGATTTTTGTATACCATTGCTGTTGATCTCCTTGTCGGAGCAATTGTGACCAGTTTCTAAAATATAAGTGATAATTATACCCTTAGAACGTGTTTGAAGGAAGTAATAGTTTTCAAGCATTCTTTCTTCATTTCAGATACTGAAATTTCATCAAATCTAAATATTCAAATTTACGTCAACTTACTTTTAATCTCAATTTCAACAATCAAATCGGGTTTCACTGTTGAAGAATCGATTTCGATATTAGCCGAAGAATTTTGAAGTTGCGATAAATTCTCCTGGGAACCAGGAGCTACTGGCACCGCGAACACTTTATCGAAACATACATCGGCGGAATTGCTAGAGAAAGGTTTTGGTCCCAAACGAGGCTATAGTAGTAAAATGAAATTACAACTCAAATAAAATTTGAAACCTCATTTAAATTTCAATAAATCGAAACTAAAATCTTTGCCTACGATTGAACATATACACATATACATAAAAGCAATTGATATTCGAAGATCTAGTAAACTAAAGAAGAGCGATTAAAACATACGAGTTTTTACAAAATCTAGGGAAAAAAAATGACAACGAGAGCAACAGAAACGAAGAAGAACGAAAAATTTTTAAAACTCAGATTGTATCAGCGCACCTTGTATGTGCCAGGCGTCGTGGTGCGTGGCCTTGGTCGAGGAATGATGTGATTACCACCATCTGTGTTCGTCAATTGACCAGAATCAGGCAGAGAATTATTACGTGATGTACGTGGCATAGGGGTGGGTGTCGTGCTGATATTGTTACTATTACTTTCATCGGGATTGAACGACTCTATATTTGCCAAAACTGAAGATTCGTCTGTATTTAACATCACTTCCCCAGCTTTATTATCCTTTTCTGAATCCGTTTTATATTTAGAATCGAGTTTCCTCATTATTGCTGTTAATTCATCTTTCTTTTGTTGATCGATTGCGGCCTCTTCTTCTTTGGTTATTGTTCTCTTACTTATAATTTGATTATCGGGACCACAACCATTGACGTGTTTTAATTTGTTTTCAATATTTTTTATATACTCTTTTAGGTTGCCCCGGTGCACCTTTTAATAAGCCGGTACATGTATTTATTTTCCATTTAACGTTGAAGATTGCGTGAAGATTGTAATAAGGATGTTACAAAAATTAAAATCTCTAATACTTAGCGAAAGTTTTTGTTATAATGTTAGAAGTAAAAACTAAAAAGAATCATCAACATTGCTTACAATGACTGGAGAATTTCCCAATTCCCGCTTCGTTGGATCCAAACTCATTTTTGCCACTGGCATATTTGCTCCGTTCATCCACTCGTGAGCTGTGAGATCAGTACGACAACTAGCCGTATCTGGATAAAGATCACTGTGAAAATCACGGTAGGTCTGGAAAAAGCAAACATCAACAAATATTAGCTCTTTAGAAAAAATAATAATAACACAACCAAAACAAAAACTTTACCTTGCGCGGCACTTGGTACATAATAGGTACCACCATATTGGAAGTTAGTTGTAAAACGCGATTCACTTCACCCTCCATTACTTTAAGAGCACGTTTAGGTACCAAACAGGCACCTTTGGTTTGTTCACCAGTATGACGTAAGCCTTCAATTAGGATAGGATCTTTGTCACTCACTTCCAAATAATTAATGGTCGTATCGCCTTTGCCTGCCAAGAACAACATATTCGTATCAGAATCAAAGAGCGGCATTAAAACGCCTGTTGAGCAATCCAACTCCAAAGTCTTTTCAGTATGCGTAAAATTTCTTAAATCCCGTACGATAACCTGACGCAAGCGGGCAGCGTCAAAACCTGTACTTAAAATGCGTGATTGGTTTCCTAACCACACTACCCGTGAGTCCTTAATGCTTTGATGAGATTCAGCGGACATTTGTATTGGTGAGCCGTTTACACGCAGATCTAATATGCGGACGAATTTATCTTTGCAACTTGTAGCCAAAATTGTACCATCTTGTTTCCAATTAACCGATTGGATAACATCTGGATGTTCATTGTTAACTGAAACCAATGCAAAACAAGTTACAGACCTTCATGCCTTACGTGTCAAATTTTATAATTTACCAAACATTTCCTTTTGGCCCGCCAAATCATGCAATGTTATACAACCTGCCGAAGTTGAATGCATTAAACCATCAGCTGTAGGGTGAAATCCCACAGTCTCTACGCGCCGCTGCTTATGTGAAAACACACTCTCAGGATCAGCTAACGATGTTTCTAAACCCTTCTCCGGTATATGCCAAATTTTAACTGTACAATCCTGCGAAGCCGTTGCCAAGAGACCGTCGTGAAAGGGTGAAAAGTCTAAATCAGTTACCGTATCTGTATGAGCATGCAGCAAAGGCATGGTTTTGCTTTTACGACCACAATCATCCAGCGTCAATACCGCCACACTAGATCCGGTATGCTCCCAATTGAAAGCCATAAAAGCAGCCGAAGCAGCAATGTTATTGCCATAGGTTTGATAGGACCCCACGCATATATCACGTATACAAGCCTCCGGCTTTGGAACAATCGGTGCAGCATTTTTATACTTAGAGGCTTTGAAACGCCAAGCCATATTTAATTTGACAAATGAAATACACTGAATTTAAATGCCAATAGTCCGTTAATATGCCGCTTAGTTAACTGAGTGAGTTATGTGTTGCTTAAATAAGAAACTGTAATGTGAAAGTAATAAAAGTGGGAAATTTTTTATATGACATACAAAATTTGTTAATGTTTTGTCGACGCGATGTGCAACATCTATCACAATGCAGTGAATGAACGATTTTAACTCCTTTTAAACAAAGCCACTAAATTTGCGATAAACGTAAACCAAAGTTCGTTTCTTTCAGTTGATATGTGCACGTATGTCTGCAATAACGCAGCTTCAATGATATGAGATTATGTGGACAGAGAAAGCAACATTTTTATACATTTGATGTTAGTTCATAATTTGAGGTTTCATGGATTTTAGGCAAAAGCAAAATCTTTTGGGGACATTAATATTAAGTCAGTAATATGAAAAAGCTTCTTAAAAAACCGCATTTAAATACTGATTTTACTACAGAAAATTGCTGTTTTTTATTTATATATAAATAAAAGCAGGTTTCATATCTTACGTTATCATAGTAAGACGAATATGTAATATGTTAGGAGAATGAAATAGACATTCGTTTTTTATTTAAGAGTGCTATTAAATTTACTTCTGCATACGAAAAGCGCTTGTTTAACCCGCAATTGGTATAACCCCGCACAATAACTATGACCACCTTACGCACTATCACGCTAAACACACCACTGCCGTTAAAATAAAAAAACAACGAGATTAAACAAATGATACATTTGTATGCCTATGATCAACCCTTCAAAGCTGTTCTTTACCTAAGACAATAAGTTAGGTTTTTAAGCATCTATTTATTTAAATAGAACAGGCTCTGCCACGATATTTTGATAAGAATCCATACGCAATGTCACGCAAGCAAATACGGATATAATAAAGCCGAGAATACTTTTTCAATTAACAAATCAAACTAAGATGATAACCATAAAAACTGGCCAGATTTTGCTTAACACTTATGTAGCGTTTACTCGACATCTAGCAGCATTGATTACAACAATAAAAGAATTAAAAGAAAATCAGCCCTCTGATAAATTCAACAATATAAAAGCGGCTGACTCCTTGCCAAATCATCCAACAAGATGAATAAATACATAAGTTCTGTATTTATATCCATTCTTTCAATATTTCTTTTTATTCTGCAATAACTTAATGAATATTTCCCCAGGTTCTTTTAGGATTTCTTAAAATTCATTTTAATATCTGCATTGTAACACACCCTTTTCCAATGGTGAGACGCCAACGCAGACAAAGAGGTTGAGCGTAGAAAACTATATTCGCTACGATTTCTTTATTCAAGTGTTAGGCCTTATCAATATTATTACGAAATATGTTTTTCCCTTTTAACGTATAATTTTACTGTTTTTATATCCAATTTTTTTTTCAATTTTTGAAGTGTCTAATAATTTCCGTACTATTGATTTCTTGTTTTTTCTTTTTTTATGATGTGTGAGAGATGGAAAACACTGAACTTGAAATTAATACAAAACATACAGTGATGCAAAGTTATTGTTTCTCATTTGAAAATCAAATTCTTTCGTAAAAAAAACGCTTAATTTTGTTTATTGTAAATTAAAAAATCACAAGAAAAATATATTTTCGTAAATAGCGAATGTCGACCTTACTAGCATTAGTTAAAAATTCAAAGTGCAAATAGGTTCGATTGGCTCGCTAACGAATTTTGTTGTCGTAGATTCTATTACTTTTCATTGGTTCTTATCCTAAAATGTTAAGAATTAAATTTTGTTGCTATACAAGGGCTCGCTTTTCTTGAGGGCCCTTAGAAGGGAGAGCGTTCAAAGAATAGAGTTACGTGCCACAGGTTTGGTGTAGTTAATTTTTATGTCAAGTTACTATTAAATGCCAATTTTCATTATAAAATATTAAAAATTAGATCTTTTTGCCGAATAAGGACTAATTTTTTCTGTGGAAGGAAGATCAAAAATTCGCCTATCCGATTAAATTCTTTCATATCAATTTAGTAAAACTAAATAATATGATTCAGCGATTTTTTCCTAAAAATATTGGAATTTGCGAATTTTTTATATCTTTTTTTTTCAAAATAAAGTGTTTTATTGGAAGTAGTTGGAAAACTGGCCCTATCCCATCCTTCCATGCTTAGTAGAGTTTGTCTGTGCACCAAAGCACGATAGTGCAGTGAATAGTTCCAAAAATTTTCGAAAAATCTGTACGTGGAAAAAATAATTCACGTGGGCAGACTATCTTAAGCCTCTGTGCTTGTCCGCATAAATTTCATATGTCCTGTACTACAAGTTGTGTAGGACATAAAAATATTGTGACATTTATTAATTAAGTCGGAAATAATTGCATTTTGAAAATAAGAGCTGAAACTTCGAAAAAATTCTCTAATTTTATAATATCTCTTCGAGAAAGCCAGCAACGTTGCGAAGGCTTGCAGAAAAATTCGCGGTGCTTATTGTAAAAACGCTTTGTTAAAATCCACAGCAAATGGATTTGCGTTCTAGAAATTGCGATGGCAAAGACGCGTCAATGATTGATCGAGCAATCAATCGTTGGAAGATCGGTATATTGCATCTTATAACATCGATGCGAAACTATGCGTTTACCAAAAAATCCTTTGCATAAGTCTGAACACAAAGAAAATTTCGATGTTTGGATACCACATGAGTTAGCAACGAATAACGTAATTGACGGCCTTTCTACTCAGAATCTCTTCTGAAATGAAATGAAATTAAACCAAGCCTAAAGTGTCTGATAATAGGCAACGAAGGTATGTCACATACCATTTTAACCTGGGAGAAAGATCTTGGTTCGAGATGGATGAAACTGAACAAAACAAAGCCCAGATTGGCGCTACTTATAATAAGGTTTAATGTTTAGCGGGATTAGAATAATGCATCATGATCTGCCAAACAGTTTATTCTTCTATCTATTGTCAAAACCTAATGCGATTAAAGTGCGCGAGAGAAGCAAAGCATAAAGAATTGATTAATAGCAAAGGTGGCGCCAATCAATACACATCTTTAATGACTCGTAAGAAATGAACTTAGTTCTGCTGAAAAGTTTTTCGCGTCCGCCTTATAGCATGGAACACGTCCTATCCTTTTGTCGCTCTCTGCCGAACACTTTTAATTGTATAAAGTTGGCTTCAAAAAATGCCTCTCAAGATCACTTTGTTTAGTCCAGGAATCCCAGAAATATTCTGCAGTGACGGCATAAAGCTGTAAATACAATGTGGCCGCGTTTTTCTTCAAGCTTGGCAACCATTATGTATACTCAAGTCAAGCTGAACTGAACTATGTGGTATTATTTCAAAGATCTTTAATCTTTTCCTAAAAATAGGGTGTGTTTTCCCCTTGTGCTGGAAGAGTAGCTTCTTCACAAATATGGTAATAAACAGAACTATAGAGGCACTACCAAGTTGAGTTTCTTGCCTAAGTTGTTTGAACGAATAGTTACTCAACAATTAGCTTCTGCTATTAAATCTTTTGTTTCTCTTTTTCAACATGACTTGCTAAAATGAAGATCAACCATTACAAATTTTTGGAATTCACTTATTATGTTTTCAAAGCCTTTTCTAATGCCCCTCACGCAGATGTTCTATGTGCAGGTTTCAGCACAGTTAACCATAAATTATTAATCTTTAAACTCCATTCCTCTGGTTTTCCTCCATACTTAATGAAATGAATGAGCTCCTATCTTCGCAATAGATCACTCAAGGTTCTTTTTAATTCCATCAACTTTGATGAATTTCTCGTGACGTCAGATGTATCGCAAGGCAGCCACTTACCTTTGTTAATATTTATCTTATACACCAATGATTTGCCTTCGGTGTAATGTCATGTCTTAATATACGCTGACGACGTTAAATTGTTTTATCATTCAACTTGAAATGGTGCTCCTATTACCTTCATTCTGATTCGGACAATTTGATCCATTAAATTTTATGAAATTAAACCTAAAAAAAATCTCATTCTCAAGGAGGAAATCATTTACTACTGAGTATTTTATCGGTTCACAAAAATTGGAAAATGTAGATTCGTTCATTTACTTAGTTGTTTTATCCGACAATACACTAAGTTTTAATCTTCACGTTGAGCTGTACATAAATAAAGCTAGATCAGCACTAGGCTTTATTGAAAGGTTGTCTAGAGAGTTCGTTACAAAAAGTTACAAAAAGACTGTACATGAGCCTGATGGGACCAATACTTGAATATGCCGCTTGTTGTGTGGTCTCCTTTCTACTAGTGTTACATACCCTCAAAACAATCCATTCAAGCGCAATTCCTGCTATTTGCCTTGAGGAATTTGGGTAGCGACGCGCTTGTCTCTTTGCCTCTTTATGGAAATAGATTGTTTTTGTCAACCCTCTCATTAATTGAGAAACGTATTATATATGTAATAGATTTATTCTTTGTATTTTCTTCTTAATTAAGCTAACAAATGATACTTTTCTCTCTTCGAACTTACTAGATAAGACAAACATCAATGTTTCCAACCGTTCTTCTAGCAACTTTATTTTCGTAAAACTTAGCCAATAATGTAAATATAATTATGAGTTCTTCAACCCGTTTAGTATCCTCTGTAAAAATCCAAAAGATATCTGTAACTTAATCTCCATATCGGGCGCCTTAAAAAAAACTATCAAATCAATTCTTCTTAATAATCTCCATATCGGGCACCTTAAGAAAAAACTATCAAATCAATTCTTCTTAATACTCGCATTTTACCTACACGCACATCATATCTAAATTAATTTTTAATCTTAAAAGTTAAGTACAATTCGCGGATAAAACACAATATGTTTATTCCGTTGACTTCCAAACTATTGCTTGTTTGCAACGGTTGAGGGATTTACTATTAGTTTCAATCTATGACAGCTGCGAGTATCCGACGTTCTTTTTTTTTTGTTTATTTATACAAGAAATTTTGCCCAATTTTTTTTTCGTGAAATCGTGTCAGTCACTTAAAAAAACCGGTTCTTCAAAAAGAAAATTCCGAGCTAAAACGGAACACAAAACACAAGAAGAAAAATTGAATGAAGCAGGTCAGTGAATGTTATGCAAATGCCACATAAAACTTACTAAAGTGTTTGTGACTCTATGACAAGAGAAGAAATACGTCGGGACTAAAAAATCGTAGAATGTGATCGATAATGCACTTGCAAGCACAAATGTCACACATATTAGAAACCGTAATTCTGACAAGGATGTGTAGGACAAGCTTCGTGCAAAATTTAAAAAACCAATCTTCTCTTGCCTCAACAATGATCAAAATAAAGGAGCCCGGAGAAAATTTCAAATAATGAAGATGAAGACAATACTGTTCGCACCACAGCCTCAACATTTTGCAGGGTCCGGAATTTCGTTAGTAAGAGTGATCCAACGATATACGATCTTCGGTCAAGGCTCATTACAGAACAGGAAAGCCAATTCGTTAGTGATGAAGTAGAAGCATAGAACCATATGAAGTATAACAATTGGATATTAGTGTCAGTACTAGTCATCATAAAATAAATCGTAGAGATGAGTTCGCAAAGATTTTGACAGAGAAAATAGTAATTTGCTCAAGAATTTTTTTGTAGCACCGGCATTGGAAATATCAATATATCTGTTTTTAATGACATTAAATGGTTCAAAAGAAATCTTATATTTTATTCGATCCAAAAATAACAAAATCATGCATTAAAAATAGAAGTCGCATGTAATATGACCAAGTGCAAATTTAGCAATAACGCGAATAAGGGTTGATACAGATATGGGCGTAAGCGCCAAGACTTATAAAATAGTCCTAGGAAAGCAGAATCGTAAGGCATGAAAAGTCGGTGCATCAAAGCCATATGCAGCGAATTTTCGGAAGAAATAAAATATTACTTTTTTAAACGAAGATTATGTATATACATATGTGCATTTATGAAAAGCAAAACCACAACAGTCTCCTTAACAAATTGTTAAATGATTCACGCAGACATAACGATTATACATATAAATATATTTCTAGCTCTAAAGGATGGTTGGCAAAATTGCGTCAATACAAAGGAGTGCGGCTTCGATAGTCAGTTCTCTATACGCCAGAGCACACTGATTCAGTAGAAAGAGAACGATGTTGAAAGGTGCTACAACAAAGTGTTATGCTCATAAAATAGATTTAAAATTCTGGGTGACCGTGTTTATTTTTATTTGCGCAGGGATAAGTTCCGTAACTGATAAAATCCCTCATGAACAATGCTGCGAACAAAGTGCATTAATCAACCATATGCAGTCATTTAAAAGTGAAGTGTCAAAGGAAGTTAGATCTCAAATCTATCAAGCCTTTTTCAAATGCAGAGGAATGGATATGATGAACAATTTTGAACATAATACTATGTTATTGCAAACGTAAAGTACTCTACATGTGTCAACCTCACCGATTTGATAATGGGAGCGGAGGTGTCTGCAACTTATTGTAAAAAAGAGATTTCGCACTGTTGGAACGCGAATTTTTCTTTTGAAATGAAAAGCAGTTTGAACTCAGATTTTTACAACCCCAATGTTTACTTGGTTTAGAAATAAAGAAGTGGTTTGATTGTTCAATATGGCTATTTCAAGAATAGCATATTTAATAAAGTCTTAATTAAATATGGAATTTGTTGTAAATCAAGAGTCATATGTTTTTGTTTGATCAGCTCCTAGCAACACTAGATACTAGCTATGCAGTGGAAGTGATGAATCGATTTTTAGAAAATTTCAAAGCATGGTTAGCAGGATATTACAATAAACCAAAAGCACAATTAATTATGGTGTTAATTTCGAAATCTCTGATTAGATTGTACTTGTCGGTTTCAGTGAGGCTGATGAAAATCTAATTCTGAGTTAGTTTTTATCTTTGGTGCACCCGTAGACTGGAAGATTCTAAAGACAGTTTTGAAATAAATTCTACCATACTGCGATTCCATACCATGATTCATATGAAACATGTCTCTTCAGAGAGCTCGTGAAGTGTCTATTTTCTATTAGGACGAACAAAGACATGCTACTAGTTGCAGAGCTTCCATCATTGACGTATTCTCGCTCCGAAAATGTTTATACAAACCGTAAAATCCTTATTGTTCCATAGTATTATCTTTAAGATTTTTGATGTTTCGCTAAGTTTAATTTACTTTTAGCTCAAAATTTTGACCAATCTCACTAACGCTGTATATAAAAGTCGTCGATAAGATTCCTGCTTATTTTTCTGACAAAAACTAACTAAACCTTGACAATACCTGCAAATTTTTATGTGCATTACTGATTTTGCGGGGATCATACAAGAGAGAAATAAATCCACAAGATATAAAATTCAATTTAAAGACTCTGGTTTGTTTTGAACAAAGATGTTTCACAGTAACTTGTCGATAACACTGAACCTCTTAAGTTACAACTTTAATTTACTATCCTTAAAATTGAACATCACTCACATGTTGATTTCTCTACTCCTAGTCTACGATTCCGAAAATGTAATTATCCGACGTAATCATTTGTTGTTAGTCATAAATTTAAATAGACATAATTTACCGAGTCATATACGTTGTTTTTCTCAACTATAGGTTAGGCTGCTGTGCTTATGTAACACAATTCTCTCCGTTTTAAAAACGTTGCCTAGTTAACTACGAGGTCTAAACACGATCTCATTAATAATGGACATGCTAACGCTTTCGTCGCTTTTCTCTGTCAACTTCTCTTATTTATTGGAATACTTTATAAATGAAAATTTCCAGGGAAAAAAATAAAATTTATTCTATACATTTATGAATATACGTATTTAGTTTCTTTTTAATTTGTATAGCTGTGTATTTCTTGATTGAAATTTTATAGTTCATTTACTAATACTTATCATTCACATACGATGAATGTGGTGTTCGCTTCTTTTTTTTCTTCATTCTTTTCATTAATTTCTAAGAATAGCTTACGAAACTGACAGAATATGACGCGAATGCATAGTAATTACGGAAGCAACAATTTTTTTTTGATTTTGGTTGTGTCTATTTTTTATCGTGGAGAAAATAAAGATGATTTTGGTTTCGTTTTTGACCTTGGTGAATTAATTTCAATTTTACTCTGGGTAGATATTTAAATGGAGGACATATGTTTGACATTTGTAGTATTGGAAATATGTGCGTATGGCAATTATCTATGTCTACAATTTTATAAACCCTTCTTACTAATCACTTAAACATAATTGCAATTATTTAGTATCATTAGTGGTGCGTTTGAGAAGGAGAATAATAAATGAAATTAACAACTTCTAATCGTCTTCAGAATTTTAAATATACACCATATTTCAAATAAGTAAAAAATTTAGCGGGCAAACTGCATAAATATTAGAAAAAAATATTAATTCCTTTTCCACAAGAATTCAGATTTTTAGTCATTATAAGCGGACCGACCCATTTTCAAACTCGTAATGAATTAATTCAAGAATATGCCTGCCAAAGTTCAGGTTTTCCATTTAAATTCTGAAGATTTCAAAGGTTCGCACTGAAAACAAAAAAGAACATACGAACAAATTGAATTAATATATCTTCTTTTTCTGTTTAAAAAAGTCAAAGAAATAAAGCAAAATTCTCCTTGTAAGTAGTATGTTCCTTATAAATCTTAAGAACCGGTACAAGAGTTGAAGCACAGGTTATAAAGAAATCAGATTTAAGATATCTTTTTTCTTAATCTTAAGTTTACAGAAAAGGAAAAGAAAAGAATGAATTATTAAATTTTTCTTTAATTAATCTTAACAAATAAAGGAAATGCTTAACAGACATATTTGTCTGTTTTCAGCTTACATAAAAGTCTACATATTTATGTGAACTTAAAGAGGCTTCACTAAACGCAGCAGGAATTTTAAAAAATATATTCATATATTCATATTATTTACTGTGCATCTAGAAAAACTTTTGGGATTTAGGACATAATATATTTATACATACACATTGATAATATACATTTTATGTCTTGCTTCGTCTATAGCTACTGTTCAATTTTAAAAAGAACATAAAATCTTATTGAATAAAAAAAAAATAATATGGCTAAAAAATAAGAATAATGAACAAAATAATTACAACAATCACATTAGTAACCATTTACAAGTATTGTTGTCCAAGCACGGAAAACGAATGTGAAAGTTTTATATAAATATATAACATTTAACTGTTTATATGATTCATACATGGATCTGTGTGTCAAACAAGCATACGCTCATATTTACATGAAATGAAATGTTTGGTACATAGAGCGCGTTAGTTTTGGTTGCTACACATTTATTAAGTAGACGTAGATTACACTTTAAAAATTGAAAAACTATAAATATGCTTTAAACTCATATGTAAGTAAATGTTCTTGAAATTTGGAACTGTTTGTATATTTTGCGATTCGTTCAGATATTCAAAAAGAAATAGGACATTTTAATCACAGTATAGTTGATTTCGTCCGAGACAGGGATTTAAAACACTTTCATATAACCAATGTTGTCTTCGTTCATCCTTCGTTGTGTTAATAAATTTTGTAAAATTTATTTATATTTTTTCCTGTATTTATTTGCTAGTTTTAACATATTTAAGACGTTAAAATTTTGATGGTGGGTTAGCTTTGTGCCTATTGTAATTTTTTAAATATTTTTTCCTTTAGACTTTTTTTAGTTGTGTACTGCTGTACGTTTAGCGCGAGGCTTGATCGATTCGGATATTTCCCACATTTGTTCTTCACCGAGGAAATTTTCAAAATTCTCGAAGAATTTTATAATACGTTCGTTGCGTCGAAATGGATAAGAACTGCAGGATATAAGATAGAATTAATAAGAAGTTTAAGGAAAGAAATTCAGCAATTTTACCATTTTTTAAAACGTTTCATATTATCGATAATATTGTATTGTTGCCATCGTTTAGAGAAATTTATAACACCATCTTTTAAATAGTCTGGATTGCCGACATGAACAAAAGTAAGATCTTGCAAAACCAACCCACTAAAAAATGAATAACATTATTTATTACTAAAAAAAAGTTTAGTTCATAAGAGGGACAAAACTTGATTTCGAAAAGTAAGTTTTTAAATCTTCTTAAATTCTAAAAGGCATTAGAGACCATAACAAGTGATAGTATGGGTGAAACTTTCTAATCCTGAAACTGCAACAAGTTCTTAGCTTCATTCCAAATATAGATGCAAATAAAAAATGAAACAACAAAGAAAATTATATTTTATTGCGATTAAATCCTCCATACACAGAATTTTATTTTTAAAAAAATTCCATTTTTGTACACTTAGTATAAGATTATCTATAGAATATATGCGAACATTTTTATCGTAGCTGTTTCAGTCTATCAGAAGTGAGCAAAAAACCTAATGCAAACCACTGAAGAAAGTGTTAAAGGATTAGTAATGTACCCTGCCTATAGTTTCTCTTGAGCAGATACAGCAGATATTCGTAAAAATACATTAAATATTTATTACATCAGACTAAGAATTTAAGAGGAAGATTATGCCGATCAACTTTTTACCAAACGAACCACTAAGCAAAAATTTTTTTTTGATGAAGTCAAGTATTGTTTTCTTATTTGCTCTATTCTTCACTAATCTCATGTAAGTGCCAGACATTTCATAAAGTGTATGTATTCGTAGTTGACATTCAATTCTCAGTTTGCAGACGAAGAAATTGAGACAAAAACTTGGGACAAAGAACAAGCCTGAAAATGCTCATCATGCATTCATAAACACATCCACAACAACAACCGAAACAACTGAAAATAAAAAATTAAAAGTTTAATTGGTTTGTTGACAAGCTACCATTTAGTTTACGATGTTTATACTCTTTCTGAATCCAACAAGTGTCCAACATTCACTGCAAGTCGAACATGAAATTCTTGCTTGTTCTGAAGTCTAATTTCCGTTCTATGTATATCATTTTTAATGTTAAGATGATGCTTCCGATATCGAACAACTTGTAGGAAGTAGTGGGTTGATCGCATTCATTAATGTATACATTTTTTCGATATCGAATGTGCAGTATAGAGTAGAGAGTGTTCACTGTCGAATGCAAAACTAATACCGAGTAACAGAATCAAACGAAAAATTAAGTCTTTTTACAAAAAGCACATATTTGACAAAATAAATTAACATAGAAAAAGTGTCTATTAACAATTAAAGTGACGACAGGATTTCTAAAATGTTGGGAAGAGCAATAAAAAGCAAATAGTGATGTTTTTAACTTTCAGTGAGTTAAAATTAAAGAGTATTATTAATAAAGCAATTTCCTATTAATTAAAAGTGTAATTAAAGGATTAGCAAAAACTAGGAAGATAAGAGATCCTTTAATAAGTTCAAGACGACGAAAAAACTGTGGGAGACAACTATATCGGTTCCTGAATATGTGGGCATTGAAACATTACAACAATTAGTTAGCATTAAGAAATGATTTACATAAATGGAAGAAGGATTCAAACATTACTACGGAAATAAGATGGAAAGTTTGAATTCATTTAATTTTGTTGTTCGTCCAATTCATTGTTCTTTAGTTTTCGTTAATATTTTTTCTACAATGACAAAGTAAATTCTTCTGTATTGTAGGGGACCACTAGGATATGTCGTCTTCAAACTTCATACAAATGTTGTGTAAATCAGCATAAAAGTTTAAACATTTTTGCCATTATGACGATTCACGTTGATATTGCATTTGTTTTAGTTTATATTTTTATTATTATTTTTGTGGTTATTCATTTTATTTTTTAATTTCTTGCTTTGTTTCTTTCTTCTTCACAATTATTTTGTTATTTACACACCAATGATATCACAAATAATTCGTTGAACATGCAAAGAATAAAAAATGTATGATTCAAAAACAGTTAAATGCCATCATTTGCAAAGCGATAAAATTGTAGTTGTATTTCGCCACGTCAGTGTATTCAATGTCCCAAGTGGGAATTCGCCCCCTTATTTGTTTCTAAATTATTCTTTTTAAAATAGAAAAATATACTAGGAAACTCAACAGCAATGTACACGCATTTTTTTTGCTGTTTTTGATTAGTTTGACTTAAAACTGGTTCAGTTTCGGCAATCTTTCCATAATACATTCAGTGGATATGTTATGCCTTTTCAGTTTTCATTTAGATATTTGTGTAATAAAACTAAATTTTAACGTTTGAGTATTGAGTCAAAGATAACAAGTGGAATTTCATTACATATTATTACTTACATGTAAGGTATACATGGAGGTTGCGTTTCAGCTAAAGCTTGACGATAAGCTCTAAAACTGGAGCTGGAATCGATTAGTGTACAATATTCTTTCAGGCCATCCGTAATAGTTTTATGCCATTCTAATCTAAATAGAAAATAATAGACAAAAAACTTTACATGTATTTTCGAGATATTTAATACTAATTAAGCCTTCTTATCACCTTCTTATCGGTGCCGAGTCCAAAGCCGACAATAAAGCCAAATAAGAATTGTAGTTATTTATTTTCCGTAAATGTTTCATTATTTTAATAAACTTAATAACATGCTTTTCACGTTCTTTGGCACAAGGTAAAGTAAGTATTTTCGAACGGGCCCAATAGGACATCTTATTAAAATGTTCGGTAAATTTATTCAAATTAGGTGATTTCTCTTCGCATTGCTCCTTGGCGAATAGTAAGACTTCGGGAATTTCAATTTTTTGAAAAAGTTCGGCATCCAACAAAGTCATTTGTTCGGCTATTTCAAGAGATTTTAAATCCAAAAGGCTTGGCTGATTAGTAACTGTGAAGAACATATCGTTGTTGGGAAGTAACGGTAAACGTAACTCCCTGTAGATTGTAACCTAAAAGTAAAACAAGAAGTTAAAATATTAAATAACTAAATTAAAAAATTAGGCATTAAACCTTTTCCACAATTTTGTTACGCAATAATTTAGCCAAATATAGTTGGCCGGCGCAGACTAATTGATAAACAAACTCCACCAGAAGAGCTAGCAAAGGACCAGTTAAATCAGTGAACCTAATGCAATAGAAATAATCTTAAACAACATTCACAACACAAATTATTTGCATTTGATTTTAAGCAAAGCTTACGTTAAGTCATTAACGACGCGAACCAATAAAGAAAAAGTTTCTTTGGCTGCTTTCTGTTTTTGATCATTGTGCTGACAAAAAAATACCGTATATCTGTGTGTTAGTTTTTCAATAACATCGAGAGGTGGTATAAAGGTACGAAATGTAGTTATAAAAGCTTCGCTAAATGCTTTATTAAAGGAAAGAAAATTATGAAAAATTTTTGTTGTTGGAGACAATAACGTATGATTTTACCATTATCGGTGACTTTTTGTACACGGCTAGCATGCACAATAAGCGCGTCTATATAGCCTCCCTTAACTTCGGGACCGTCTTCGGTTTCTTTCTTAAAGATTAAATACGGGGTGATATCAACCTCCTCGATAATATTGGGTAAGTGATTGATTTCTTCTGCAGCTAAAGGACTCTATGATTGCAATTTAAAAAAACTAGGAAATTTTGTCTCTTTTATAAAGTTTTTAGTGTATCAAACTTACTTTCCTTATTTCATCGAAAGGATTATTATTATTGTACGTAACCATCTCTTCTACCTCATTACCCAAATCTCCGTTCGAAGTGGTTGTAGCTTTCTCAAATAGCGACGATAATGTTGTTTGTGGTGTGTTATTTTCACCATAATGTGTGGGCTTTTCATAAGCATTTGCAAGTGAGTGTTCAACACCCGCCTCATTTTCACATTGGTCTATTATTTCTTCGCAGACAGTTGACATTATTTCGTTGCCAGCTGTACCGCTTAAAATTCGAGTATGGTCGGAAATTTTCGGTTTGGGGCTTGGTGGTGGTGTTGTTATAATAGTAGGTGTAGCTACTATTGTATTGACCTTCCATTGTTTGTAGTTTTTCGGTGGCAATGCAGGTGGTGTTTCCATTTCGGGCGTCAAAAATTCTTCTTTGGCTAAAGGAACAATACTGTAGTAAAAGCGAAAGAAAACCAAATCAAGAAAAAGATAATTCTAAAATCTTGAGGAAGCATTCCTTAAATACATACTTCATTGTCTGACTGTGTGTGATATTACGATTCAAATTGTAAGCATGCATGGTATGTCTGTGTTGTTCAACCGAACGTGTTGAAGCTGAGCAAATTTCCATATAAGCCAAAACTATGAAAAGGACATTAAAAATTTATAAACATTTTTATAAAATCTACACAATGCGAACATTAATTTATTTACACCACTAGCCTATAATGCTTTTTACTTTCACTTTCTATTTTCCAGACTTACCCGAAAATGCCACACTTTGAAACACTATATCAATAAAATGAGGAATTTGCACAAAATGAAAAAAAATTATATTCAGTTAAACTTTTATTAAACAATTAAATTAGTTGATGTATATTCGCGAACGTTTTCGTAAGCCATTTGTTTGCTATTTGCGTTCGGTTTTGTTTGCCAATCTAAGATCTAAATGATAAAAAATTTCCGAGACATTTGACACAGCTGAAACGATGAACATCTCTACGACAACACGCAATATACTTAAGGACTAAGCGATAGATATTTTCTCTAAACACCAGTTGTGAATTGTAGACAAGTTTACTGTACTTATATATATATGTTCATTAACAGTCTCTTAGTTAACAATCAATGAATTATGTGAAAACAAAAAATGAAATACGTTTTGAAAGACCTGTTAGTAACAAGTGAAACCCAGATTTTCGCCATTTAGCCATTTAGGTGACACACTTATGTCTGAACCTTAAAGCCAGTCAATATTACTTAGTAAACATTTATACTCAAGTATCTATGGTTAATACGGAAGTTCAGTTTCACTTGAAGACATCTCATATATCAGTTTTCATATACTTATTTATTTACTTCTTAAAGGTAATGTTTCCAGCACATGTATAAACACGACGGTGACCAGGGAGCGAAAAGTAGGGAAAGACAGACAAAGTATGACCAAAGCATGTGAAGCGTATTCCGAGGCGGTTATTGTCATGTCTCCATTGATCGAGCATTCACTTAAGTTGCGATCACACGCTAATTGTAATTTAGACGTATTTTGGACGAATCCTATTGAAATTCGGAATTTGCGACAATTTACGGTAGGACATTTTATTTTCACAAAATCGTCACTTAAAAAAAATTTGCAATTTTCAACATTTTTCGGTAGTCATCGCTGAGTAATAGCATTTCGACGTAATGAATTGATGTAAAAAATTTTAATCAGATTGGACAATTTTTTTAATTCCCTCCCATATACTCATTCCTCCAAAAGGTGAACTTTTATACCTCAAAAAAAATCGAATTTTTAATATTCTATGAAGAAAATGGCTCAGAAATAATAACACCTTTGGCAAAGTTTTAAACGCGACAATTCACGTTTTGAGCGCCATCCAAAAAAAGGTCCGCCAAAAATTACATGGCTTTATATGGAAACCAAAGTAAACGAAGAATTGTATTAGAGGAACTGGTGGGTGTAGGGTTTTTGATGGTCAACATTGACCAGTCGTAGTGTTTTTGCTCCTTTAGTTTAAGAAAGAAATATATAACTTTTTTCAGCTAACTTTAATATCATTCAAATCTACTTAAATAAAATTGCTTTGAGAACTTTTCCAAAATTTTAGATGAAAGTAATAAGAAAGATATTATATTCACCTCGAACTACTTTTTTGGTATCCGCTGGCAGCTTATATATATTAATTTGCAAAGTGGAGCACAGATTCGTGCTTTCGTTGTATTATTTGGATCGCATATCGTACATAGTACTGCGAAAAAAAATTAAGACCAATATAGAAGTTAACCGATATCAGAATCGAATATATCGAATATCAGAATATTTTTATACCCACCATCGAAGGATTGGGGTATATTAAATCACTTTGTTTGCAACACCCGGAAAGAAGCTGCAGAGACTGCTGATCAGTATCAAATTTAGAATGGATTTAAGCATGTCCGTTTGCCCGTCTGTGTGATGTCTGCGGTAAACAAAATCAGTCACAGGCCACGCTCACAGTATAGCATAAGGTGCTTTTCCCCTTGATCATAGACTACATAATAAAAGCTTTCCAGGGTATTCCATAAAAATAGGGAAATCTGTCACTTCCACCTATTAAAATTTAGTTTTTTTGCCTTTTTTTAAGACAAAGATAGTGGGAATGAAAGATTCACAACAGCCGAATATAATTTTCTTACTTGTTTTTCTAACTTGGTAGCACTGTGGCAGATATTTGTCCCAATGTTCACATCACAAATGTAAGTAGTGTTTCAGCTGCGTGTCTTCGGTTTTCCATGACACGAAAATTAATTTTTTGACTTTTACAATTTGAGATGTGAGCTGATCTCGGATTGTCAATCGGTCGTGAAACGCATATTCAGAGAAACGCGATTTGGATCAATGCATATGAAAAAAAAAGTCAACGAAACAACTGATCAATCCAACGAATATCGTGAAAAGCTATACACGGATAAATCGCTCAAAAATCAAAATCTTAAGAGTTTTCTTCGATTATCGTGATATTGAGCACTATGAATTCCTTCCGCCGAGATAAACTGTCAGCCAGGAATATTATTTGAGTGTTATGCATCGTTTGCATGAGATTTGGAATAATAAATATATTTAAAGAAAAAAAGAATTAAATTGATTTTACTCTTCGATCCCAATAATATATCAAATCATATTTTCCAATAATTCTCAATTACAACACAGACGAAAATTTTAAAAACTAAAATTCATAATTAGGTGCGCTGATCTGATTATCAAGCTTCGCTTAGAAGTTTTGAAACAAAAATATTTAAATTTAGAGTTTTGATATCATACGCGTTACACATTTTATTTGTCTTTTTGTTTGCTACGCGAGCTAGAGGTGGCAATCTTCATAGATACTACTAGCCCGTACCAGTAGCATGCATGATTCGCCATCCATGGTCTACATACTAAACCTACTCCAACACACACACTTCGTCTACCACTCTCCTCCACGGAACCACCGTTAGGTACTATTTCGTTGAGGCTGGTTTGCAATTAAGGCGCTTCGTTTGTTGGGACCTTTGAAGAGTTCCTTATTGGTCTCCACTGCCTCTTCTATCCACCGTTTGTCTCTCCAGTCGTCTCAGTTCCTTCAGCAATTTGCTTACGTACAGGCCTCGGCAGTAATATTGTGTAGTATGTCGCTGAATCTCTGGCTGTAGAACGAAACGTGCCGCGCATCCTATTCTGTGTGTACACATGCCGAGCAGTTCGGCGACCCATCAACCCCGAATCTGTGCAGGTATTTCCGGAAACAATTGTGACGTGTCAGGAACTGCGTGATGTAAAAATTTACTTCGCCGCGCTTTCTTTCGATCCACCGACTTACGTTAGGGATTATATCCAACGTCCATCTTCCTTTCAACTTTCTCTCCCATCTCGATTGCCATACTCTCATCGAGTCTGACCGTTCTTCTACTCTTATGGCACATCAAGAGCGCTCATTAATCATGCCGCCATTCGGCTCATTTCATCGGTCAGAATGTCGATTGGTCGAGAGCCTGCGATTACGAGCGCAGCTTGTTCTGAAACTTTTCCGCTTGGCAATTTTGGGCCCTCGAATATTCGGCGTATTTCTCGCTAGAGATGCTGGGATGCCTGTAGCCGTGGTGTTTGAAATTAAGTCTATGGTCTATCATAATCCCGAGGTATTTGAGCACTGGGGAGCATTGTATAATGTATTCCCCGACTCGAACAGCGCATCTTTCTACATCTTTTCAGCTGCTTATTAGCACTATTTCTGTCTTGTACTCGGCTAGTTCTATGCCGTTTTCTTCCAGCCATGTCTTTACCATTGCAGCTGCCTCTCTAGCTTTCCTCTCCACTTGTGCGACCTGCTTTGCGACTATTACTATTACTATATCATCCGCAAATCTGATGGATGTTGCGCCGTCGGGGAGCTGTAGCTTCGGTACGTCGTTGTACAAGATGTTCGGTAAAAGTGGACCAAGGACCGATCCTTGTGGGACTCCCACCGTTATCTTATACATCTCTGTCCCTTCGTCACTCTCGTGCATCAACGTACGGTTCGAGAGGTAACTCGTTACAGCGTCCAATATATATCTAGAATCCAGCATTCTTATGAGGGCTTGCGTATACTCCCCCAATCCGCCGAGTTAAAAGCCTTTTTTTACGTCGAGCGCTATATTGTTTAGCTCCGCCCTTCCATTGCTCTCTGGCTATGGTTTCCGATGCAAGCCTCACTAGGTGCTTGACGGCATCTATCGTTGACCGCCTTCTTCTAAATCCGTATTGTTTATCGGAGAGAGCGCTCCTCACTTCAGCCACCAGCAGAAGGTGCTCATATATGACCCTCTCAAGTAATTTACCCATTGTATCTAATACGTAGATATGCCGATGCGACTTTGGCTCGTTCGGCGGCTTATTACCTTTGGGATTGAGAACGAGCTTTGGTATTTTCCACTTATTAGGAAATGTCCTCTCTTCCAGACATTTTTGGAACATCCTGAGGGAAATGTCTGGTTTTCTTCGGATTTCCACTTTTATTGCCACATTTGGGAATCCATCCGGCCCGGGGGCTTTCCTATCCCCAACTTTTTTGCAGGCTATGAGTAACTCCTCTGTGGTAATTGCTGGTATTGGCTCGGTCTTTGTATCGTAAAAATCTACAACCACATTTTTTCGAACATGAGTGGGTGGGTTACTTGCGGTTGCCTGTACTCTTTCATTTTGTTTATATGCTGTTCCCCATGAGTTGATGTTGGTTTCTTGACATATATTATAGACGCACTCCTTTTTACTTTTTTGATCACTCTCTTCAGATCGCGCCTCAACTTCTCGTACAAAATCAGCCTGTTAGCGAAGCTTGACTGCTCTCTGGACCGTTGTACTTTTCTTCTAGCTTTCAAGCAGTCCCTTCTGAGCGAGTCTATTTCCCCATTCTACCAGTGCTGGTGGTTCTTCTTGGCGTAGCCGCAGTACACGCTTCGCCAACGCTTTGCACGAGCTGGCTTGCTGCTCTTTTTACAATTTCCTGGAAGCCTAGTACCATGTTAAACATGTTCTCGTCAAAGTGGTTAAACTTCCATTTTGAACCAGTGGGTTTGGGTCGACTGCTGCTCCTGCCTTTTGCATCCGTAATGTTCAGAAATATAGCCTGGTGATCACTGTTCGTGTAGTGTTCGCTAAACGACCACCTCCACTTTGGCACAAGGCTGTCGCTCACAAACATAATGTCGATCGTTGATCCTACACCCGCTTTCTCGAAAGTATGTTTTTGACCGTCGTACATTAACGTCAATGGTAGCACTGCAAGCGCTTTCAGAAGGGCGCGGCCTCTTGCATTGGTGGTTCTGCTACCCCATTCAACCGCCCAGGCGTTGAAGTCGCCCGCGATTACGACCAGTGGTTTGCTGCGAGCATCCGCCACTAGGTCATCCAACATCTTCAGAAACTCTCCCTGCGTCCAGCTTGGGGGTGCATAGCAGCTGTAGTAGTATGTACCCCGAATTCTCGCCCTTGCGTAGCCGCATCGCTGGGGACCTTCGTCCAGGAGTACGGATTCTGGTGACCAGATTACTGCTTTTCTTGCCGCATCGGCAGTCCATCCGCCCCGGTTCATTCTTCTATACGGTTCGCTCATTAGCA
>KK351175.1:181292-222328 GCA_000671755.1 Glossina brevipalpis | reverse complement strand
CCTCTCTGCAGAGAGCCTCGAAACAGTTTCTCTTACTGCACTTAATGGCTTTTTTCAGGCCCGCGCGCGCCTACTAAATTTGAACCACGTCAGTTCACGTTTCAGATTCGCTTTGCATAAGAGTGTTCTAAGGTTACTTTATTACGATAGGTGAAAAATATACAAATTTAATAGCGGACTCACCCGACCATAACCCTTTAAGTTTTTTTTTGGATCAAAGCAGTTTAAAGATAAAGAAAATATATCTCATGATATATATGTATGTCATCATATCACTGGCAACATATGTAGGAACATTTTAAAAAATATTGTGACAGCATTATTCGTGCACAAATGTGCCACCATTGTTAAGCTATCGTTACAATATGACTCAAACCTTAACCTAGTAAAAATTATAACTCTAAAAACTTTTCAACTTTTTGCAATTACAGCAACTTTTTTCTTTAGAAAAATTAAAACGAGTACGAAATAACTACTTAGAAAGCGTACTTAATTCTTTTAATTGTGTGCATTGCAAAAATCTCTTTTTTTCTAGGGTTTTTAGATTGTTACTTACAAAGGGAATTTTTTTTTAAGGAAACCTTTTCCAAATCTGTGCTCTTTCTTTTTCTCTTCTTCTTTGAAAGCTGAAAATGTGGCAAACAAAATTTCTTAGGTATTTTAGCGATACTTCTTCAATTCCTGTAAGATTTTTTAGTGGCACAGAATATGTGTTGAAATTTATTTCCTGGACTTTATACTTTCGTAAATGCACTGGCTTACTTAGGGCAATCAACAAATAATATCCGAAATTTTTCAGCCTTAAAACGATTAAAGTATGAAGTAGAACTTCTTCTCTCTCAATTATGAAGAATTTACTTAATTAAAAATACTTAGTAAAAATACTGAATAATGTGATATTAATTTTATTTATGAGTCCATTTTCTTGTATATGTTTCTGTACGCATTATAAGAATTCGAGTTCCTATTACTATATTTACTTACTGTGTTTTTTCTTCATGGGCAATGGCGGAGGTTGTTCATTTTGTTTATCAGCGAGAGCATCGCAACTGCCGGCCTGTAAGTCTAAACATCGTCTTGGTTCAATAAGGCTTGTATGCTTTGTCTGCCATTGATAAACACGATGTTGATGATGCTGTCTCAACTCGGGTACGTCTTGAACACTTTTTTTATTGAACATATGTAAATGAAAACTCTTTGATTAAATTTAATATTATCTACCTTCCATTAACATTATCGATAGCATCGAAATTGTCATATACTGGTGGTTGCCGGTCTTTGCTTGATTTCGAAGTTTTTGGTGGTAAGGCTGGTGGCATTAAATCTTCATCATTTTGAGTCGAGGTAACTGGTCCAGTTGTTATATCCAAGCTATTGATTTGCTTTAGAGTACTCAGGCTATTGTGAAAATGAGCGATTAAACTTTTTTCAGTTTCCATATACTGAGCCGGAGAAAACGTCAAATGCTCATCAATTTGCTGCTGTAATTTTGTTAATGAACTCTCGGCAAAACTGCTGGTATTCGAAGTACAAACAGTTGATTTAGCAGAAGCAATAGTTTGTGCTTGCGGTTGTTGTTTTTGCAGATATTCCTCATTGATAGTATTGTCGCCAGCAAGAATGGCAATTTCAGTTGAAGAATTGCTAGATTTAGTAGACGATTGGAAGCTAAATTCTGAAGAACGTTTCGAAAAGCTTTGTGATGAAGTACGAAAAGAATTAATGGATAGAAAACCTAGAAAAAAAAAGAAAACGGAAGAAATGTATTATAATTAATACAAAAGATAAGCACTTTTCCTTCTTCTTAGAGAAACTCTAACACAGTTAACAAGCAGATAATTAAAGAGGGAAGTAAATATAAAAAACTAATTTACAGTCACACAAAAAGATGCTACTATCATTTAAGTAAACAAATAAAGCAACGACAAAAATAACATTTGTTTTGACAAATTGAGACATAAAGATTAGTTAGTACCCGATTCATTCGAATGACGATGGTTTGCTGTTTTACGTAATTCTGGTTTATCTCTGTTTATCTCCGTATTAACGACATCTTCGTCACCGCCGTCTAGTGAAGCTCTGGTAGTCAAAGCCCCATCCACATGAGAATTCATTGTTTTGTTCATGTGCTCTTCCTGTAGATGTGTTTTTTTCCGTTGTAATTTATTATCAGCGTCCACATGTTCATCTGTTAGATTTTCTAGAGTTTTTCGTTCAGATTAATTAAATTTTACATCCTTTACTTAGCTTCCAAAATTCAATCATACGCAACGTCAGTGGTAAGAAGTTCAACAAATCACGTTTTTTTCTAGGGTAATATATAGATACTTACTGAACTCGTCATTCAATACATTGTAATCACGACTATATAGGCGACATTCTTCATCTTCTCGTGAATGGTTCATTGCAGAGTCGAGAGAACATTGACTAGAGTTTTCATCTGGTGAACGGGAACGCACCGACAAACTATAAATAATTGATATCATTGTTTTTATGTTCATACTGTTAGTATCCTAAGAATAGCCTAACTTACTGATCGACACCTAAAGGATACTCGTTACTGTTGTCTAAATCAGAATTGAAGCTACCTTCATGTGGTTGTGAATTTGATTGACTATTTTTCTTTGGCGGCAAAGGTGGGGGATTAGAAGATCTGTATAATATGATTACATTTAAAATATATTTTTTTAAAACTGATTTTAAAAGGATTGTACTGACCTGTTGGGTAGTGGTGGTTTTGGTGGTGGGCTTGTATCACGGAGTATACTTTCAGTACTGTAGGACACACGCATCGGATTGCTTGTAGCTTTCTCCAAACTATCTCGCTCCCTAAAATTATAAATTGAATCATAATCATTTAACAGTGAAAAAAATATTAAAATTCTATATTGCCAGTTCATCGTTCACAAACTTTAAGTAAGAAATTTATAGCCTTTCAATTAAGCTTTTCAAAAATTTTTTCTTTTATTTCCCCGAATTGTCATGACTTACTTGGGGGTTAAAGTGATATCCGGTAAAGAAGTTCTTTGTCCAGCAATATCAACGGGCGGACGTACCAAAAGATTTTGCCCCGTTAACACAGAAACTATGTTATTGCTAGATATTTGTGTATCCGATGCGACATTGTCATATTGGAAAGCCATTTCTCCTTTTTCTTTTAGTTTTAATTGAACCAAAGTGGACAAATTCTGCAAAAATAATTTATTATCCCTTCTTACTACAAATAATATGGTACAAATTGTTTGACCTACTCTGACAGCTTCCTCCAATAAATCGACAATTTCTTTAACATTCTCATTACTTAATGAGGCACACTCCTCACTATCTTCGCTTAACATAACCTCATCACAAAGCTTTATAAGTTTGCCCAACGATTGATAGACTTGTTGAGTGGCCGATAACAGAGTAGCGCTGTTCTCGTTCAGCATATAGGATTGAATAACTGTAAAATTATGTTCTTAGGCGAACACTTTTATTTCTATAACACTTAAATGATTTACCAGAAAACATACTAGCAATTGTTTCCAATATTACTGTTCCGTTACCAGGCAAAACCTCGAGTTTTTTCTTAAGTATGACATCACGAAAATGTTTAAGAGCATTAGATATGTCTTTCACATGAGTTTCTAATGATTGCGATGATTTCGCTACTTCTTCAGCTGTGGGAGGTTGTTTATTTTTACTGCGCGGACTTTGAGGAGAATGAGATCTGAGGGGAAGAAAAAAAAAGGTTACTGAAATTTTGTAACAAACTCAGAAAGGAAACTTACCTCCCTAACGTGTTCGTTGGCGTGCGCATCAGGGAAATTTTTTCAAATAGGTCGTCTTTGAAGGAGCGGGCCCGTTTGGCCAGCTTAGTACTTCTTAGACTATTTTTATGTCCCAAAGCGGTAGCTGTATATGAATTTGTGCTAGCCAATGGTGTGCTGATAGTTTGCTGTATTGGATTTGAGGTTATAGGCGTTTTTACATTTGTTTGAGATGGAGGGGAAGAATTCGGTATGGACAAAGAGCTGATGACGCTGTCTGCAAATAAAAAAGCATTTAAAAATACGTCGATTGCTTACATAAAACCTCAAACAATGAATGCATACAAAATACAAAGGCCAGGAAGCAAAATTTCACTCCGTTCTGCCGTTCGATCTGCTCGACCAGTTTTTTATACATATAGTATGTAAATACAAAAACATACACCTACCATATATATATATGCGTGTGTGTATATATACATATATATATAGTATATATATAAAAGTGGTTGAAGAAGCAGTAGTGGTTACATGGCACACAACTTGCAATTTTGTAAATATGTTTCTAGTATACAATGTTAAATAATGACAACATTTAGGAAAAATGGGCCTGATCTATAATATTCCCGCTTGGCTTAGATATTATCTTGCGATGAACCAATATACACATAGATACAATTGTGTAGTACACATGCATACCTAATACATGCAGACATTAACTCTCACTCACTTAGTTTCCTCGTACACATACTATTCGTTCCTTTTCATTACGATTCTCCTGTTTGTGATACTTTACCTTTTTGCATCATTTTTCAGTCTCCTCCAGTTATGCCAGCTTTACAAGATATGTTCGAGTTTATGTATAAACAGTCCTATTACTTATTTCTCCATGAAACTTAGCATTTTTAACGCGAATTTTACTAATAATTTATTGAAGTTTCTAAAAGTTTTCATAACCAGATTAAAAACTTAGCCACAAGTAAAGATATTAACCAATAAAAAATATTCCTATTAAATCGGCGTTACCAGATAACAGAAAATGAGCGATAATATGCATATATGCATATATACTAAAGGAATTTATTAAGCATAGAAAACTGAATTACAAATGGAAGAATAACTCCCTATATAAAATTTAATGGACGTGGTAGATTCTATTTTCAACATGGAAACGTTTCTTCGTTCGATTTTCACCAATTTCCTTTGACAGTAATCCTATATAATTGCATGTGAAATTAATTTTACCAAATATTCCCAATTTTATTAAACCCATTTCTAATTTTCCTCTTCTTCTCTTTTTTATTTCCCTGGATTAGGCAATTTTCTCCGCTTAGAAAAAAGCAACTCTAAATAATTGGCAATAACGCAAAGATCAGAAAATTTTCTTTCACTTTTTATCGCAAAACGTAGGCTCTGGGACGATTAAATAATTTTTTATATACAGAAAAAGACATATACAAACAAATTGTAAGAAAATGTCTTAAATTATGTTAAAATAAGTTGATAGGAGACTTTTTAATTTCAACAAAAAGTTGGCGGATTTTGTTAATTGTGCGAGTGAACGGTAAATAAATTGTAGTAAGTGAATAAAAAGTCAACTTTAGAAAAGAAAAGGTGCTCTAAAAAGGTTTTTAACTACCCTCTTTTTCTCAGCTTAACACAATATAAGCCTTTAAACTGAATTGAACATAACTTTACATGTAAATTGAATGACAGCTTTGGTTATTTAACGAATATATATGTATGTATGTATGTATATTATGTTTATATTAAGTTAATACTATATAATGTGCGTATGTTGTGTGAGTGAGTGAATGAGTGAGTAGTCAACACATCCATTGAGAAATCAGCTAAGATGGTGCCAAAATTTCATCTGCATTTATTTACCTATGCGCTAGTGGTGTATTAAGAAAGGTGAAGATGGAGAAAAATCATTTATATGAACAGCACATATATTTGCATAATGACAGAAATAGGCAAATGAATAAAAATAAGTGGACGTACGAATTGCATATGAAAACGTTGTTTTTTGTTCTGCTACGATAATTAAGTGTGCAAAGGATAGCAATGGATATTGTGTTTTAAAGTTTTTCCTTCGTGATCAATTAAACATTTCCGTTTCTGTCTTACGGTACGGGAAAATGAAAAAAAGGCTAGGGCGTTCTCGCTGCAATAATAAAACAAATAAAAAAAGATATTTTAAATATATATGTATAAAGAAGTGAACGATGATACGAATGTATTCGCACGCTTGTGGAGTAATACGAAAATTGATACAGGCAGAAACAAAAACGGATATGTATATATAAGTGCATACATATTGCATGTCCTCAATAGAAAAGAATGAAAAGAACAACATCGATCTGTTCCTATATGTACATATGGGACACTCACCTCGCCTGTTAATCTCTTTAGAGTTGTCCTACAAAACAACAGGGACAAATGGCATATATCCTAACTTTAATAACTATTCCAAATGCTCCATATACATGTACTCTTAAGGTTTTTTTTATATCTTGGATATTGGATATGTGCATAAGAAACATTCACATTGATACGTTTATAATCATGTTCGTGTTTTTTTTTCTTTTTACTTGTTCTGTTATCTCAACGTTATTCCACCGCCTTTCTCTCCACTGTTCCACGAGTTGTACTCTAATCAAGACGGAGGAGTTCATTTTATCCAAAATCGAAAAAGACACTATTGAATCGCAGATTAAAATAATTTCTAAAAATAAAATTGATATCATTATTCTTCTTATTTAAGTTAATATTAGATAATAGATAGTATAGGTGGTTTTAATAAAATGATTGTAGAAGTGATCAGCTTCAAAGACCAGCTGGTCATTAAAAATAAAAGAACTACACTCGTTAATACAGGGTTATTTTCATTATTTTTTGAATCAAGTTCAATATATAAACATATTCATTTTCTTTTATGATTACAATGCATAAATTTGCTTATGTATCATCTCATCTCATATAACTATTTTTGTATATGTTTTTCTGCACCTAAGTTGTATTAATATTATTCAATCGTTTGACATCAAGGACGTTTAATTAAAATCGATATGTAAAATAAGAATTTCCTATACATTATTTGAACAAAAGAACAATTGTTGGTTAGTCTGTATGTGTCTTTTATTAATTTTATGAGTGCTATACGTAGAATTATATAGACATAAATACATGACGACTGCGAATTTATGCTGTTTTACGATGTATATAGTTTTATACATATAAATACATTACTATATCAATCTCTTATGACTTTTTTCTCGCTTCAACATAGGCGTAAACAAAACTGACTTTAGTAAAATTGAACACAGTAAAACACAAAAAAAAATGGAAAAGTGAACAAACTTTATGTTGTGTTTACGATGGTAGGCACATATTTAAGGTATATTATATATATATATATATATATATCACACATCATTTTATATATTTTATATTTATATATATATATGTGTTGAATATGTAAATAAAAAAAAACAAACACGAAAGTTGTGTACGTCTTAAATCAAATCCTGTATACCTTCATTTAGGTCGAAAATATTTTGCATGAAAATGTTACTTTATTTTTCATTTTCTTCAAAAATGTGAGCATAATGATTTTAGATGAAAGTTCAAATTTTTTTATGTAAACTTGTACTCATATGTTCACATGTCTACTATTCTCTAAAGTTTTATACACACAACGCATTCGTTAAGCGTTAAGACAAACAGTTAGTTATATGAATAAAGATTAGTCTAAATATTGCCTCCTCCTTATACAATATTGAGTGTGTAGTAAATACAATCGTGCTTCCAGTGTAAAAATCAAGCATGTAAGACTTCTGTAATTCTACTGAAAAATATTTTATTGATATTTGCGAAGAATGAACGTAACCTAGATTTTTTAAAGGACTTGTAGCAATTTTATAAAATGCGCAGGTATTGTTCAGTAGAAAAGGAAATATTAAACACAAGGCTGTTAAAAGGAATCTATACAATAAAATCTTAAAACAAATGGTGATGATGATTCACTCGTAACATGCAATTAATCTGCAAGAGCTACTACCTACACTTTTCGGATATAATCCGTGGTTCAGAAAGTATAACAGTGAAAAAACTATATTCAAATTGATAAATAAAAGAAACTAAAAACAATATACTGTGTTTATCCGAATACTAAAGACAAAGGAATTTTGTATGATTTCAAACACTATAAGACCCCAGAGATAGATCTTTGGATATCTGGAAAATTGCATGAAGAGTGAATTTTCGATTTTGAACGAATCGCTTCTGTTCCTCTAATGTTTTAACAAGCTTCTACGCTACAATCTAGTGAAATTAGATAACAATTTTATGAAGTTTTTATGAACACCTACCTTTGCTCTTTTTCCATAAACTCACATCAAAATATGTTTCCTTTCAGTTTTAATATTTTTTAAATTTGCATATAATGAGAAGAATTCTTTGTTCTTTCTTTTTTAGTCTCAAAAATTATGATTCAACTCAGGACACTAAATAATCACAAATACAATTTTATGGTTGTTTGCAACTATTTTGTGACGTGCGACGTGTCTGTGATATTGCTCAGAATAGGGCTGTAGAACTTTGATTCTCCTTATTAATGCATGTTCGCCATGTTTCCGAAAGTATTAAGACTGCAAACACAGATCTAAAAGACGGAAACGCATATTGTGGGTGATCCGCTTACGACTAAGGCCATAAACGGATAAGATTAAATTCGTAGTGCATATTGTCTTAAAACTCTACAAATATTTACTACAAGTATATAAATTATTAGTGGCAAAAATGTTTGCGATCCACTCACAAACACGTCTAAAACTAGTAAGTAGAATATACAGCCTACAGCAGATATTGATTCAAAATCTCATATAAAATTCTCTAAAATTAGCTATTTTAGATGCTTTAATTCGTAAAAGAATTGAAAAGCAAAAACTCACAATAAGGGACTTCATAAATCTATAACAGATATCGATCTAAAATACAATAAAAATATGTAAGAAAGCCATCTTTTGGTTTACTGCGAAAAAGTTCCTAATTTTGGTTAACAAGGTAGTCGCAATTGGGTTATGCCGAACTTTTTTAATATCAATAACGAGCAGCTATATGATATTCCATTAAAGACTTGGACGAAGATCTATTCACTCGATATGTATTTATTTTGTATTTGGCAGCGTTTTCGAATTATGCAAACTAAACTTCCTTACTTGTTACATATGCATACTTAAGGCCTTAATATCAAAGTGAATGTTGCTTTTTACTCGTGATACTCATGAGGGAAATCTGAAAGTGTACTATTTGTGTTACTCTCTTTATAATACCGAGAAGTACACAGGCGAGGACGTTATATTCATAAACACGTTCATCGTTATTGTAGTTACCTTATAATCAAAATATCTATATATAATAAAACGGTGCATTACTGTTCTGAACATTTTGTTTCAAAATCTCATCTTCGAGGTCATCGTACAGATCGTAAACAAATCAAAGGTGTGAAAGCAAAGAGGCGAAAAAAGTGAAACTGGCAAGGTTATTGTGTAGTGATTACGTACGAAAAACTTGGTTACCACTCTCTTGTCGCAGCCGTAAGCTCTTGCACTCACGGCTGATTGACTCCTCTCTTCACTTTCAGCATTCTATAAACACATCAGACGTGAAATTGTTTCTCTATTTATGGTTAGCAATATTGCTATCGCGGTTTAGCGTTAGTATCCAGAGTTAAACTAAGAAAAGATTCCACAAAAATCCCTTTTAAAGTTGTGTTTGTATAAAAAAAAACAGTTGTAAAATAAAGAGATGAACAGACGCGGACATATTGTTTGTTTATTTACAAAAAACTTTTCTAAACGATTCGGGACCATACTCTGCAAACTTTTATATTTTAATATACTGGATCTACTTTTTTTTAAAGTTCTTTTTCCTTCATATTCATGTTAATATTTATTTGAATGGACTGAATATCGGTTAGTTTGCCTCCTATTTTCGAGTTTATTAATGCAAAGCAAAATGATAACCGTGATAGCCACCGAGACATTCTTCCAGCATTTTTAACTGTCAAAGCTAATCAATATTTACGTAATCACTATACTAGTTTTTGTGCGACATGTTGCATGGGAAATATGCGGATGTTTAAGTATATGCGCTAGAAAAATATATTGATTAGACGCGTGCCTGGATTTCTTAGTTCTATAGTCGAGACATTTGTTTATGCTTGCTTAGGGAATTATATGCATGCACTGAACGTTTTTGTACGCAAAACCTCACCGTTGAGATTAAGATATTCCACTGTAAACGGTAAAAAGTTAAAAGGCGAAACATTGCTTGATTGGCGTCCTCCTCGGTGTGCACAAAGCAGTTCGGCAAACTGTCGTGACCGACCCTGTACAGGTAGCTTCGTAGTTGCGTCAGGTAGAAACTTACCTCGACGTGCCGACTTTCTATCCATGACAATATGTTCGGGAGGAGCGAAAATGCCCATCTACTTTTTACTCCGCTCTGCCAGCACGCTTACCATTTGTTCATAGAGGTCAAGTGTTTCTCCTTCCTTAGAGCTTTCCCTTGTAGCACTCTTAACTGCCTCTTTTCGTGGAAGCGATGCATCCGCCAAAATGTCAATAGGAATGGGGCATGCTAACACCAGGACTGCCTCCTCCGAGATGGTTCGGAAGCAGCTAATCTGCCTAAGGGCGCTGAGACGATACATCGCCTCCATCTTCCTGTGATTGGCCTTGACCAGACCCACACTGGGCTTACGTAAAGCAAGACCTACGTGACTTCCGTGGATAGCATTTTCTTTGCGGTGGCTTGCATGCCGTTTTAAAAATCGTGTTTCGGAAAGATTGTGTTTCTTTATTATGATAAGTGTTTTTATCAATTTTTACCCTTAGTTTGCCATTCCGGAATAATGGAACTGCCTTTACATTTTCCAATATTCTTTCTCATTTCATTTTCTCCAAGATTTTTTGCTAAAAAAGACCTTTTTGTTGCATTAGGCAGGTGAGATTTTGAGGAAACGCACGTTTTACACTTTACGTTTTGCGAAAGTACTGAGAGAGCGGCAAGAAAATATATAATTCTATAGCCGAATTCATAATTAAACATCATACTTTTCACACATTTTTAATCCCTTGGCGGAAACATTGACTCGTTTTAGACCAGGTTGTCTCGAAGAGTCTAGAGTAGCGTTTTCTCTTTGAAAATGCTATTATATAAGAATGAACACTTTCAAAAGACATCTATTAATGTATTGAGAATTTAGAAACCAACAGGTAAGGCATTAAGTTGTCATTTCCCACCAGATATTAATTTGACAAGCGTAGTCCTTTCGGAGCGGTTGGGAAGAGTTCGAAATATCAACGAAAAAATTATTTACATATTTTTTTAAGCATCTATTAAGCCAAAAATTTGTTTTTCTGAAGAATTTCCTTTAATCAAAACATACGAGAGTTGATACATATTTCTTCTTCTGACTATTATGTTAATGTAATGTATATTATTTATTAAAGTACTTAGTGGTTTGTCAGTTTATCCTTTAAAATGATAGCGCAATCAACTGAAGTTATACTCTTAAAACTTAATGTGAGATATTAAACATGGTAACAAGTCATTATAGTCGACAGTTAATAAGGCAGATTCATAAGCAGGAACTTGAAAGAAATCTGTTTAGGAGTAGTGCTTATTGGACGGTCAGGTAAAGGGATTAATGAAACTTCGTCAGGAAATCCAGCAGTGAGGAATTAGCAGGCATAGCAGAATGGGACAAAGCGTTTGTGAAGTTCGTAAGATTTATAAATAGAGGATTTTGCTTACGATGAATTAGTTGTTAGCATTCAACTTACAGTTCGTGATTTTTAATTGACTAAATTTGGTATGTTGACGTATTTTAGTTGGTTATTTCCATTAAAAATGGATTCTATTGGGCCATTTATACGATCACGTCTTTTGAAAAAGCGTCCATATTAGAATTGACATTTTTAATATTTCTCGACAAAGGTCGATAGAAACTAATATTTTAACATATAAAGCAAACGTGAAAAATGTATGTAGTATGGGACCATGTTTTGAACTAGATTCCATATAACTGTACTTATGCAAAGTAAGCCCTTTATGTTGCAAAAAGATCTAATTTGTAATATTTTAGGACGCAAATGAGCCCCTAATAGTAATTAGACTTAAAGTGAAGTATACTAAATTCGGATCCTGTAGACCTATTATTCAGATCTCACCCCATCCAAGCCTTCTAAAAATGAAAAATTTTAATATTTCACCATGAAAGATGATTCATTGTAGTAATTTTGCATAAAAATTAAATGTATCAAATTTGGAACGTGTCGACTTATTTTTTGGACCCTGCCAGATGTATGAGATCTCACGAGAAGTAAGTTACCTATAAGGCTCCCCACGAAACGAAGCGTTTACATGAAAACAAGGTAATCTTTGATATTTTATCACAAAAGTAAATTAAGAATTGTATTAGGCAGAAAAGTGTGGAGAATTTAGTGGTGAGCCTTGCGCGACTAAAATGTTTCCACTTGGCTTAATATATTGTAGAACTAATAATGATAAGAAATGAAGTAATATTGTATTTGATACAATATATGCATATAGTTTGATAAGATGGGCAATTTAAGACGTTACTCTGTATACACCTGATTGTTAAGTTATTTAACAAGAAATTAATGAAGTACCGTGGAAACAAAGAGTCAGGCGTAAAACAGTACACGAGTTTACACACACAGTTTAGAGAATTTTTTGACTGCATATATTTTCGAAATTGTTAAGAACAAGTAATATATTTTTGTTATTTCTTTTTTATTTATTTCGATGTTGTGCGATATTTTTAGATAATGGGGTTTTGCTAAGAAAATTTCTTAATTTTAACAAGAACTTTTATCAACATCTGATTCACAAACATATGTAGTTACTCTTCTCAATGCATCAGATATTTAATAAATAAACTTTTTCCTTTTTGCTTGTATTTTTATTTTATCAATAAAAGCTAAACTTTACATTTTAAATACCAGCAATAAATAACCCACGCGCTAGTTATTATTTTTCAATTAGCTTGGATAAAGAGAACACTTGATAACGGAAAGTAACAAATTTTCATAAGTGCGGAAAGAAAAAAAACTACACAAATATCTAGTTGTGGATTAACAACAAACATCCAGCGAACAGTAATATATTGTTTAATCAAATTAAATACGCACATATAAAATAAGGACGGGAGTATGCCAGTCAAGAAACAAGGTAATAATTCCCTATTTTTTCCTTTTACTCATTGTTATTATTAAATATACATTTTGTTTACATGTTTGTGTTATTTCTGTTGCTGTTTTCTTAATATTTGGCCTGATGCCAAATTAATGTCTAGATCACAGTTTTTCATAGTTATCAAGTTTTTTTATTTTCTGGTTCTGTTTTCGGTTCTTTATTGAGATTAAAACGCAAAGAAAGAAAACGAATTTGCAACATTTAGGAAATAGTTATATTTTCAGACATCTAACAACGCGGTTTACGGCTACTAGTTGGTGACCGGTTTCAAATATGAAAGTTACATACGCACGATCATTGAATTAATTTCCATCGTTTCCTTTTAAAAGAATATTTCTTTCATAACAATACTGAAATGTTTCTTTTTAATGCATTGTTCATGGTTATCCACGACTTTTTCGGATTCTTTAGACAACAGACGATTCGCTGCTGTAAGAATAATTGATCTTTTGAAATGTTAAACTACTTCCTACTGCCTCCGCTAGAATTTAATCGCTTCAGTCAGAGGTTTTGCTTCCTTTGCCGATGGAAATTTGAATAAATGCCGTCTAAGCGATTTTCACGACAAAGTTAAGCTAGGAGTGCCTTTTGAACATTTCGTCTTAGATCAAATCTTTCCGATTAAGAAGGATGCATATTTCATCAACTGCAATATTAGGCAAAACTTCTTTCTTTACTCGTGTGGCAGCAATGTTTCATGAGCAAACGGCAATCGCATTAAGATTTTTGTAACAGATCCATCTTTCATGACCGCAATATGATAAAGATTAAACGGTCTGCTTATATGATGTACTAGTCCGTCAACATTTTCACTATTTCTTTTTACCATAAAACTTATTTCCAGTTGTTGCTCATCTTTAACTTCTTTCATTTGTTTTGGTTACTCTTTGCCTTCCACTGTCAAATAATTTTTTTTGAGCCCTATGAATCATCCCTCTTATGTTGAGTCGGATGGGAAATATGTTGTCTTACAAGAATCTTTGATTACTCTATGAATTTCAGAATTAGTTTTTGTTTTTTCTTAAATAAAATGGAACAATATTGATATGAAATGAACCCATCAGCTTCTGCTGATTTACAAAACTTGCTATCTCCGTTTTTGGAATTGTGAAACAAGTACTTCACCAAACACCAGTTTTCAGCAAACCTTTAGCAACATTCAAATAACAGAAGAAAGAAGTGATACCGTTAACAGAAATCCTTCGAAAGATCTCGTAAATGCTTATTTTAGCTAACCCAGTAGTCATATATACTATTTTTTTCTGTTGCCGTGATGATATTGTTCAATGTTTTCAATAACTAAAACAAACGATTCTAAGTGGAATTCAGTAGAACAGGTACTTGCATAATTAATTAGTACTATTAAAAACTATATGAGCACAGTCCGTTTAACTTATCTACAGATGTCATTTTTGTAATCATGGAAAAGCAAAAACGAACAAAATTCAAAAACTACTATAGTCTCTGTTCGAACGCGCCACTTAGCAGTCAATTTTACGTAAAAGTAATGTTCCTATAGGCATGTACATTTTTAATAAATCGCGAAATTAACTAGTCAAAGATATCAAGCAGAATTAACTAGTCAAAGACGTCGATTTTGGATAGGTTGCCACCATCTGATTTTATATATATATATGTATATATCCGCATCCATTTTAATGTCCTTCTGCACCAAAAATTTTTATGATACTTTCCTTAGAATGACTTCTTTCTTTTGTTGACTATAATCGGGTTCAACAGCTTCAACAGATTCAAGAGAATTCATCTTATTCCTATTGACTCTACAGTTCTTTCTCCCTCTCTTTTTATAAGAATGTACGTTTTTCTTTTTGTCACTAGTCTCTTCAGGTTTTTCATACACTTAATCATTGGTTCTAATCTCCTTTGTATGGTACTATGTTTTATCAGAATACATATTATTCTCATTGGACTGACCTCACCTCTCATCAAATTCTTTTAACTGTAGCTAACTGTTTTCGAAAACTTGACTCAACTTGTCTCTGTATTGATTTTTGTGTTCGTCTTTACTAATTTTCTTTGCTATTTTCATAGAAATCGGATAAACGCTCTTTAAGGTCAGTTTAAGACGGTCTCTTGTAGTGAATAGTTCTTAACGCTGTAACAAATTAAAATTTAGACATGGCAGGATATTTAAGAAGAGCTTTAAATGAATCTAAGGATACAACCATAGATGTTAGTTCGACTAACGATATCGATGATATGGCGATTACCAGTGATTTAGTTTTCACTATAAACCCCGGTGATGATGATGATGAGAATGATAATGATGATAGTGTTTGTGCCACCGAATCTTTGTTGAACAGAAAAGAATCCATAGAAAATACCATAACTAAGGAAATCAATAATTCTCAAAATCATTTAACAAAAAATCGTGATGACATAAAGATTGGTTGCTCTGATTTAACCAGTGAATTGCGTTCATATGGAACTCCCTTACTGGTGAATGACGGCATCGTGAAACAACCTCAGGTTGAGCTTTATGATAAAAGTCCTCGTCGCAGTCCAAAGGCAGAAGCTGAATTTTTCTATTCAGTCAGCGATTTATTAGATTACGATAACAGACATCGTTATGGTACATATACGCCCGATGTAGAATCGGGGTATTTTGAAAAATCCGAAGAAGAATTTGAGAACTGTCCGTCCAAATGTGATCCTATATTGTCGCATAACTTAGAGTATGAGTTGAACCGTTTCGAATTATTAATTGATTCTATAAATCAACATGGTTCGAAGTTGAGGAATCACACGGAGCGTGGCTACTGGTCTACAATTTTTGGCCAGGCTAGTGAGAATGAATTATATGATGATATGAATGAGGAGAAAAGTATATTTTAAAAATTATAAATCGTTCCAATCCCGTAAGTAATGTTTGCTTTTTCGTATCTCTTTCCTCGCAGAGGCGCATCGTGCCCTTGAATTATTGGAGGATTATCATTCAAGATTATCGGAACCTCAAGATCGTGCCTTGAGGATAGCGATTGAACGTGTCATACGTATTTTCAAATCTCGTTTATTTCAAGCACTTTTAGGTAAGTATTTGAGATGAAATTAATGCTTAAGTGAATTAACGCGCAGTTTGCGTATTGATTGCTTGTATTTAACTAAAATAACTACATGAGCAAGCATCCTTTCTAAATGTGTAACGTTAAAAAATATTTGCTTATTGAGAGACATTCAAATTGAATTAAATTAAAATTTGTATCAAATATATGCAAAATCTTTCAATATCAGATTGCTGATATTTCTCTAAATAGCGAGAACTGTTACAAACATTGTGTATCCATTAGAGTATCAACACAATTATTTATTTTTTACTTCCACTCTTACTCGCCAAAGTGTGATAGGAGCACACATCAGACTTGTAAGTCTGGTATAAAAACATTGAATTTTGAATCAAATTAATGAGTTTGATCTTACAGTACTTATCTGCATTTCAGGTTCTTGAAATCGTAAAAGTTTAGATTCTGGGCACAGATACTCTGTTTTTGGATAAAGTGTTTTTTTTAAGTCAGAAAATATCCATTGTACATGTAGATGATAGTTAGGAAAAGGAGGGAGAAAAGGGGGAAAGGGGGAAATATGGACATTATCCAACCATAAATGTGTCGACAATTGTTAAACGATTTTTAAAAATAGAAAATTTTAAAATATCGTCGCCAATTACGTACAAATCATAACAGTTGTCTGTACGCAGTTTGGCACAAATAATTGTTAACAATGTTCAAATAAAAATTTGTTGCATAAATAGTTGCATAATAAGGTGTACAAGCTTGAAAAAGTCATTTGATAAACAGAATGCAGTGTGTATAATAGAGATTTGACGCATATGGCATTTTGTTGCGCCATCAACAAGTGTCAAAAGCGCATAAGTGATAAATTGAAGAAGTGTTTGCATAGTACTGTTTTGCTGTGTCCAATATATTGAAATTTGTGCCAATAAAAAGAACACGCAGATGAAAAATACAAAAGAAAATGATTTTTCCTTCCTATTGTTAGTAAGAAAGAAAAGGAGACTGGTTTTAAGAATCCCAAATAACGTGAAGTGTCGTTCTCTATTACTGGACAATGCCAGTACTTCAATGAGCCTGCATGGGGCCTTTGTCCTGATATGCCCCGTATAGATTATCTGATTACCACTTCTTTTGCTCTCTGCAAAATTCTCTTAATTTGAAAAGAAGCCAGTAAAAGTTAATTGATTAAATTTCCCCCAGAAAAATAGCACTAGTGCTTAGTTTAAAAAGTTCATTTAAAATATAAGAAAACAATGTTTGACTTTTTTAAAAAACGCTTCGAACATAGTGAGTAGCCATAATTCGTTCCTTGACAAATACAAACAATTTTAACAAATAAAACTATTTTACCATCTAATATATCCACCGTCGATGAATGAATAAACGTAGATGAAACGTGTCAGTCCGTGAGTAATACCCAAAAACGGGCCCAATTTAGTCTAATCGCCCGTTCATCCCGCTCCTCAATTTCAAAAATTGGTGCAAGAATCTGAAACTCGTTTAATTTTATGTGTGCTTTGAATCCTTGATAAAAGATCGGACTTTCACAATAACCAGACATTGATGGCCTGTCTTTCTATGTAAGAAACACTTAGAGCCTTTTTTTGGCATTAGGTGTCGTTAAAACCCTTAGCAGACTCCGTCTTAAATTATATATGAGACCGTTTACACACTGAAAAGCATTACAGATTCATGCATGTATATTCTTGATAATTGTATTATTTCAAATTAACTGCGCTATGCTTCTCTGTCCGTCATAACATGGTCTGCACAGAGAGCTTAAATTTATCACGTATGTCTGCAGATTAAATTTATATTTGAGGATGCACACAACAATACTATTTATAAATTATAAACTACAGAAGATGTTGATTTAAATTTAAATACAAGAATAATTAAAGCAATCTGGCTTTTGTGCTGCCAACTAACCTGGAACTAAGCGTTTAAAAATATAGTAATTTTGTGGACTTGCGATTTTTTTCCGGAAATTTAATAAAGAAATTAGTAAATTATACTACATCAAGATCCTACTTTGCGTCGTAGATATTCGAACGTATCGAAAAAATCACGACGCAAATGAAGGAACACGCAGTTGTCTATAGGAAATAATGTAAATATCGAAGATAGGTTCCAACATTTTTTTATTTTTTTACCGATTATAGTATACATACATGTACATATGTACGAACAAAACTAGACAAAAAATTGCATTTCTTTGATTAAAAAAAAACAACCAAAAAAATTTAACAAAATAAATTAACAATATTACAGAATTAAAAACAATAAGTGTGAAGCAAATTTAATTGAATTTTGTAGAGGGCAACTCAATTTGTCCGAATTCTGTTCTGAGCAGATTGTCTTTTAAATTTCTTTGTAGCAGTTAATATCTGACTTTACTACCCTAACAACTTTGGACCTTCGTTCGCTGTTAGAATCGTTTCGTTTAAAATTTCGTTGATATTTTATTGGGTCGTCTTCTCTGTCAACACATTGGATATCAAGATTCATTAATTCCTCATTAAATAATTGGTAGTTATCGCCAGTTAACAATTCGTTTGAGACCGATTCTCTCAGTCCGTCAAACTTTTTCTCTTCTATTGTAATCAAGTAAATGGTATCGCTTTTAGAAGGTGAGACGAGTGGTGAGTGTCTTCTTGTTTAACTTCATGCAAGAGTATCTGTATTCTTCAAATAGACTCCGGGAAATTATCCAATATAATGGATTAATAAGTAAGAGAGCTGTGAAAAATAAGAGATAAATTAACATATGTTTATTTTCTATAAGCAAATTACACTTAGTAAAAATTAGCATGCAAAATTAAATAAGAATAGAATTTTTCAAAATTTTAATTTCGGCATGTCTAATTTCTTATTATAAATATATTTTCATTCTTGTATATAAATATATATAAACATATTATGCGTAACAAAATGACCAATTTTTAATTGCAAAGGTTGAAAAATATTGTCAGGTTTGTGTTTGTTTCCTTCTCGCAGCTGTTTTTGCTTACAGATACAATTTTGAAACAGATTGTGGTGGAAATTTTTCCTCGTTTACACTCAATACTAATGCAAATTTGTTTAAAGTCACAATAAATTTTGTTCTCACCAAATTTGATGTAAAAAGAGAGCGCTTAAAGCGAAATCACCAACTACATTTGCTTATATAAAGCTATAGTATTAGTTTATAAGTCATATCGCCTGGAAATTGACAGTAAAAACGTTACATAACGAACCTCCTAATACCAGTTATATAATGACCCTCAGTTTTGTGAGAAAAGAACAACGCAAATCGCAAATATGGGAAAGCAAAACGAAAATCAGCCGTAATTCAAAAACGCCATAACATCGAAAACACGAAAAGTGAAACGATCTAAAGCTGGTCTTGGTGTACTTAAAATAAATTATTTTTATCTTCAGAACAATGTTTAAGATAATTCTCACGAAGTCACTTTTTTTTCAGCACAGGTCCCTAGTCTTCATGAAAATAGTTTTCATGTATATATCAACCAATTTCAGAAAGATTTCTCTTATAGAACATAAATAATCGAAATTCCGAAATTTTCTCAAAGTGACTATATTGCTAAAGTTCAAACTTGATATCTGGAATTAAAGTATTTAAAAACGGAAGGACACGGTCAATTATAAGTCATTCTCACCTTCCAACGCTCATGCTGATGATTTTGACGTCTATATTGTTTGCGATTTCCGTGATTTAGTTGCTTTGTTTTATAACAAACTCAGTATTGGAAGGCTCTATTCTAACTATTCCGTCGCAATTCCAAAATTTATACAAAATATAATAAATTATGACAAGTAAACATGTATTCTCATATGACTAAAGAGCGGTCATAACGCCAGAACATATCTAAAGTGATTTTGTAATCGTTGCAAAAGAAATGACAATAGCTTTCCCCAGAACAAAACCATCTACTATTACTTTTAAAAGTTTACATTGGTTGAGCTTAATCTTTACGTATGCAGCTAACGGTGGCAATACTATAACCTTACCGTGCAAATCTGGTAACATTTTTCTATGATGTGTGCGCGTATGTGTATATATTAAAGTCAATTTCGCTATCATTAGGTATATTTACTGCAAACAATTCTTTCGTGAATCGGAATTTGTTTTAAGGAAATTAGGAAATAATTAAATTTAGGAAAATGTTTGGCACATTGAATACCCTTTTAAGTGGAATCGCTCGTGCTTGGGCAGTTAATGATGGTGTGAACTTGGCTTGCCTCGTTTCTTTGAAAGACAGACATATCATGAACCGTAATTTGTATGTGCAGATGCCGGAAAATACAGTTAGTCGTGTATTGGAAGCACCAATCGATGAAATAGTTTGTGCTCATTTAAAAGTTTTGTATTATTTAAGTTTGGAACGTAAGTATAATTGCTTTTCCACTAGTAAAGTATTCCGTTTATTCAATTTTTTTTCTTTCAAAATAGCTCGTGATTTTCTGTTGGCCTACCGCCATCAATCACAATGCGTACAAGCAGTGGTAAAAATGTTGCAACAGTTGAAAGAGGAAAACTGGTGCTTACCTATTATGTACACGGTGTGCTTAGACTTACGAATTTTAGCACAGAAGTGTGAGGAGCTCTGTAGTAGCTCCAAGCCGGGAGAAATACTTGAAAGGGCCGCTGATTGTTTAATGAGTTGTTTTCGTGTATGTGCAGCAGATAATCGGTAAAATATAGCAATTTTCGAAAGTCTCATATTAACATTTGTATCTCTTCAGGTCTTCCGACAGTGAAACCAAACGCTTGGGGATGTTAAACTTGGTCAATCAACTGTTTAAAGTTTACTTTCGTATAAACAAGCTGCATTTATGTAAACCTTTAATACGTGCAATTGAAAGCAGTGCTTTTAAGGATACATTTCCTTTGCCAGAACAAATTACTTATAAATATTTTGTCGGCCGCAAAGCCATGTTCGATTCCGATTATAAAAGTGCCGATGAATTTCTATCCTTTGCCTTAAAACACTGCCCAAAGAATTTCCCTCATAACAAACGTCTCATCCTTATCTACTTGGTGCCAGTTAAAATGTTCCTTGGTTACATGCCAAAAAAGTATATATTAGAGTGTTACGATATCTTGCAATTTCACGATTTGTCTGAAGCTCTAAAAGAAGGCAATGTACGGAAATTTGATGACGTTATACAGCGCCACGAATATTTCTTTATTAAGTGTGGTATATATTTGCTTGTGGAAAAATTGAAATTTATTGTGTATCGCAATCTCTTCAAAAGGGTGTATTTGATTAAGCAAACTCATCAACTGGATCTAAATGCTTTTCGCTCAGCTTTAAGATTTGTTGGCGAGAAGGATATGACGATCGATGAAACACATTGCATTATCGCCAACTTGATATTTGAGGGAAAAATTAAAGGTTACATATCCCACAGTCACAATAAGTTGGTTGTGTCTAAGCAGAATCCATTTCCCCCACTGAATACCGTCTCATGATCTCATAAATTATTTGATAGTTTAAATTTATTTATATTTTAGCAGATGTAGAAATGAGGAAGATTTGCAAATTTTGGTAACAATAAAGCAAAAGAAATAATATGAAATAATGATAAATAAAAGGTTTTTAAAACTTATTTACAGAATTTAAAGGGCTTTAGGAATAATGCTGTCTAATAATTGGTTTTGCTTTTGCGTATTTTATCTTTTTAGATATACAAGAATTCTATGAACTGACTCTTTTAGATGATTCCAAAACTATACAACAAAAAACAGTGGAAACATTGCAAATTGCCAGCAAATGGGAGCAAGATGGCCATACCGTCAAAATTGCTGAAGTGAGTATGTGCCTGTCTATCACATTTCTTGAAAATAAAACAAAACCTATCGATGCAAAAGCAAAAAAACTATTAAGAAATTGAAGAGACTTTGGAATTGAAAATGCTTTAGAAAACGTACGTAAACTTAAAGTATGATCTTGAATTAAAGATTGATAAATACTTAAAAGCTAGACATCTTCAGAAAAAGTACGAAGAAGGATATGAGTTTCGTATCAATTAATATCAGAGATAGGTTGCTGCTGAAACTTTTAAGTAAGGGAATCATTTAAAGCGTGGTCAATATGTTCTCTTTTTTTTCGGGAGGGCGCATTACTAGTACTGTAGGGTGCTATAAATAAAACTACTCGGTTTAAAAGCATTATCTGTGAACTTTACACAGTATACCGTGTTCTACAATATACAATATACAACGAATAACAGTAAAAACCTCCAGGTTATTATCACATAAAAATACACAATGACGCTAAAATATAAAATATTTGACATAATACGAACTAAGAAATATAGCTTCAGCTGTTTCAATTATGCATGGTTACGATATGTTGCAGAAAGCTTCAACTTCAACGGCAAAATAAGAAACGGTCTCGACAACGCTAGGTACTTATGGTCTGACAGCATTAGATTTATCCATCGCTTGGATTTTACGAAGTGGAATTTATCGCACAAATATCTTGCAATTTAAGCATGAATAACCTTATGAATAAAAATTAAGTCTCTAAGATTCAAGCAAGTTGCTAAAGTTGTATCGAAGGTTTTTGGGGAGAACTGTGACATGCTATCATATTTGGGTTTGTTGAGAATATTCTTGCAGACTTTCTTACGATAATTTGAAATTTATTGTTAACACATAATCGGGGGTACCAAGTACACTAGCACCGTACAATTTTAGCGGAACAACTAAACATATAATTACTCTTAATTTAGTTTTTGTTGCGACAAAGGATAGCCTAAATTTTGCTAAAATACCATGTATTTTCTTTATTGCGAAGTTGGCACGATCTTCAGCTGTTAGTCTGGAGTTTAATTCAAAAGCGAAATTTGACTCAACATTGACAGACTCGTATCTTTCTCGCCGGCTAAAAAATTTAACGGTACCGAATTTCTATTATACTTTGTGGGAGTTATGAGTTATTATAAGAAATAAATTGAATTGATGGAATATATTGAATTAATTGAATATATTGCTTCACCAATTGAATCTAAATATCCATAGCTTCGTCCGGTTAGGCCTTTTGCTAATTCACGTGGTAACGAAAACCAGATTCACTTACGTACGTGCATACAATATAAGTGTAATATTTGTCACGATGACCAAATAACACATGAAGATACTAAGGCAGGCATGTATATGGAGCCGTAAGGAACACCGGATCATTTATGGAGCCCTGAGGAACACCGAATCATTTTCTATCCAGAAACCGAAGTAAAACAAATCTTTCTAATAATAAGCTATGGTTGAGGTAACAAAAAGTTTAGAAAAATCGATCATTACTAAGATTGTTGGATTACCTTTATCATTTTCTGGACGTGTGTATCCCAAAATTTTAAGCATGGCAGGGTTACCATTGTGATCAGCTTTTTAATCTGGTTGATTAGAAAACAAATTTTTGGACTGCAAACGAACTACGATTTGATCGGCTAGTAATTGCTCAGAAATTTTGAGTATAATAGGCAAGAAACCTTCTGGAGAAACAAGTCTATCCCTTTCTTTTACTTGAATAATAACAGCTAATTTCCAACAATCAGGATATATGCGGATTGTAATAAGTTGATTTAGTACACGAATTAATGGTGAGATCACATTAAGGCAGCCTAGCTTTCAAAATATTGTCGACTAACGGACGATATACAGCTTGTCAGACTTCCTCCAAGATGAAGATTCTGAATTGAAACCTGCCTTCAGTTCAATATTTTTCTTGTTGACGCTTCAAGCATCCGGGTGACAATTTGAAGCCGTTATGAGCTTCACTACCAATGTTGAAAACATTGTTCACATTGTTACATTACTTACATAGTAGTTGTGAGCATTCATTTAATAATATAAAAATAGAGCGTTATATGGAGCAGTCATAAATATGCTGCGATCAAATCTATTTTCAATAGACCAAAAGCCGTTGGTGTAGCAAATTTCGTCAAAATATCGCAAAAATTGCAACCTATATCCTAATCTGGATCAAGTAAATCTGTTTATTCGACAACACCGTAATGTATTTGTAATTTTTCACGATTTTCGACGAAAGTAAGTGAATAATTGCATTAGATACTGGTTTATTGCTATTTAAGAGTCGGAGTAGGCCTACTATAATGTTTTTACCTGTTTTGCTTCGTGCTATATCTTTAAAAATCTATATATATTGTATATACATCAGAAAGCATGTTTAATTAACCCTGGAAAAGAAAAATTGTGCCAATCGTGTATATAATCTACGGGATTTTTGAATGATGTAATACATCTAGTAGCGTGTACAATAAGCAAGAAAGATGTATTTAGCGTGTGGTGAATCATTACATTCTTGGGCTGATTTTCTACTTGAATTCTTAGTCGATTCCATCCTATAGTTCGAGGAAGGACAAAAATATTAGAACAGCTTTCTTCATTTTACGACGCGCTTTGAGTTTTATTCATCGAACGTAAACATAGGAAGGGATTCAAATTCTTGCTACGTATAGAGGTTATATAATATTATCAAATGCAAATAAACGTAATATTCCGCTTTCTTCTAAGATTGCTGTTATCTTTTACACTATTAAGAATTTATGTACAGAAACGAACTTGACTAATTTCTCATATCGTACCCCAAAATCCTTAACACCTTTTGGCTTAATTTTACGACGAAAAAATATCGAAGAATATGAGCAGTGAAGAAAATGAAAATAAAAATTAAAAATACATTCAAGAACTTTGCGTCTAAACTGAATTTTTGTACTTAATTAAAAGAGCTGTATGTTTTGGAGTGCTTGTCATAATTCAGGATCCTATTGAATTCATTCTTCTGAAAGCGGTAGAATGTTGTTAAAACCAAAATAGGCTGCCGCAACGTAAAATAAGCTTTTTTTACGAACTGGGCATCTCTCCAGTCATCTAGTTATCGCTTATATTTAGAATAAACTGAAAGAGTTGGCTACTAATATGGTTTGTTGGGGAACGTCCTATATATCATATCTTCGTTCGTGTTTATTTGACTACGTTACGTATTAAATGACAACATCAATACATATGTGATTTATTGTAACTCTGCTTCACCACTTTCGTGACAATAAACATAAAGTATAAACGAATTCACTAAAAATTTTGTTAAACATAATCTCTTGCTCGTAGTTTTGTGCGCAAAGTAAATTATATACATATTTACAGTGTATTCAATATAAATATGTTACGCTTTAATTTCTATAAGTTTTTGGAGCTTGAAGGAAAGCTTATAAGGATGTCTCTTTACATACATTATTTTTAACAAGAATTCAAGTATGCGCACAACGTTCGAAATACAATTTTTAATTTTAAAAAATTTAACGACATACTTAGTGAGCCAACTGTAATTGCCTGGGTGTACGTGTGCGCGTGTTTGTTTGCTCAAAATAACGCAATGTGTATTCGTATGCACAGTTGTACACGTTCATAATTTGATACAGTGAAAATGGGAAAACAACATTAATAAATTTTTCCGTGGGATGGAAAATTTTTATTTTGCTCATTTTCAGTTGAATATTTGTTGTGTTCCGTATATGTCTGAAAATTCCAAAACACTGTGTAGACTGTATACATTCGAGTAAAAGATTTTGAAAAAAAAGAATAACTTCGATTTGAGTTTCGCTGTAGTTTCCATTTGACTTGTCATATATACATATCATATGTAAATATATGATGCATGCGATACAAATGAACAAGTTCAATAATTATCTTTATTTCTTCAAATAATTGTTGACACAACGCAATATAAATATAATGAATAAATGAATCAAATGAATGTACTGATTATATGTGCAAGGATTTTACATTTTTCTTTCTGTTTTTCGAAAATATGAATAATAGTTTAATTTTCTATCAAAATTGCCGCTATAAAAATAATCATTGCAAACTGCACAAAGTAAATATTAAGTGCAATATAATTTCATTCATAAGTTCCGCTAGTGTTGCTCCAAATTTTCGCTATGATCGATTGGGTTTCCATAGTTCGACATTCACGCCGTCGTTTTTCGAATTCGTTTTTACACGCTCATTCACCTGCGCGTATACGTCGTCCGAGACGTAATCAAATATTCACTTTATCATCGACATCATCGTCCCCACATCATCAGCTATCGTTATCAGTAACAACTTCTCCTTATACTGCACAATGTACTTGCACATTTCACGAGTATCATAATATCAGCGCTGGAAAAACTAATAATTATGTTAATAATAAAAATAAAACAAAAGTTAAAACATTTTCGCGTCATGAATATCATCTTTGTGTAAGTAACAAATGAAACTCGTTTTAATGGAATTTGCGAAAACGTTTGCCTTCACCAGCTTTGTAAAGAAAAATCAGTAAAAAACTATGTTTGCCTCAAGCCAAATAAGAAATGCCTATCAACTCAACTAAATTTAAAATATATAAAAATCGCGCATTTATTTTCGAATGAAATTAGATCGATTAAGATCGTCTTTACATAAATTTATAAATTATATAAATACTTAGTAGCGTAGTTATAAATTTATGTTGTACCATTTTTGTAAGGGTAAAGTCCGCATTGACTTGTTTGTTATGCTGGCGGTAGGCTATAAAAACTTTTAGTTCTTTGGTTGCGAATGCAATTAATTTGATATTTAATTACGAATTCAGCGATATTTTCATTATTTGATTAGTATACAATTCTATATAGTTGACGGCAAGTTAACAAGAGATTTAATTTGTCTTAACTTACATGTTCGCTTTTCAGGCTAGACCAACTTCATTAGCAGAGGAATGTTAATAATCTCTCTCAAAAATCTCTACAAAAAATTATGCGAATTTGTGCATTAAAACGCTCCTCGCAATAGGCTTTTAGCTAAAATTGAACGCAAATGTCTAAGTTTGGGCGTTTTCCTATGATTAAAATTTGTATGGGTTTATTTCGATTTATTCCACAAGACTTACTATGAGTGGAACTTGAACGGATGTACATTTCTTCTAAGTTCTCCTAAGCTTCTCACTCTTGAAATTTTAGACCACTTTATCTTTGAGACCAATTAACACAAATAAAATGGTTGGCAACTGCCTAGCTTACACAAGATTGTTTATACTTCCAACGTCCATTTTCGTCAGAACCGAAGTCATGTTGTCTCCCTATCACTCATATCCTAAATGATTACTTCTGTCTCGGCGTTGTAGTTGATCGCTGACATTGCTGCTGACGTTACCAGTTATATTATACGTCGTCTATTATTAAGGTTCACTAAGTTTCAGTTACTTCAGTTTTTATGTCGATGATATGGACAATAGACAGGAAAAAGGCCATTGATACTTATTGTAGAACATAGCAAAAAAAATTGCATTTGGCATAACTTATTTGTAGTGGTCTTTCCCATTATTACTTTTAAGTCGAATATACGCGAGTACCACTACTTCCTCCCACTTCCTTGACTGCTTTTGTGCCTGCAAGCATAACTATACGTAGTAAGCGAGGAAATTCGATTCGCATTTCCACTGTTTTGGTTACCATAAACTAACATATAAGAATGAATAAATTTTTCGTTTCAGCTGATTTCATAAATACATGTTACATACGCCAACAGTTGTGAATTACAATTTATGTCGTGTCTTTACCGTACCTCTACACACTCTATCACACTCAGCTTACTGCTCGATCAACCAAAAACGCATGTGCTAGGTTCTACTTCTTCCTCCCAATTTCTATCGTTTCAACATTTTGGCAGATATAATTAAAACGGTTCGAAATCGTACACTGACTAAAAATAGTTTATGGGTTCTATATTGCACATTTGTAAGTGTTACAAGAGACCTAAATCTAATTTTTCAATTTTTTGTAACAATTTGATAATGCGAGATGAAAATTTGACCTCAATTTTTGCAACTTTGAGCGCTTCTTAGGTAAACTCCAGATGAACGGAACGCAAAACATAGGTTTGTATAACGCTAGCCGAGAATATACATAGATAAATCTAATTAATGCTTGATATCAACAAAAAGGTTAAATTTAAGAAGGAAAACACCTGACTAGAAGCAAAAATTAAAAATGAAGTGACAAAACTGTGCATACATATCAATCATCATAACTAATCATTTTCAAATTGTGAAGTCAAACAAAAACTAGTCCTTCTTGTTAGTTCTTAACACTTTAAACACCGTAGAAGCATTGATTACATTTTTATTTCCAACATATTTAATTCCAAGCGTTGAGATGGTTAAACACATCGTATGCGGAAACATTGAATTTACTTATTTCGAATCGCGTCACGCTCTTAACTGTAATACAGGATCTCATAAGCAACGTCAACATAGAAGATAAATTCTGAATTTGCAGACCAAGAAAACATTTAAGCAGGCATAAGCAGGATTATAAACGACTTTAATAAAGTACGTACGCTTTCAATAGAGGCAATAGGTTACTGGAACTGCTAATCGGATTGCGCATCCAAAGGCTATCTAGAGAGCGTCGCATACTAACAACAAGATCACTCTAACTGATAACAAAGCCGCAGTAAGAATTAGAATCTTCATAACAAGTGTTGCATTTGATTTTCTCCAAATTTTTGAATGGCCCACATTTCAAAAAATGTAATATTTATTTTTAGCAGTAAATTGTACCGTTTTCCAAAAGTCCATTCAAATGGAACTGTATGGTTCACTTCATAAATAAAACTATTTTTTAGTGCTATTCTTCCTATAAAATCTCTCGCCTAACGCTTTCATCGCACTGCGAAATCCATGAAAATATGTGCATTTGTGAACTGAGTGGTTCGTAATTATTTCGAAGATGCTAAAAACGTTCACTAAGGGTTTTCAATTCATATAAACCCGAAGCACGTAACATACTTGCTTTACTTTATATGTAGCTTGTACGTTTAGACGCATCATCAAATTGATTGGCGTGCATATTCACGTAACAATATTATCCAAATATAATCAGGTACATTGTTTGCGCAGTTGCAGATGTATCATCGTACCCGCTTCTAACATTAGGTTGTCTAAACATATTTGACTTTCGGGACGAAAATTCATATTTTCGGAGCATTCATATTTTCAATTTTTGTGACGATATTTGAAATCAACTTACAGTATCTTTATTTCAGACTACCTATATACCAAAATATTACTTTCGTCCGATTCTTGTGGAGAAAACTAAAAACCTCCGATTTTTTTACATAATGGCATTTTGACAAAACACTGTACGGGAAATAGACATAAAAAATGGTGCAACCCATCCAGCAACAGCGTCGTCATAAGATTCTGAAAGTGTCCGATAGGTTTCGGAAGCAGATTTCTTCAAATTCAACAATGAAAGTAATGAATGTTGAAAAGGAAATTTTGAGCGTTCCACGGTTAATAGAACAACTCAATAATATTAAGTAGAAAATTATTATTACTTTAGGTAGAGTAACCTCAAAATTATCGAATTATTGTGTACATTGTTATTTATCTTACCTTTAGAAGTTGCTGGCCAAAATTAACGCAAGCTTCTAATAACAAAAGCTGAAATTAGATTGGCGTTCCATATATTCGTATAAATTAATATGCCTGGATCACGACTAGAGTCGGGTGCGAGCTAACGTGTACAGGCAATTGACGTTTATAGAAATTTGCAAGAAAAGATTAGAAAGAAATCTGACGCTAAAAGTTCTCCAAACTTCCATTGTATCAAAAATGATATGTGCAAATCAGTATGATTGCATGCCAGTTTCTTCAAAATTATCTGAAACCCGCTTAGATGGAAAGAAACAACAAATGCTTTTATTTCAATAACATGGTTCTTTCGTTGAATGTGGATCATGTTGTGTATATCTGCCCTTCCAATTCTTATCAAACAAAACAGGCATGTTTCTGCGCTAGTTTTTGTCATTTACGCTTAGGTCTTGGCTTTTGATTGAAGAAAAAAGTATGGCAAGAGTGTTTTTTACACATTTAACGAAATATACAAGTTTTACCTAACAGTAAAGCCATTTAGCCACAAGCCGGTATCTCCCAGTACAACGATTTTTCAATGAATATTGTTATTTTAGAATTTTGTCTTCGTCTTTGGATCTCAAGTTCATAAATTAACGCATCTATAAAAACTTAAGTGATTGAGATACACATGGCAAGGGTGGCAAGTCTTTGCAAAGTCTGCAATCATTATATATCTTTAATCACCAACATTCTTGCTTGCAGAGAGAAAAAGTTAATAATTTGTATTTATATTACACACTTACGATCCTACTTAACTGCAATACCGGCAATATGTATATACCTAATGTATTCGATTGCAGCGTTTGCCATATTCCATACCCAATAAGGAATGCACTATATTGAAAATCGTATTTTTGTACAATTTAACAATAGTCCGATGTGCAGTTTCCCCTCTCTATTCCATTTTTGTGACCGTACGAGTTCCAACAATACACCTATTTTCTAATTTCTATACTTTATAAATGTCCGTAAACGTAGTTGAGTTGCTAAGAAGTGCCACTAGCAGGTCAGAACACTTAATTTGGCCGTTTGAACCGATTTCATTCGTCTTAATAGATAATTGTGTTGAATTTTCGATCAACGTCTACGGATCCTAAGCTGTACTTGTTTCCTTTCTGCAAACATGATTTTAGGCGGATCAAATCGTTTTCTATCCTCAGTCTATAGTAATCGGCATAACAGTATATGCCAACATTCATTTTACTAGATAAGTTAAGAAACTATGCGTTTTCTATTTCAATTTTTGCAAAAGCAGACATATAGGCGGACGCGCTGATACATGCGATTAAATCGAGGAAACATGAGGAATGCGTTTGATTGTTATGGAAGAGAAAATTTAGAGAAAACTACCGTACTCCAGCGGCGGGCAAAAAATTGTTCACACTGAGCAAGAATAAATAGTTCATGTAATTTGCGATGAGTGCTTTTATATCCTTATGAAGATTTGAAAAATTTAACATATCACTTTTTTAATCCTATTAACTATGAAACAGTTTTAAAATTTTTCACTACCCCATGACGCACAACCTTATTCATGATGATATTTTCTGTCCTTTAATTTACTAAGATAAGTGTAATGAAACATTTATTACTTTTTCTGCTAATTTTCTTCTTTCATATATCGTTATATTTTATATATATATATTTCCCTCTTTATGTGTGCTTGTTTTTATTTAGAATCAAGCCGTAAAAGCAGATAATGATGGAAATCGTATTGCTGAAAAAGTTGATATAAAAACAGCGGCAACAACAACAACAGATGCCAATGCAGTCAAAGCGGATGACATGCAAACTCAAAACAATGGCCGACAACAGCTATCGCATCAAGCCGGAAATTCTGATGTAAATATCGTAAGTTCATATGAAGTGTGTTTCACTGCTGGCGTTTATAATTTAATTTATTTTACTTAAATGCTACCAAAAACTATTTCACTCGTCTTAAAGTACTTATAGCAAAAATACGCTTGCCTTTCGACGTTACTCTGTTCTTTTTTTTTTAACTTTTCATCTTTATTATTACTATCATTGTTACAATTTTCTGTTTTTTTTTAATATGTGCCCAATATGTACCTAAGCATTTACACTCTTAATAGTTATTGCGTTTTTCCATTCATTGCATTGCAAAATTAAACATGTAACAAAGCTGAATAATTTTTTTTAATTTTGCGTTAAGTAATTAAACGATAATTTTCTATACTAGTTATTATATTACAAATATTTTCATGGTCGTATATAAGAGTATTAAAAACATAATGTACAGCTACATAAATTATAAATTTCATTATCGAAAAATTTACAAATAGTTTTTTTGCCGTGATTTTTCTTATTTCGCTTCATTTCTGCATATTTTTTCACTTTGCATGTATTAATAAAATTTTTATGAGTATTTTAATAATTTCATTTTATTTAATCTTGTAAAGCGTATGTTATTTTCGTTGAAATGGTTTGTATTTAATACGCGGTTTTTGTTATTACATTTTTCTTATAAATTGTTGTAGTGTTTATTTCCTTAAGATAATAATGAAGGATGGAGAACGAACGATAAGATCAATGCAGTTTTTTTTACCTTGTAGAAGCTGTTTGTTTAGCTTTGTGTTAAGGTTTTCATTAAAATACTGTTTAGTTTTAAAAAGTTAACTGTTATATTATTGGTTGTTAACAAGGGTATAGGAATAAATTCTATATACGCTATAGTTAATGGTTGACCGTATATCGTAAAAATAATAATTAGAATAAGTATGCTTTCACTTAATGCTTTAGGCAACTCTGAGAAAGAATTCATTCCGTCTGCATATGATGCTTATAATAAGCGATCGTTTAGAGTTGACGTGCCGGGATAACTTCTTAGAAACTCGTATAAAAAATAATAGCTAGGCATGTGCTATGTAAACAGTTTTTACCTTCCTTTTTTGGTCTTTATGAGAGTAAACGAAGATATTTGCAGAACGTAGGCAAATACTGTAGTTCGGAAAAAAAAGCACCAACAAAAAGGCATTGCCATATAACAGAAACGAATATCCAATAAAAAATTCTCTCACTAACGCATACTTCATTCATTTAGTCAGGTATTATTTTTACTCGGTATGCGATTCGCAAACGCGTAAAAAATTTTTTTTAGCATAAAAGTTTAGCCTTTTAAACGGCGGCTTTTATTGGGAAGTTAAGTGAAAGAAATTAGGAGAAAAATGAGTTCGAATGAAAACGTATTTAAGTAACAATAAAGTATAAAAAATATTTTTTATAAATAATTTAATTTAAAGCACAAAATGCTTGAATTGGAAATTTTTCTTCATGTCGATGTTTGTAAAAAAGGTTGCTTGGCGACTAACTTCATGCAGATTATATATATATATGGTGCGCGACTTTGTATGTGTGCATGCGTAATTTTATAGTACGTACAATGAAGGGAAAGCCAAGAAACTTCATAAATAATTGAAATAATTTTATATAAACAACAATAACGACGGTGGCGATACGGAAGCAAGTTGCAAGCAAACGTGTCAGTGTGTGCTATGTGTTTGTACAGAAATGAATTTTTTTAAACTTAGCAGTAATATATTTTCGTTTTTTTCTAACATTTGAGGATCAAATTCATTTTAAACGGCCGTTCAAAATTGACAGAAAATCGATTTTGATTTGTGAAATTACTTTTAACAAGTGCAAGAAAGAAAGAAAAAATATACAGAAAAAAAACATTTTCACGATACACGTTCAGGAAAATAGTTTGAGAGCGCAATATTACATCGGTTACCTATCTACGCTACTAATGCGTAAACAAATTCTTGTTTTGATAACTGTAACGTATCTTGTTGAATGCCGGAACATTCATAGAGAAGAAATAAACAAAGAAAGATTGAAATATAGCGTAAGAAGAGAAAAACAAGTGCCCACCACAACGTGATTATTAAGACCGGGCAATTTTATTGTAGTTATTGTAGCTTGCATTCGGGTTCTCTTTTCATTACCGCTGTATGTATTAGAAACGTGTTAAATGAAATCAATGTTACTGACTGACGAACTGCGGGTACCGTGAGTGTATATATCTGTCTTTTGAACGCACACACACACACACACACACACACACACACACGAGCGCGCGCGCAGGGCTAAGCTCGGGCCAAAACACACACACACACACACATATATATATATATATATATATATATATATATATATATATATATAATATTTATATTTATATTTATATATATATATAATAATATAATAATAATATAAATATAAATAAGTAGTACATTTCGTAACGTGATTGTATTTGGTGGAACTGATCTTGGTCATTGTGTCGGTTAAGTGAAGCAGGAGATGACAACACGTAAGAAGAAACGTCATGAAAATGATAGTGGTGGAGGAGGAGGCAACAGTGGCAGTAGCGGATTCATTAAAAAGGTTTCGTCACTATTCAACTTGGATTCGGTAATTGTCACAATCCCTACAATATATGGCCATTATATACATATAGGCGTTACGAGTATATTAATATTTTTTATATTACAGTTTCCAATATAATTTTTTTTAATAAGTTATTCATATTTTTTTCAACCGATATGAAGCGAAAAATGAAAATATTACATAAAACACATTTATATGAATAAACATTCATGTACGTTGGAGGCGTGAGTGCGTCACACAAGCATTCGCTTACATATTTGTGTAACTTCGCCTATACTATGAATATAGATTTGGCAAGTACAAAAAATATTTTCACATCTTTTTTCAATGATATGGGCATTTATTACAGCAGCAATCGATGACCACATATTTTATTTTTAAATTAAGCTTGTTAGGGTTCCCAGTTTAGATAGTTGTGCAAAATTTTAATAAAAATATAGTGCACCATCACAATATACGGTTAGCTGTCTATTTTTGTCGCCTGTTTTTTATAGCGTTATAAATTTTGCATAACTATTAAAAAAATGTATGGTTTTCTATACAGAAAACACACTTGCAAGAAAAAGTATTCGTATACCGTATCTTTGCAACTGAAAACTTCACAAAACCAACGAAATAAAGTACCAAAGATAGGGCAATTTTTATTGAAAATTCATTAGGTGATTTTAATTTAAAAAAAAAAATGGTTTTTTATATAAAATATTGCTTACACATAAACTAAATAAAATTAAGTAAAAAAATTGACCAGAAAAAGTATTCGTACACATTAAATAACTTTTTATTTACGCTATATATTGGAGTCTTATAAACTTGGTTAATAACTAGTGGGATATCCCTTACGTTTAAAGATCTCGGAGAGTAAACTATTCATTAATTCTACTAGTTTAGTAGTTTCTTCCATGCTTATTTTGGCCCATTCGTTCGTAATAACATTTCTGAACATTTCCTTGTACGTTAGTGTATGTTGGCGTATCTTACGCTGCAACAAATCCCACAAATGCTCTATGGGGTTTAGGTCTGGCGATTGAGAAGGAGAATTAAGCTGATGCTTCGTATTGTACAACAACCACATATTTACATTTACTACCGTGTGCTTAGGTTTGTTATCTTGCTGGAACCAAAAGTTATCTTCAAGGCCAAGTTGCTCCACGCTTTGACACAAATTTTGCTTCAAAATATTGGTATAGCCATATTAGTCCATGGTAGACTATACATGCCAATTTTCTGGCGCCTTTACCATGCGCCCCCATACCATGATACCACCTCGTCCATGCTTGATTGTGAGTACAAGGCTTTCTTTATTTAGCGCATTTCCAACTTTCTACACTAATTGCTTTCCTTTTATGCAAAACTCGCCGTTGTCTGAAAATAAGATATGCTCCCAAAATTCTGGTGCCATTTTTACATACTTATTGCAAATACCATCTGCTTCTTTCGATTGGTTTTCAAAATGTAAGACTTTCTGCGAGCTACACGACCATGATGATTCTTTAACATATTTCGAACTGTGTCTTCAAGAATATCTTTGTCAAACGATTCTTTAACATTTTCTCTAATTTTGGAAGGAGTTATTCTGGGGTTTTGTTTCACTTACGCCAGAACGCTTCGTTTTACCGTCCTGTCAGCTTAGGGGCTCATCCGCTTCAGTATGGAACCGGTGGAAGTGAAGTTTTTGATAACGTACTACACTCGTGAATAACTTCTACCAATAGTATTTGCAATTTTACGCAGAGTTTTTCCGTCATTGTGCAATTTTTGTATAATTTCTCTCTCATCAACGCCAATATCCTTTACTTTGGGACTCATTCCTAATTTTGTGTTTGAAGTTCACATCTATTAACGTAGACTTATTTTTTTGACGGGTTTTAATTGTATTTCGCTTTTTACGTACTTATATGTACCACAATGCGCGTGGGACTCCCGGAAATAAGCTTCTACAAACACTTTTTCTGGTGATAAAACGCGGATACTTAGCATGTCAGCGTTGTAAAATAATGTAGTATAGGCACAAAGTTCGTGATATATGCTAAAAATACAGCATGTTGGATAACAAATCGATGGTACTAAATTAGTAAGTAAAAAAACTTTCAGCTTGCTGTAGGGTGTCGAAAATTAAATATGCATGTGTACGAATACTTTTTCTGGCAAGTCTATGTTGATGCGCAAAAAACATACATCAACATTTCTATAAATAAACTGAAATACAATTACGTGGGTTTGCATTCCGCAGCTAATAATCTCCATTACTTGACATTTGCATTGTTGAAATATGCTCTAGTCTTTCTATTTGCTTGGTATTTTATTGTACGCTCACTAATAAATATCAACATTTTAACTGCGAGTATAACTATACAGTCGGCAGAGGTCAAACGAAACGATCTCGCGTTCTTTATTTCTTGGACAAGCCGCACAAATTTGAGTGACAATGACGAACTTAATATAAAATACCTTTGAAACCGCATCTTTACATGTCTTCAGAAATAATGGGAATTTTTATTTTAGAAATATGTGCAGCAATTTTGCCTTAGATTGGTACAACTGTCATTAAAATTTGGCAGAGGTTTCGTATCTTCAATTTGTGAATGCATAAATTATAGTCTCTTGTTTAGTTGCGCATCAAAGCAGACAGTGACATCTTATTTAAAGCTGTTGCCTCAAACGGTAGCAAGCGTGGCAAATGAAAAGTTATATCAAATGAATGCGGAGGATAAAACGACATCTGTGGCAAAATTCATAAATCATTATGGTTATATGCGAAGATTTATTATAATAATTTAAAAAACATAAACTTATGTAAAAGAATATTCCCTATTATCTGTTTGATCCTTTGGAACAAACTCGTTTTGAACAACGAGACGACGATGGAAGAAAGCAATTAACACGAGATTCATTCAACTTGGACAACTTTTAAAGTTTTGGTTGTTGCATTGTTGATCACTAAGATTTTCTTAATGTTGTCATACGTAATTTGTTTTTTTAACTGGAATTTAATACATATTCTTTGATCGATAGCAATTCCCGATAAATAACAAAGACATTCTAATTTATAAACTATTAAATCGAGAAATTATATTCAGTGAGAGTCGGCCATTAAATCACCACAATTAAAAAAAAATTGTATAGCTGTTCGAAATTCGAAATGTTGTTTATGGATTTTGTTATATCGATTCAGTTTCATTTTCTTACCAATTTTCTGAATCGATTTAAGCCTATCTATCCATTAATTTTTATTTTTAATCTAACGGTCGCAATTTTTGAGAAATTTTGACGAAATTTAATATACTATAGTGTTTTGGCCCAAAGACGAACGCTATTGAAAATGGATTTAATCGGACTAATTTTACGACTACTCCCTATACAACGCTTCACTTGTAAAGAGTTTTTATGTGACAAAAATTGAAATTTCTAATATTTTTCGACAAAAACCGGAAGAAACTATTATTTTGGTATATAAAATACATGTGAAAAATTTGAGTCGGATGATTTTATATTCTACAGTGCAAATGATTTCCTAATAGTAATTTAATGTAAAAATTGACTGTACTAGATATGCACTACTTATGCTTAATTTTCGTACTCCACCCCCATCTCATCAAAAGTTTACTTTTATATGACGAAGCAGGCATTATTTTTAATATTTCATGATGAAAATCAGTCCATAACAGCAATTCGACAAAAATCAGCTGCATCAAATTTGCACCTAATAGGTCTATTGTTTGGATTAATCCTGTATAAGGGTGCCCATAAAAAGAAAATTTTGATATAACGAAAAAATCCAATTTCTAGTACTTTGCTACAAAAATAGTTTAAGAATAAGATCTCTGAAAAATTGTAATTTCTAATTTCCCGTCAAAAGCAGGTCTTAACATGAAAACAAGGTATAATTTTTGATATTTTCTCCCGAAAGTAAATGAAGAATCGTGTTACCCAAAGTGGTGTATTTAATTGTTAGCCTTGTCCGACTATAATGTGTTCAGTTGTTTTAAAAAAAGTGCTTTTTTCTTTTTGAACATAGTGGTGTGTGGATTTACGCATAATTCCATATCAAAACTGCATAAATTCTTGACATAGTAGTTGATCGACCAGAATGAAAAACTCCTTGAAAATAAAAACATACGTAGTAAAGTTTTGCTAACCCTTGACTAACGTGTTTTTCTTAAGGGTGTGAATATAAAATTACATTAAGAGAGCTGTGTGCAAGTATTAACATAGATCTGTACAGTAATTAGCGTCAAGCTATTGTTGGATTTGCAAGCCTACTTCGTCCAAATTAAGATACTTAGGACACTTTTGTAAACACCATATGAATCTATACGAAACACCCTTTAAATTTATATAAAAAATTAAAGCGTTTCTTTAGTGAATTCCTTCCAAAAAATACTTGAAAATCTTTATGTTAGTCACAGTCGACCATCGCAAAATCGCAAAAATAGTAAAATTTGAGACTAATATGGCCAAACTAGAAAATTCTAAACATATTGGCCTATATCACGCGAATCTCTATGAAAATACCTTTCAAACAATCTTAGCAAATTGAAATTTCGCTTTCCAGAACTATTTTTAACAATTTTTTTTAAATTTGGTACCATAGCATAACCCAGGTAAGGAAAAATAGTCAAATTTGACACTGTAGCGCGGCCAGACTAGAGAATTCCAACTGTATTCATATACATCACGTTAATGTGTATGAAAATATCTTTCAAACAAGCTAAGAAAATTCAAATTTCGCTCTGTACAACTATCTTTAACAAACATTTGAAAATTATTTACTTAATAAACCCGCACGTTGTATGATAACATCAACAGAGAACAACGAAGCGAAAAATTAGCTTTTGACAGATTCAAATTCGTTTTTAACAAATTCAAAATCGTTTTTTTTCTGCTAATGCCGCATGCGCTGTATATTTATCAGTCATAGCTTTATTGGCGTTGTATATAAAGTGTAAAAAAAACACATTTGAAATATCGACGTGTGCAAACAATAAATTAAAAAATTTATAAAACTTTGGGCTGCATTACACAACGCTTGTGTGAAGTATAAAGTCTTCCCTCTAACATCGGCCGCCTAACTTTCTGCCGAAAATTTTAATGTCAGCTAAAAAAGAAATTGGAAAAAAAATTAAAAACCATACTAAATAAAGTTTAGTAAATCCAAACAATTATGTCACTGTTTATTTAAAGTTTCTAATTCTTTTTTCATTTTATATTTCTTCGTAATATTTTGTAATTCTTTGATTTTACTTTTAATCGCTCCAGGCTTTTGGAAGCAAAGAAAAATTAGAGTTTTTGCTTGATACTCATAAACCAAAGCGGACAGAATTATAAAAATTTGCAAAAATATTGCACTAGCTATCCCGTAGTCTCTGTGCAAAAAATGGAAAGGATCGACCATGCTCACTCGATATAATAGAATATTGAATTTTAATTTTCTTGTAAAAATGTTTGTAATATTACGAAAGATGCTTCTGGAATCACGCAAAACATATATATACTTGATAGGTATGAAATTCGGAACCCACCTAAACGTATCCGTCCGTCTGTCTGCTTATCTGTGGTAAACATTCTCCTGGCGGCAAAAATGAAGATATCGGCTTCAAATTTGCAGAAAGATAGAAATTCTTTCATACCTTTCTATCGCCTATAGTATAAGGTGAATAGATGGCTGTGTTCCACGCTATTCCAAAAAAATAAAAAAACGTCTGCCGCGCTCACCAATTAAAATCTAGTTTTTCCTTCTTTTTTTAAGATAAAGGTGTTGGGTATAAAAGATTCGACGCAGCCGGATATAAGTTTCTTCCTTGTTTAAGATAAAGGTAGTGAATAAAAAAGTTTTGGCACATCTGAATATGATTTTCTTACTTGTTTTTATTAATTTCTTTTCCATGACATGCTCTTATTTGATAGCGCAAACAGGTGACGCATTTAAAATCATTATTTAGCTTTACTACTTTTAGAATTTCTGTTGTAGAATGTCAATTGTTCTTCATAAGGATGTTTTACTTTACTTTGTCTTTGACTATCTTACTCGATAGCAATTTTGAGTACGAATGATTTTTCGGTTGATATGGAAAAAATCATACCTTAACGACTGTTTTGCATCCATTACTTATTCTAAATTGTTCGGCATTGATATTAACCTAAAAGAAACAATTTCGATTGACTTTACTCGACATCGACAAACCAAATATATGTCATTTTAATCGATACGATCTTGTTCATTTTTTGTTAAAACTACTACTACTACTATAATACTACTACTATAGAAGTTCTAGGACTTCTGGGCGAAAAATTAAAGTTAGTGATGTTCGTTTGAATTTAGCTTTACACGATTAACAGAGCTCTGCAGAGAGAAACTCAAACGATATAATGCATTATCAACTATCAACATTTTTTTCATACTACCTGTGGACTTTTACCTTCCACACGCGTTACAGTATCGCTTGACAAGGTGAGTGTGACGATAGACACGTGACTATAAGACATTGATTTAGGAAAACTCCAGGACATTGTTCTTGACTTAAAATTTCGTCCACAAAATCTTATAAGTGCAGGTTCGCTGACATCGATGAAAACCGTAAGAGGTATAAAAAAAGATGTTAAGTTGCAGAATGCCCGTAATCGTCGTAAGTTTTGGTTTCTAATATACGCGATGATTTTGTTAGTAAAGGCAAGATTATGTTGCGCTTACGTCAAACCGTGGTCAATGGAACATATGTTCTGAAGACATTTATAAAAGGCTAACAAAGTGGCCTGCTTTACGTTGATCCTGTATGAAAAATAAATTACTTTCTTATTACTTGTTCTTAGTTTTTATATTTTTGATTTTATGAATTAACACTTATTTTCGTTAATTTTCATCATATGTTCTACTTTCTAAGTTCAAATTTATCGCATTTTTTTCTGCAAGAGGAATAAATCGATTTACAGTGGGTAAAAGCCAAACTCGTACATCACAACATTTTTTTTCTTTGTCCGATTTTTTATACCCAAAATATAATTTGAGAAAAGTTCAGTATTAATTTTTTATAGCTTATTTCACTAACTTTTAATAACAAAAACCAAAAAAGAAAAATTTTGATTTTTAACAATATTATTTA
>KK351175.1:133262-180014 GCA_000671755.1 Glossina brevipalpis | reverse complement strand
CTGAACTTTTCTCAAATTATATTTTGGGTATAAAAAATCGGACAAAGAAAAAAATGTTGTGGTGTACGAGTTTGGCTTTTACCCACTGTATATGCTCTTTAAAATCCATCATTTTTGTAAATTTAGAAATAAATGTATTAACTATATATATAACATTATTCCATATGTGTATATAATATTGCTACGAAAATTGGCCTTTCGTGTTTTACCTTTAAGGCTCAGTTCGTATCGCTAAATCGCGAAAAGTTTAGTTTTTGGTTATTTACAATTTCCTTTATTTATTAACAAGTATTTATAATCCCAAATTATTTTACAATTTATTACAAAGTAATTATTTTCTTCAACACTTAGTTACTTATCAAATACTATTTATCCACTGTCTGTTTTAAGCAAAATGCTCTGCTTATAAACCCTATGAAAATCACAATTTCTGTGTCTATTTCTGGGATACCTGCGAATACGTAGTCATGTCAGATTTCGCGGAATTCTTTGCCAATCTTTGTTTTTATTGCCAGCTGCAAATATGTCTTTTTATGACCGCGGTAGGTATTACATTCAAGGAATTTCCTCCCCATAGATTTATCAAATTGGTTGTAGTTGCCTTTTATTAGTTTGTGATTTATACACTTGTGAATGTGGGTATAGAAAAATTAACAACATTTTCGTTTCTTACTTTCAATTATCGTTTAGTAGCGAATTTTTTGCCCAGTATTTTTTTCTTTTTTGCATGTGACTGTGATTATCTCCATCAATTTGAAGTATCTTCTCAAATTTCATTGAGTAAATTGAGTCATATACCGATCATGGTACACCCTCCTTGGTAATTAGTTATCGGGGTAAATTTCTGTTTTTGATTTTTCGTTTTGCAACAAAAAGGGAATCTATTTACGCATTATTTGTTTTAAAAAAATTGATCTCTACATGAAAATATAAGTAAATGTTTATTTCATATTCACTTTAGTGCATAATTTTTATGTCAATTACTCGAATGGAATAAATATATTTTATTACTGTTATTTCACGCAATTTGTCATTTTAATGCTTATAATTATGAAAATAATATGTATTCTCTTCAAAAAAAAAAAAGAAAATAATTATTAAATTTGCTAGCGTGTACTGAAAACGGTAAACGATGCCAGAAAGTGGCGTGCCTTCATAAATAGCACGGCATGGAAAGTGTTAAGCACTGAGACATCTAGAAAACTGAGCAGGATTTCTGCGCCTGTGTAAATCGGGTAGCGAGCATTATTGTCATTCTTTTAGTGTTTTTAGTGGAAATTGACAAAACAATCTAAATTGCATGAACAACATGTACGCATTTATGGCTGGAATCAAAGGAGTAAGAATATATGTTTTTAGAACACTAAATACCGTATTAAAAATTTTCGCATATGAATAATGCTTAGCGGAAAGTTTCAGTACCACCTAAGGAAAAAGACTTGGCAAGCACAGCATTACCCTTCTAGAATCCTGCTAAAGTACATCTTGGGGGTTATCATGTAGCTTTTTTAGCGTCTCTTTCCAAGCAATAAGAGATACTGTAGCGTTATGTAAGCAAATTTGGCCGGAAATAGTTGCCTTTTTCGCTCTATTATAATGTCAAATCCGGTGACGCCTAAGTAGGTGTATCTATAAACGTGGACTTTTTAATTTCAAAACAACGTTAAGTAGTAGTAATGTGAAGAAATTTCTCCTATTCTTAACAAAAGAAAAAAATTAAATTCAATAAATAAGTTACTAATTTAAATAATTTTTCTTTCTTTATCTAAATATTTTTTATGAAGGCAAGTTTTTCTCTATAAAGCAAAAAGTTGGCCTCATGTACAAATTCTGAATGAGTTAGGTTAAATTGAATCAATTCTATATAGATTTGAATCAATTCTATATAGATTTGAATCAATTCTATGTAAGTTAAGCAAACTTGTAAATGATGTCCAGCTTTTGTTTTAAAAAACTGATTCATTTACAAAGAACTATTTCAGTTCTATATAAAATTGCTCATGCAAATTGTATATAGGGCACGACAAAAACACCAGTAAGATTAAAATGAAAAGAATTTTACACAAGAAATATATACGGATCGTAAAGTTTTGAGCGAAAGCAAATCTTGTTTATTTTTTGTGAAGGCGAGCTCTTGGCTGGATGCAAATCTGCGTACGTTTTTTCCAATCATTGGCCGCACTTTCAAATAAAATTTCATTCTTTTTAATAATTGCAAAAAATATTAGGGACTGCCTTGGGATAGTTTGCATGTTTGCAAAAAAATGTGCTTTGTTTATTAACTTTCTTATGGAAACCCCGACAGTTTATTTCTATTTGTCGCGGAATAATGTTTTTTTTTCGTGTTTTATCCATTACGATTTGCCATGGATTTGCGTTATGTTGATAACCCGTAGAAAAATCAAAATGTTTCTTATCAATCGCTTCAAAATTCATTCTGCAAGACCAAAATACGTTACAACTTTTCCAACAAGTTAACATGATCGTTTTTTTGGTGAGATTACTTGGAAACATTTGAAATTTTGATACGCACCATATCAAATCCATACATAAAAATTCATATTTTTCTTACATTGATGCTTGTCGATTGTCTGCGCTAGTCATGTAGATAATTCTGGAAAATATTTAGTCCATTAAAGTGTTCTGTAACTGTAAGCGTTTCAACAAAAGACGGATCGGCGAAAGGACGAGCTTTTCTAAATAGATTCACAAAGTGCATTATGAGATCTCTAATGTCCATTTCTGGGTGCTACAAAAGAAAGGTCAAACATAGCATACCTAATTCGGTGATGAAGATGAAAACGTGATGGAGTTTTTACAGTTTTCAGAAAGCAATATATATTTGAATTAGTGTAATCGTTTCGCTTATAAGCTGCAAGCGTCTTAAAGGTACATTATGCCTCCTCAAGCATAAGCCGTAAGCCGTCCTGTTTCGTGCAACTGAGCTCGTATATATACGTCGTTGACAAACACACACACACACATCGCGATTATCAGGGTATATTCCTAGACATCAAATTCAAAGATGACAAGGGCAGCAATCTATTTAAATCCACCGGTCCAAGCTGTAAAGACGCATCGTTCGACGACGACGTCTTTAATATCGTTATTGACTCGCACCTGATGAGAGAAGGCATGGCAAACAAACTGCTGCAGAACGTGGAAGGCCTTCTTATAAAGGCATGCGACGCGTCCATCCTACAAAGAGATACCTGCAGAAGAGGAAGCCCGTGCCGTTGGTGGAACAGCAAAATAGAATCACTGAGAGCTGACTGCCTAAAAATTAGAAGGAAAGTGTAGCGCTCCAGAGGGAAACTAAACTTCCCCACCCTTTTGACTTTCCATAAAAATCTTTGCAGTGAGCTGAAGAAAGCGATAAGAAGAACGCATATGCTAAGAGGTTCATATTAGTCTAAACGCCTTATAAAGTCGTAATGAAGAAGATGAAAGGGCACAGGTTACCACAAACTGTATGACCTATCATGCTGCGCAAAATAATTTCATCACTCGTTCCATAGAACCGCCTTATGTTGCCACTACAGGAGGTCACTACTTCTGCTGGCGCATAGCAAAAAAAAAGTAGGAGACAGAAATGCCCCAGGCCAGGTCGGAGTTCCAAACATCGCGCTAAAGGCAGCGATTCGAAGAAGATCGAATATCTTTGTTAGGTTGCTGCATCAGCGCATCAACAAAAGGACCTTCCCGAATAAATGGAAGATACAGGGACTGGTGTTTATTTCGGAAGGCATTACCCCGCCCAATGAGCCATCGTCGTATCGCCCTATCTGCCTGTTAAACACAATGGGTAAACTACTTGAGACGATCATATATGATCGTATATGGTCGGAGAGGGGATACTCTCTGCGATAACCAATGTGGATCAACGATAGATGGCATAAAACAGGTAGTAAGGTTGGCATCAGACGCCATAACCGCAGAGCAATCGCGAGGCAGTAGCAAGATATATTGCGCCGTAGTTACACTAGATATAAAAAATGCCTTCAATTCGGCGGATTGGGGGAGTATACGCAGAGCGCTGTTAAAAATGCAAACTGCAAGGTATATATTGAATATTATAATGAGCTACTTTTCAAATCGTACGTTGGTGTACGAGAGCCGGAATGGTATGCATAAAATAACAGGGGATGTGCCTCAAGGGTACCTCCATCAAGTCAAGCAGCAGGGGGAACATGCATTTATTAAATTGGGGGACAAATTGAACCCTATTAACGCGGTAGTAGCGTAAGTAAGAAATATGTATAAAACAAACCAAGATAGCAATTAACGCTCCAACAGCGACAGTAGAAGTATCGAGGGAGAGAGTTTTGTTCATCAATGAACAAGTTTAAACGAAATACTTCGATCTAGCCGAAAAACAGCAAATGCGCAAATAAAGAAAGGACATTGATATCACAAGCAAACCTAAACAAAGCGATTGGCAAAACGTTAAGGGCCATAAACAACCGGTGAAAAAGAAATCAGCTGTTCCAAAAATAAGAGGAAGTTGTCACAATTAACAGTACAGCCGGTAGCGCACGCGGTGGCATTTTAAAGAAAATGAAAACTGCGATCAAGGCGGAAGAAGAAAGCATCAACATAAACAAGATCCGCAGAATGAAAGCTAGAGACCTCCTGGTTCAATTAAACAAAGCGTACACCTGGACAAGCAGTTATCTCAACAAAAACTGAACCGAAAGATATAAACGACATTGATGAATTGGTGGAAGAGGAATAAATAAATAATCGAAGCAATCGTCCGCGTTAGGGCAAAAGAAAGGAGGAAATTATTGTTTCCATACCGACAGGCCATGGATTCTCGTGGCAACGACTGCAGCTCACTACGCGGAAGATACGGAACGGAGGGGCATAAAGCTGTAGAATGTAAAAATAAGGTGCGGTGTATTATCCGCGTAGAAAGCGGCGCGACAGATACAAAGTGTGTTATGTTAATCGCAGTGGCAAAGACGACGAGATGGAAAATAAATTCCTTGAAGTTCACCTAAGTTCAGAGTACAAGCGGCAAAGCGGCTGTATATATTGGTCGATATATTATGTTTCCGCGATTTTTTGTCACTAGTTGGTTTTTTTGCCTATATAGGTAGCATCATTCACCTGATTGTCTCAAACGAACATGTGCTTAAAAGTAGAAATTTCAACTTATATTTTTCATATATTTATATTGATTTGAAACTGAATGAAATACTCGATATGATGTTTTTTACCATAAAAAAGGTAAAAACACTGCAACAGCTTGTGTAAAATTTGTGAAGTGTACGGTGAGAATGCTATGAGTGAACGAACGAAGCACGAGTGGCTTGCTCCGTTCCATTCCGGAAATTTTGATGCCGAAGATGAACTTCGCTATTGTCGGCCAGTCATTGAAAAATTGAGATTTTGCAAGACCTGCACGCCAACTTACAGGAAATACCGGCTGCACTAAACCTACACCATATGACAGTTTGGAGTCACTTGAAAAGAGCAGACGACAAAAAGAAGTTTAAAAATATATCAAAAAACCACCGAAACATAACACATCACGCAATATAAAAAATACCGTGCCCACTTAATCCATGACATTGAATATTAGGTGAATAAAAGACATGGAGAAACAAACTTTTTCATAACCCAAGTCCTGACTGAGCATGGAAAGTTTGCAATCCATTTTTGGAAGGGGGATGTAGGATAAGATTAATAGGAATCATCGATACATAAGAAACCATATCGAGGTAATGTGAAAGCGGTTCCGGAATGGTTTTGCCCCAATGCCGTAGGTCCACCAGGTGGCAGTGCTCTGCCACTACGTTTATTCAAAGAATATACACACACGCGCGCGCAGACCCGTGCGTTAAACTTTGTTTCAGAGAAATCAAAAAAAAGAAAGAAAGAAATAGAAATATTACATGAAATTAATGCATTTTAATGTACAATATCTTTTTTCCGTCTGGCACATATTCAAATAATTTTAATGGTTTCGGAATCTTTCAACAAGATATAGTCGTCCACATAAAAAATAAGATTTCAAGATTTAATCCGGAAACTTGTAGTGCCTGACGTTGAGGCTTGTTTATTGTTATTGAAAACGGGAATCGAATTGAAAATTGCAGTCTTCTAAATTTGAACAGCACGTCTGTTGGTATTACTGGAGTGCGTGGCAATAAAATAATTTTTCCCTTGTATTCGCGATTCAAAATTATAAAATTTGAAAACAAGTATATTTACGTGTATTGTCCGTGCAATGTTTTGATTCATGCGATATGCGTATAATTTAAAATTTGTGAATAATAACACAAAAAATATTATCTTGGAAAATAAAATTAAACACCTCGTGATAGCGAGACTAATGATTTTAGAGGGGCATTCCGTTTAGGCAATTATGTTTTGAAATCTGCGCAACATAATGCCTGTGATTCTCTATTGAGTTTCAATACTTTCACATTCGCTATCGATTTCACCAATAATAACACAATTATTATATTTATAATCATTTTCACTATTGTATTGAAATTCTATACGATTAAATGTGGATATATTTATTGAACGGAACTTTTGCATTCTCTCCTTGACGTTGTAAAAAATTTGTTGTAGGAGATTGTCTACCTCTGGTCAATCGCTCTTGACGATGATTTTCAGTTCATACGCAAGCGATTGATTCATATCGGTGTGGCCGTTGCTCTTCTGATTCATTTGCTCGTATGTTTCGCTATAGTCGAGTATTTTGACTTCGTGAACCAATCTTTCGTCGCTCTCTCCGCGGCATTTTTCTATTATAATAATTTTCTCCTTCAATAATAACACAAAATATTGATATGTCAATAGAATATAATAATTACAGAAAATTATACTTAGCATTAAAAAAGATTAAGTATTTATTTATTTCTCTTTCTAATTTCTCTGAAACGAAATTCATTGTGTCAGCTAACGAATAAGAATGAAACTTATCATATTTTATAATTATTAAATCATTTATAGAGCTAAAATAAATGTTATTTGATTAAAATCGACCCAATAGCCCAGAACTTAGCCTACAGCGCGATCTATCCAAATCTAGTAACATTTCGCAGCTTTTATGAGTCAAGATAAATATGTCGAAGTTTTACTTTATTTGATTTGAATGATTTCGCTGTTTTGGAATGATGCGTGTGGAGCACAAATTCATTTATACATATTGTTACGAAAATTGGGCCTTTCCGTACTTTAACTTTAAGGCGCAGTTCGTATCTCTGGATCGCGAAAAGCTTGAATTTTGGTTATTTACAATTTTCTTTATTTACGAAGTAATTTTTGCAAACACAATTATTTCATATCTTATTACAAAGTAAGTATTTCTTCAACACTTGGTTACTTGTCTAATATTTTTAATCGACTCTGGTGTTCTAAGCAAAATGCTCTGCTTATAAACCCTACGAATATCACAAACTCTGCATACCTCCTGCTTTTAACCTGAATTCGTAGTTTCCTTAATCCCTTTCATGTCAGGTTTCGCGGAAATTCTTTGCTTTTATTACCAGCTGCTAATATGTCTTTTTTGACCGTCGTAGGTATTACATTCAAAGGAATTTCTATCCCTTAGATTTATCAAATTTGTTATAGTTGCTTTTTACTAGTTTGTGATTTTCGTAACAATATATATAAAGACTTACCGTAAACATGTTCATTATGTCATCTAATTGTCTATTCTTATAATTTGCATATAATAAAAAAAATTTCAGAAACAATTTGATTTCATTTCTCTTAATTTTTGTTGTCTTTTCATCTATCGCTGAAGCTTTGTTGAACAGATATTGTTTACCTAAATATTTTACGTTACTTCATTTACTTTCTTGAAGGCTTCTATATTTAAATGCTTCCCTAACGTGTTTAGGTTTGTTTTTATACCCATCACCGAAGGTGAAGGGCCAAATCGGGCCAGGGACACGCCCACAGTACGACACAGACTAAGAACACCTCTGCTTTTGGTATAATAACATCAACCAGAGAAAAACGAAACGAAAACTTCGTTTTTGACAGATTTAAATTCGTTTTTTTTCTGCTAATGCCGCATGCGCTGTATATTTATCACACAGTTGTATTTGCGTAGCATATAAAGTGTAAGCAAAAAAACGCACCTGAAATATCGACGTGTGCAAACAATAAGTCAAAAAATTTATAAAACTTTGTGCTGCATTACACAACGCTTGTGTGAAGTATAAAATCTTCCCTCTAACATCGGCCGCCATAACTTTCTGCCGAAAATTTTAATGTCAGCTAAAAAAGAAATTGGAGAGAAAATTAAAAACCATACTAAATAAAGTTTAGTAAATCCAAACAATTATGTCACTGTTTATTTAAAGTTTCTAATTCTTTTTTCATTTTATATTTCTTCGTAATATTTTGTAATTCTTTGATTTTACTTTTAATCGCTCCAGGCTTTTGGAAGCAAAGAAAAATTAGAGTTTTTGCTTGATACTCATAAACCAAAGCGGATAGAATTATAAAAATTTGCAAAAATATTGCACTAGCTATGCCGTAGTCTCTGTGCAAAAAATGGAAAGGATCGACCACGCTCACTCGATATAATAGAATATTGAATGTTAATTTTCTTGTAAAAATGTTTGTAACATTACGAAAGATGCTTCTGGAATCATGCAAAACATATATATACTTGATAGGTATGAAATTAGGAACCCACCTAAACGCATCCGTCGGTACGTCTGTCCATCTGTCTGGCGGCTTAGCTATCTAATATAAACATTCTCCTAGCCGCAAAAATGGATATATCGCCTATAGATTTGGCAGAAACATTGGAAGTTCTTTCGTTGCTACGCCCGCCTATGACAATCTAGTTTTTCACACTTTTTTAGGATAAGGGTTGTGGGTATAAAAGATTCGGCACAGCCGAATATAACTTTATTACTTGTTTATTTAATTATATCTTTTTAAGGGAATTGCTCTTATTTTGTTACCTCTTAATTATTTTAAAGGTCAACGGCGATGAAAATTGGCAATACGAAGACATAACTTTGGAGCGCGGCGCCTCGGGATTGGGCTTTTCAATTGCTGGCGGTACCGACAATCCTCACATAGGCAACGATACCTCAATTTATATAACAAAACTAATACCAGGTGGGGCTGCCGCAGCCGATGGTCGCTTGTGTGTTAACGATATTATTGCTACGGTTAATGACGTATCGGTAGTAGATGTACCACATGCCGGAGCGGTAGATGCTTTAAAGAAAGCCGGCAACGTGGTGAAATTGCATGTGAAACGGAAACGTAACGATGATGGTAGCGGTAGTGTCAGCACGAGTGTATTAACCACAAGTCCCAAAATAGCGGCCAGTTCTGAAGTGTGTTCCAAGGTCATTGAAATAGATCTTGTTAAAGGTGTCAAAGGTTTGGGCTTTTCTATAGCCGGAGGCATTGGCAATCAACACATACCCGGTGACAATGGCATTTATGTTACCAAAATAATGGATGGCGGTGCGGCTGCTATCGATGGACGTTTGTCAATAGGAGATAAATTAATCGGGGTTAAAACGAATGAGGTAAATGTTTATCATTTGTTTCAAGCTTTAAGATTAAATTGCGACACTTTCTTCGCTTGTTGTGTTTGTTTAACATTTTCAGGAAGAGAAAAATCTAGAAAATGTTACACATGAGAAGGCGGTGGCCACTTTAAAATCCGTTGTGGATAGAGTAACATTAATCGTTGGCAAATCACAGCATTTGATGAGTGTAACGCAAGCTCAACACTTTAGTCAGGTTAATTCGCATTCAACAGGTGCGGTAAATACTGTAGAACAGTCAGTTGTCGGTTATGCTCGTTCATCTTCCACAACAGCCTCCACCAATAACAATATCAATCAACAGCAACCATTACCATCACTACCACAACAACAACAACACCAACAAAACACAATAGCCTCCTCATCCAATCCTGCTGTAGCCGAAATTGCATCAGCCTCCAGATCCCAGTCGCCTTTGCCTCGTAAGCTTTCGTTAACATTTTCATTTGTTATATCCTTTATATGGCCAGTTAAGCTAAGCTTTAAACTCTATTCTTCATAAACTTAACTACATTGTCTGTCTACCACTCTCTCTCTCTCTCTCTCTCTGTCAATGTCTAATTGTTTCCCTTAACCATTCATTTAAATAGAGCTACACTTGTATGCTTGCTTGCATAATGAAGCATTTAACAAATTACAAGAGTTATAATAAAACTAGAGAGTAATTGTCTCTGATTAAATTACACATATTGCGGGTTTTTAATTTTTATACAATTCTTTTTATAATTGATTTTTTTATTTTAACTATGGTGAATATTCAAAAAAAAGCAAAAGCTGTATAATGAAAGACAGAAAAAAAATCTATAATTGTTAGTAATGATAAAAGCGCGTTGTTTATTTAAATCGACAAAAAAAAAGTTATTGCACTCAATGTGTTTGATTAGTCTTGATATTTAAGAACCAAAAACAAAAAAATTATAAACTTATTTTACTATATACTGTTACTATTTGTGCAAGTTTTCTTTTTGTTTTTCCCCTTATTTCCTAATTTTTAAATATCTCTACATGGCATGCCTGCATACAAGAGTGGTTTGTTTATAATAAATGTTTGTAATGTTTTTATGTACATTTTTATTATTCTCTGTGTTTTACTAGAAAATATTTTCTCTTAAATTCTTCATTTATTTCCCTTTCTTTGCCAATACCAACAACAGTCCTTAGCACCGCCACTAATCGGTTATTTTAATTATTTTCAATTTTGTTTCACTTTTTGTATGTGTTTTGTCATTTTGATTTTTTTTATGTATACATTACAACAAAAAAAATTCAATACGAATTATAGAACCAGCGTCTAGGTATGCTTCGTCAAATCTTTTGGCGGCTGTGCCTCCTGGTACTCCACGTGCTGTGAGTACTGAAGATATAACGAGGTGAGTGAACCTTAATACGAATAAGAGAGGGTTTATGTTTTCTAATATGTTCTATCACATTTACGGAAAATTAAATATTATACGCTTTTTAATATCAAGTTTGTTTTTAAAATATTCGTAATATTTCGTGCTTTTGTTGCTTCTAATTAAATTCTTAGGTGATTTTCGACTTTGACTTCGCTTGAATATAGCAAATTGTACGATTTCGAAATCGTAAACTAAGAAAAGAAGAGTTATGTGGCTTCAATTGAATCTATTGATAACCAATGTTACCTTATTTGCGGTTTTTGATTGCTTGTTGCAAAATACACATTGCGTATACTTTTAATTACAATTTCATAGAGTCTAGCGCCATTTTGTAAGTCGTTCTACAAACTAGCACAATATTTGTTATGCACACCAAGCTGATTTTCGAACTAGTTACCAAGACTTTTATTAAGAAAAAAGAAGAAGACAACTATTCAATAAAAGTTAAGCTAAAGGTATAAGAACACGGACACATATCTAGTTTTAAATGTTTGGCTTGACGATAGGGAGAAAAAAATCGAATTGATAGCAAATTTGATCCTGTAGGCAAAGTTTTGAGGTCGCATTAAGGCTCTGGCGGACAACTCGACAAACATGTGTACCTAAGTCGTTTATTTGTATACAGATTCAGATTGTACCTGGTGTAAGTTGTTCATCCGCTAGAGAATCGGGTCCAATTATGAATTTGACCAACAGCTATCAATAATGAATGTATGTAAAAGATGTTTGGCTTCTATCTCACTTTTGTCATTGTGAACACTTCACCAACACACGATGAAGGGGCAGACTCATGTACATACGCGGCTGACTCAAGCCTTAAACAACTTGGCGTAATTTTCCATTATTATAAATTACCCATAAGCTCTTATGTTTGATAACGTAGACCTTCAAAGCGTGTCGGTTTTAAAATGTTCTTCAAGATTACAGATTTTAAAAATCTTGCTAAATATTTGTATTGATTACACGCAAAAGTCGTATATGATTCTAATATCAAACTCTTTGAAGGAACCCTTTTAATTCTGAAGCTAAAGCGCAAATGTCGATAATCTAAGAAGTAGTAATTTGAGAAAAAAACGTTTAACCGGTGGGTTAAATACTTAATGTCTATTATATTTGGATCAGATTGTATGAAGTAACTTCTAGAATTCTAAGAAAACATCCATTGGGTGTCACAAATGACATGTGGGAGCTAATACAATATCCACATGGTAATGGAGACAAAAATTGATTGAGTTTGGTTGCATCATTAGCGCATATGTCTAATCAGATGTATGTCAGATATCAAAATTTATAAAAGACTTTCATTACTATTACATTACAAAAGATTGCAACGATAAACGCTTATCTATGAATATAGCACCACTGATATGAAACGTGTGGTGCCGTAGTAAGTGAAGCTTTATTGAAATGAAGCTGAATAATGTGAGACGTTAAATAATCTTTTTGTGCCAAATTTTGCAAACTTTACTGACAAGACGTTATGAGAAAAACCAAAAGAAAACTTAAACATAGTATTGATAAGAAAGGTTGCGTCAAAACTTATATAACGAACAACGAATTTCTAGACCGCTTGTTTTCACCTATCAACAGTGACATAAATTGAATTAAACAGCAACAACGAGAACTTATCTGGTACTCGTATTATTAAGAAGGAAGCGAAATGAAGCATTCAATTATTCATCAGAAGTTAATTTATTCCTTTTTTTGTAGTTTAGCAAAAGCCATCGAAATTTCTAACACCTGTTTTTAATATGTAGGGAACAGCGAACCATTACTATACAGAAAGGTCCACAAGGCTTGGGATTTAATATTGTAGGCGGTGAAGACGGTCAAGGTATATATGTTTCATTCATATTGGCTGGTGGCCCTGCTGATTTAGGTGGTGAACTAAAACGTGGTGATCAATTGTTGAGCGTGAACAATGCCGATTTAAGAAACGCCACGCATGAAGAAGCCGCTCAGGCCTTAAAAGTAAGGGCAGTTAAAACACATTTATTTAATTTAATGAAGTGATCTCGATTTGTTTTTTGATTTGATTGTTTTATTTTTTCATAACAGACTTCTGGTGGAATTGTTACCTTGGTGGCGCAATATCGACCAGAAGATTACAATCGTTTCGAGGCAAGAATACAAGAATTAAAACAACAGGCGGCGTTTACTACCGCTGGTACAGGTACTCTGTTGCGCACAACACAAAAGCGGTCACTTTATGTAAGAGCCCTATTCGATTACGATCCAATCCGTGACGATGGCTTACCGTCAAGAGGTTTGCCCTTTAAACACGGAGATATTTTGCATGTAACTAATGCCTCCGATGATGAATGGTGGCAAGCGCGTCGTGTTTTGGGTGACAATGAGGATGAACAAATCGGTATTGTACCATCGAAAAGACGTTGGGAACGTAAAATGCGTGCACGCGATCGAAGCGTTAAATTTCAGGGTCACGCAGTCAACACAAATAATAATATAGATAAGGTATGTAAATATATAAATTTACCTTTGTTAAATTATATTAAGTAGACATTAGCTTCATTTGAAAATCGTTGAATGAAGTCCGTTCCGCAGGCAGAATTCTTTAATTGGCCATGTAGTGATTTTATCATGATTTTTAACGAATTTTGAATACAAATTTAATTTGAAGTTGAAAGTTTTTCTTATTAATAGGGACTGCGATTCTTGTGACATTCCAAATGTTTTTAATTAAAACTTAGCCTGATAAAGAGGAATTACTATTTTATATCGTTCACATTTTCTCAAAGTTTACTCAATGATTTATTTTTATGACAATCTGCGTGATGAAGAAAAAACTCGTTATATGATTTCTACGTTAGTTTTAATACTTGAAGAGACGAAAAAATTTATCAAGCATTTGTGGAAAATGCAAATAAAGAAAAAACTACCAGAAAATAGTTTGGTCTCTGTATATTTCCCTTTTTTGTTTCAAATCGATGCTCTGTTTGGGTTATAATTTGATTAAAAAATTAGTGCTTTGAAGGACTGACTTGTGAAAATTTTTACATTTTAAGTAGGATTATTGAAGAAGATTTAGGTTTCGTGCAGCTTATAAGATTGTAAAATTACATCTGCACGTTTAATCTTAGTTTTTACTTTTTTTTTTGTTCTATTCAACTTGGACTTATGAATTATGATTATTAAAAAAAGAGAAACCATTATCGAAAAAGGGAACACTATTATTGAATAGAAAGCACACACATAAGATAATTCTGGTCTTACTTAAACAGTCTAATTATGCTATTAATTTGAAAATGTTATTAAAATTTTCGCATAAGATGCATTGTGGATTAAATAATTAATTCATAGTTGCGTACTTGTGTTTCTTTGGTGATGGAATATCATAATTGAATATAATATATTGAAACTTAGGCAAACAAATACGACGGAATAATTAGGCTTGCTTTTTGTTCACGATATCACAAGCACAAAGATTAATGATTTTCCCAATGATTTGCATTATAAATGCTGTTGATGCGTTTCGTTCGACGGAAACATGCTTATGCTACTGCTTGGTTTACTTACTCTTAATCAGTATAAATAGCAGAATGGTGTTAGCTATTTCTCTGAACGATCTAATACCTGGTTTCAAATTTTCTTTTGTCATTTTCGTCATGCCCGACAATTGGGTCAATCGGTCCACCAACCTGTCTGCAATTAGCATTAAACCGGTAATTCGTGCTTATGCTAGTATTATCTACGTTAGTCCGTAGTTAGCAGTAAGTGCTACAAAATTATATGAAATATGCGAGACTTTATATGATAGATGAATTATGACAAAATGCATTTTATAAAAATTTTCCTATCAAAAAATTTGACCTATGAAAAAATTCGATAAATCTTGTCTTTTTTTATTATTTTATAATTATTATTAATTGTACTACTATTTAGAAATTCTCTTACATAGTTCTCTTTGTTTCAGCAATCAACTTTAGATCGTAAGAAGAAAAATTTCACATTTTCACGAAAATTTCCATTTATGAAGAGCCGCGATGAACGTAATGAAGACGGAAGCGATCAAGAACGTAAGTAACTATGTGTAAAAAGAGACTTTTATAAATGAAAAAAGTAAAAAAGAAATGTTCACAACAAAAAAAAAGGAAGTGTAATCTAAAAAATAAAAGAAGAAATAGAAAGGGTTTGCTAAAACTTATAAACAGCCTTTGTTAACAATTTACTTGCACTTCAAGGAAGATTAGATAATTTGTTTTATCTATATCATTTTTGTTACTACACATTTAATAATTTTTAATATTTAATTAAAATTATGTGAAACTTTTTTTGTTTTCTGTTATTTTACATTTAAAAAACAAAAACCTTAATTTGAACGTGCGTTTGTTAAATGTGTCGTCAATATCATCCAATTTCCATAATCATGAAACGGTAACCACCATCATCCTACCATCCACCCATCCATGCATACATTGGTACTGTGTCCGTATTATATATTCATGTGTTTTGGAATTTTTGTTAAATGTATAAAAAAAACTAAAAATCGCCTCGTGCAACTCCTCTTATAAAAACGAAAGCTAATGGAATTGCGGCCAGCACTAGTGAGTTAGATGTTAACAATTTAAATAATAACGATTCCAACGAACCACAACGTAAGTCTAACTCAGTAAAATAATATCTGTTAATATTTCTAATTGTAAACTTATGTAAATGAGCCAAATACATATCGAATGTGTATATAAAGAAATATTTAGATCAAATAAAAACTAACTCTAATCTGGTGAATATATGGTGATTAAAGTTTTAGTCATTTAACCTAGTAGGTCTAATAAATTAATTTGTTCAAAGCTATAAATTTTTTTTAGGAATTTTCAGATTTAGAGTGCAATAACTTCATTGAGAAAAAAGAACGAAAATTTGTAAAATGAAATGTAAACAGCGTTTTGTAAAACGTACTATCTTCTATTCTGATGTAGTCTAAAAGTGCGTGTACACTTTTCTCTTTCACTTTTCTTAAATAATTATGCGTAACACTGCGCAACACACAAATTTTCTTTTTAATTTATCTGTTTTCGCTAATTTATTTATATAATTTGCTTTACGTCGTAATAATAATATATAAAACTGAAAATCAAAATCGAACATGTTTTGCAAGTACATTTTTAGCAACAAAGCATTTCTTAAGTGCTCGTCTCATCAAATATAAGTCTCGAAATTCGAAATCGTTCCATAACTTAGTATTGTGCCTTTTTAAGTGTTCGAAAGTAACGTTTACTAATAATGTTTGCGGGGATTAGTCTAAGCATACACTTACACATAACGAGCTCGGTTGGTCCTTATCATTTTTCCTTTTTCTCTGTCTATCTATTTCTGTTTCTCGCTACTTTTTTATGTTTCATACCCTCCCCCTCTTGCTGTCTTGCCGTTACCATTGAAATGAAAATCTTGTACTCTTTTATTCGCTCTGTCTAACTCTGTCTTTATATGTGAAACGCAATATCGAATCAATTCTGTTTTTTTCTGTCTTTCTTCTCCTCAATTTTTCCCAATTTTGTAGCTTTTATGCTTTGCTACACACAAGACGATGCCAATGCTGAAGGAGGTATGTAATGTTTCTATTTAATTCTTTATAAACGTTTGCATAATAAAGCCAAAAAAAAATCTGCGAAATCTGAGTTAGTTTTTGTTAAACAAATTTTATTTATATGTTTTCATTTATTTGTATTTTTTGTGTACTTTTTCTGTTCTCTTTTTATTTTAAGTACTTACTTAACTTTCTCTCTCTGTCTGTCGCTCTCCCTCTTACTCCCTCTCTCTATCTCTCTCTCTTATTCTATTTTGTCTTTATGCAAACATATATACTTTCTATATCTTATATAACAAACAAAGAATTTAAACAAAATTGCTACCCTTTAACATAGATACACGTTACTAAACTAATAAAGAAAACTTTCGTTTATTTTTTCTTCTAATTTTCTTTTATTAAATTTAACATTTACATGACATTGTGATTAATTGGCTTTAGTCATATCAGCCTTAATATATATCTTACTCACATAGACACTATTTTATACATATTTATGCGAACATATATATTTATATATACAATAAATAACGCTTTCATACCGTGTATATTGTGTATACCTTTCCTTGAAATTTTTGTTTCTTTTTTTTCGATTCACATTAAGAAAAGGTAATATTTATTCAAATGCATATTTATCTAAATGAAGAATATGTATTCATTAGCCCATATTTCAAAAATAAAATAGAACTTTGAAAAATGTTTAGAAATTTACGGGAAATCGAAAGATAAATTGAAGAGCTAAGCTGGTTAAGCACTAAATTTTTAATTAACTTCATTTTTAACCCTGTTGAGATAGGCTTTACACATTTATATTCACTTATTTCATAGTATTCTAGTAGGTGTCATCTAAGAGAAAGAAATCATACAGAATTTTTTGAAAAGTACCACAATCCAGATTTATAATTGTGCAATTGAGATTTGTAGCCCTTTTTCTGAATTTGCGATGTGTTTTTAAAAGTTATGAAAGTGTTACAAATGTTTTGATAAATTTCGTATACTGCCTGTGTAAGTCAATGGATTTAAGTGTTCACTGCTATGGAGGAATGTGGGTACAATACATCCGTCACTGTGCTTTTAATATCTTCAAAAATACAGTAATGATAGCATAGCAAACAAATACGTAAGATTCGCATCAAATTGAGTGAATTTAGACATATTTTCCCGTCTTTATGCTGATAAAAAGCTGAGACTTTATTGATCCTTATCTGATGGTTTCAAATCGACTTTGAAAATAGCCGTGACCCGTTTTTAACTTTTTTCAAAGGAAAGTTAGAAAGATTTCAAAAAATGTACAGTTACAAACATTAGCTTAGCATCTGTAGCACAGGTCGACTTAATGTTAAGCACAAACCTTTGATAGGGATTTCAGCGATTTAAGACGAAATTCGCCTGAATTGATAAAGCAACATGGCGGAAAACTTTCGCGACCATTTGTTTTAAGAGAAAAATAATTTTCTTGTTCGTAACTTAATGAGTCGATTTTATAAGGTTTTACGTTAGGTAGACCTTCCCAATGCAATTACAAATTTCTGCTTTTCGTGCAAATTTCAATTTTTAATTCAATTTTTAAATTAATTATGTTCACCACAAAAGTACATTAGAATTTTTAAATAATTGTAACGCACTGGAGGCCTCAGAAAGTATACATTCTTTGTGAACGTGAAAAATGTAATAAAATGCCGTCCTGGGTTTGCCCTTATTACTCTATGAATTCGGCCACCATCGGCAAAAGGCTATATATAAATGACACAGAGCATGTAACTATTGTTTTAACTGGTGAAGTGGCTATCAACTTGCGTACGCGTTATATAATGTGATGTATATCGACTAAATAGATCTTGTACTAAATTCCAATTGAATATCGTATACAAACTATTGATACTCCAGTGGAACATAACTTTTGTCTTGCTCTGCATTATAACTGTTTATACAATTTTTCCGAGTATATAATGAATAATATATCACAACGAAGAAAAAGACTCAGGTGTTATATTTACAATTATAATGTTGTATGCAATCCATACCGCGACATAAAATATCTGTAGTATTTCCCTGTGCTCTTGATTCGGAGCATCATACCGTGAATGGCATTATGAAGTATTTGCCAAACACCTAGTGCCTGATTCGTTTCTGCGAGTATTTAATGAATAATATTTCTGAGGGAATAAGGGGGAGAAGAGAGTAGAGGAATTATTTTTATATTTGAATTGCGCTGCAAAAGTCTTACAGAAAACGTTTTTTTTTGACAAATTTTTTGGAATAAGGAAAAAAGTAATAATATAGTAATATTTGAGAAAGTTATTAAGCATATATTTAAGTGTTCAAAAAATTTTTTTTAGTATATAATAACGCCAAAGCCATTCTTCCGACGCATATTTATTTGGAGAGGCGTACGGAGTGTAGACTTGTTGACGAAGATTTGAATAAAAACGGGGTTACTTAACCTGTTTGTCTAGAAAGGGAGAAGTAGACTGGAATTTTAAAAATATTGATTTTTATGTGATTTGCGTATATTTGAATTCAATTTTCATCACTTTTCGACCAAAAAAGAAGAGATTTGTTAATAGATAATGTTTAAATTAACTTATTCAAAATCTCATTCTTCTAGAGTCACATACTACGAACTAGGATATGTGCCTTTAAACTTTTGAAGTATGTTACATATACGAAAAAACGAAAAATTCGAAAGTGACAGGAAAAGATTTCTTTCATGTAATCAAGTTTTTTGTACATATTCTAGTAAGATCAAAGCATCTATTAAGCTAACAAAAAATTGTTATCCTGGAAAATTTACAGAGGTGTAATTAATCTGATAGTTGACAGAGGGAGTTGATGTGGCGGTTAATCGAATGGTCGAAAAAGTGGAGAGGGAAATTTTCTTTAAATGGATAGAGAGGAAGAGATGAAGTACGATATTAAGTACGAAAGCAACGCAATTAAACGTATTGCATATGCAACTTCTTCCGCGAGTAACATTCCACCTATAAATCGTTTTAATTTTTTAATTAATTAGTAGGAATTTAAGTTTCCCTTAAATTTAGTTTGTACCTCGATTTTCGAAGTGGATGAGTTGCTCTATAATAGTAAAAAAAAAAATGAAAATAAACATGTAACGCTTGCGTATTGCCTACATGTACACCATTCACTCAAAAAATACCAAAATAAATAAATACATTAATCGATCCTGTATGGCAGGTGTGGCAAGCGATATTTTTCTTATTTCTCTAACAAAGATAAACAAGTGAAACAAAAAAATAAGTAATTGGCTTTAAAATACTCACGTATTTCTTAATTATCATTTGAGTTTTAAATTCAACGAGTATTTACTATTACATCCAATCAATGTCAAAAGACATCTTTGCCTGTAAAAGAAATTCTTTGTTGAATTCTCTTTTTTATTAATTAGGTTTTAAAGTAACTTTTAAATTACTTGAAAAATGGCTTATTTTTAAATTTATTTTGTATTTCTTATTATTTTGTTTTAGTAGTTTGTGTTTACTTTCTACTTTCTCGTTTGAAAAAATCTTTTGGTTAAAATTAATAATAATAATAGAAAAAAAAATTAATAATAAAACCGAACCGACTACAAATATCAGCGTATGGCAATAATAGTATTTTTTCTTTTAAATTTATTTTATCTTATTGTTCTCTACTACTACTACCACCACCAACTACTACTACTACTCTACTTCTTCTATTAATATATTTAAATAAAAAACCGCCTACTTATCTAAACTGCCGCATAACCGCCTAAACTGACTGAATATAAATTTAACATTTTTTAAAATTAAAAAAAAAACGATTTATCAATATAATGCTAAAAATACTACTACTACTACTACTACTATTACTTTTACTGCTATTATTACTACACCAATCACCACTGTACCAATAAACAAATCAACCAACCACATTTACAAAAATTATTACTACTACTGCTACTACTACATGTACTATATTGACCGTTGTTGATGTAAAAAAGGCGAAATCATCTACAGAGTGGAATTGCCAGATATGGAGCAGATAACTCTTATCTACCTGGAGAATAACGATGCTGACTATCGTAAGTCGAGCAACTAAAAAAAAATATCAAATTTAAAAGAATCTGCATAAACTAAATAAAGCCAAAAATGTCTTATTAAACAAGAACTGTTAAGCAAAACACATGTACCTATTACATGCCCACATAGTCACACACACTTACACTTACCTATAACAATGTAACTAAAAATATTTCCAAAAAAATTTTTAAGTCTATTAAAAAATTTTAAAAAGTCAAACTTCTGGTTTTATTTTTTTCATAAAAATAAATTTTTAACTTTTATTTAATATTTCTATTTAATTGTTTTACTCCATAAATTCAATTAATTTACCATGCTCACGATAATCATATCAATTAGTCAAAAAAAGCGAAATAAAAGCAATAAAGAAATAATTAAAATCTTTCGCCATCTATTACTTGTCATGCATTTGATTTATCTGGTATTCTCCACAATCAAATTAAAAAGAAATTTTGCAACCATCAAAACTCTACTACCGCATACATTTCCTGTACTACATACTTTTATATACTTACATACATACCTAAATACATACTTATATCCATACATACCTATGTATACACCTACATAATACTTACATACATATACATCAACTACTATTAAATAATCATCATATTGGGAATAGTTTCTTCACATGTATTGGTAACAATAAATAGATTTTGTTGTATTACTTCTTTTGATTGAGTTTCTATTTCGTTGGTAGCTCTTCATGATATCTTTCTTAGTTTTATTGTTAAATATTTATTGTTAAATATTTTTTCAATTTTCTCCCTTTTGTCCTCAATTATTGTTATGCTTATTTGATTTTTATACTCGCCACCAAACGATGGAAATATACTAACTTCTTTATTTCTTACATAATATATAACTTTAGTACACATAATCTTCATTCGTTTGCCGCTTTTGCCGGAATGCTGAGAATCGCAATAATTGAGCTGAAAATCTTAGTTTATTTCTGCAATTCCAGCTTGGAAATAGATTTTATCCGCTTACATACAACGCTTAATGTCAGTATTAACGTTAGTTTAAAAAGGAGTTTTTATAACAATTTACAAGTCTCAAACAAAAATTTAGTGATTTTTCTATGTAAAACTTTCAAATGTCGAATCTTTTGTACACTTGATTCTTTCGTCTTGACATTGCAATCTATGAAAAAGGGGAAAATGTTCCGTTTGTTGCACATTATGCGAACGGAGCTATGGATAGATTTAGCCGATTTTTAAAGTTGTGACAGAAACGATAACTTTTTCTTACAACTGATCAAATCTGATATGGAACTTTTCCAAAATAATGCAATAGACGGACATATATGCTTCAAACGATTCCACAGCTAATGGAAATGAAGGTTGTATACAAATTTTATAAGGCTTTCTTATGCGTTATGTAGACTTTTCTATTAAGAATATCTTGCTAAAGCCCATAATTTTCATCCATTTATGTAATTTTTTGGGTGAAATTATCCTTCATGTATAGCTTTGGACTTGCAACAATTTTGCTTATTGACGTTGCCATAGACCAAAATGTGATGAATCTAAGCCCCCGAGAATTGTTTTGGAATAAAAGTCGCAATCTTCTTCAACATGATTTCAGAATTCATGTCAATCGCTTGTAGTCACCTTGAATTTTTCACTCAACGCGATAAGTTCATCGTCAGATCCATCTACAAAAAGTTCCACCGCACAACCTTAAAGGGATTCAATAAATCTTTGAAAACTATTTAATAGTTAAGCTTGAAATAGTATCCAATTTCCGTGTGCATTAAATATTGCTTGGTCGATTAATCTTGAATTGATCAACATAAATAATGACTTGTTACCCAGAGCGAGTATTATCTTCAAAATCGAAACTTATGCAATGAAATTTGGCCAAGCGCTTACGATACACACTTCATCTGAAATCTGAAAAACTACGCACAATGCGTTGAATGTAGATGTTTTTGCTGCCATTTTTAAACTATAATAAAATTTTGTATGTGTCATTTCTAAAATGCGATGGGTGAATGGAAAACTACCTGCGAACAGTGTGTGTCTGAATTTCGCAATGGAATTGTATGTAGATGGATATACGTAGGGAAATGCGAATTAATTTTCCTGCAAACTGTATTCATTCGTGATGAGTGCAAGATCTTGCAACAGTTAAGTTAGCTCCATTTGCCTATGCGTTCGTCCACTCTTAGTTTAATGTTTAAAGTCTTACATTCGCTAACAATACGATATAAAGCTCGAAAATTATATGTACTTCCAGCTTAGTCAATACTGACAAATTTACAAATACGTGCCCCCTTACCCCTTTAAGTACTGCTTATAATAGCTACTAATCTGTAGCAGACAACGATTAATACATTATCAAGAAGTTTAAAAATACTCGTCAAATCATAATAAATATCATATCAGTTTACAGCTAATATGATTTTCTTATCCGTTGTAATTGTTTACGCCTAAATATTGTTTTTTCACAAACCCTTCCCGTTTGTTTCTTTTCATTCTCGCTAAAATGTATTTTTACTTTAATAAGTTTTTTATTATTTTTTTCTATATTTGTTGTTCTGATTTGAATCTTTAGTTTTTTTCTCTAGTACTTACGTTACAAGGTTTTCCCCTTTTTTTTAGCTGTAACGTTTGAATTTATTTTTCCACATAAAAATAAAGAAAAAAAAATCTATTAATTCCTTAAAACCCTTTCTTCGGAAGAACTACTTCATCTGTATTTGAATGTACCATTTTTATCCAGCAACTTGCTCTTAGTTTATGTGCTTTTTTACGCGATTTTCACTATTTAAAGGAAACTGGTTTTTTCCTGAAATTCGAACTCAATAAAATTTTGCTGTGAAGTCATGCTACTCGCGAATAGCTCAAACTTGTCACGTTCTCTCTTTGTCTACCTTCAACTTATAGGGGGACTAAAGCGTAAGTGAAATTATACGTTCAAATGAAGAAAAAGACAATGTCTTGTGTTATCCAATATCCAAAACATCACATAAGGAATTTACTTAGCTTTCTTTCAATTAATAATAAATTAATAATAATAATAATAATATAAATAAATTTATTTGCAAAACTTCAAATGAGCATCTACGATCGCTCGTACGTAAATGTTGAAAACTGCAAATTTTTAGATTCTATTTCGAATTCGTTTGCATATATTACTGGTTGTATTTTCCCAATATTCAGTCTCATTTAAATCAGATGGATGCAATACAATTAATGATGTATGTAAACACGTTCGATTTTCCACCCGTACTATTGTCATGATAATAGACAGACGAATCGAATGCACGGATAAGTGAACTTTTATAACCTGATTTCGAATATAAGAATAAAATAAAATGAAAGTGTTATTGTATTCAGAGTACAAATTAATTTTAGAAAAAAATGAATTAGCAGATTAAGCAGGGTACTGTCCATCGCTGGCTACTATTTTGTCTTACCTTTAAATAAAATATGAATTCCGTAAGTTAAAGACTACTGGCGCCTTGAGGCTGTGCAAGAAAAGTCGTACTTTTTGAATTTCATTATTAGAACGGAAGCCAAGGTCCATCAGACGGTAATTAATCGATTGCAACCAGTGTCGATCAGAAGGAGTAACGGTGGTGTTAAAAAATTTCTGAGTGAGTTTTGCTAAATCGTGCCGAATTTACTGATGCTGAAAACGCATGACTTGGCATATTGCGCCGGTTTTTCACTTTTACTAAATAGAAAAAAAATTTTTTTGCGTCATACCAATGAAAGAGTAGTGGTAGCGACTACTTCAATATCTTTCAACTTATCAGGTCAGAAAAATAGATGTAGCCTGAAAACAGAACCAAAGTCGTCCTATATATTGTTGATCAATCACCGAAGATAATTGTAACGATACCGTTTTATTAATGTGACCTGTAAACTGGATGAAGCCTAAATGCTTCACCATCCATTTTACTCCCGATCTATCCGATTGAAACGATCTCTAAGAGGGTTCCTAAGTCGTCCTAAAGATACAAGTAGTTACATTAGACAGTTGAAGTAAGCGATCTTGCCTTATCGGATCGCCTAGAACCTCTTATATTTTTTATAAACGACTTCATATTAAACTTAACATTGACATAAATAAGTCTGCTTGTTGGGGCTGACATTTTAATATAATATAATAGCCTAGTTATCTACAGTGTTTTTATGTATAACTTGATTATTGCAATCTGTACTATTAAAATATTACTATAAATATTAGTATAAATGATAAGATCTTTTGTGCTTCTGAACTACAGAGATAGTCTTTGCTTGCGGCCTTCCCTATCTTTTAAATACTGCGTAATGTTCAATCTAGTATAATCAAAAAATTATTAATTCTGTTAATTTCAAAATTGAAAGAATGTATAACATCGTTTTGCCACCTATATAATCCATACAAGGTCTTAAGTTAAAAAGAGAAAAAAAATTGTATCTATTGTAGAAGTATTTATATTAATTAAATATTTATCGTCTGGGATAGCATTTTATTATATAAATGGAGATGCACACATGTGCGTATGTGCGTGTGCATCTCTATTTTGTAACATTTTAATGTCTGCCTTTCCCAGTAGAAGTTTAACCGATATTTGATTTAATTGACTGTCAATTTGTTTTTCAGATATTTTCTATTTTTCTCTAAAAGACACTTTTTAAGAATTATCGCTGTTGGTTGTTATGTTCAATGTGTGTGTTTTCCAATGACGTTTGTTTGTGTGTTTATGCATTTTTGCAGCAATTTGCTTCGCTGTAATACTAAAATAAGAAAAACGAAGGAAGAAAACATTTACGTTTGATGTTTTGTTGTTTATTTACTTGCAACTAATATGTCTCTCTCGCTCACTCACGCTCACTTAATCGATCAGTCAGTTATTCATAATCTCTTTATATCTCCCTAGTAACTACATATCAATCGATATAACATTTTAATAAATATCTACATGCCTTTTTACAAACACACTCAAAAGCAAAACAAAAGGAAAGTATTTGTCTATAAATGGTATTAAGGTATATAGAAAATATCTTATGTATGGGATATCAAAGGGATCATAACGGCTTATTATTGGATGTTTGTAGTTAAGCATCCTAGTTTTGTGCAGTATTTACAGATAATTTTTAGTTACTTTTTCATTTAATCTGATTTTCAAGTTTTTATTGGCGCGACGACATTACAATATACATATATATATATACATATATATATATACATATATATATATATATATGTACGCTTGCATGTCCTTTTGAATTCCCTTCCATAAACAACAACCATTTGCATTTACATACTTTTTACAGCTTCTGACGAGAATGTTTTATCGTACGAAGCGGTACAAAGATTATCGATTAATTATACCAGACCAGTTATTATATTGGGACCCCTTAAGGATCGCATTAACGACGACTTAATATCAGAATACCCCGACAAGTTTGGTTCTTGTGTGCCACGTAAGATCATACAATTTTTTTGTATATAAATTCAATGTATACAGTAACCGGGATTTTTAAATTTAAAGATTCGCATTAGGTACGTTTTTCTTGCTGAAAATTGATAGCAATCCATTGAGTTATTGCGCAGATTTAGATTGCAATTTTTTACTCCACGGATGTAAGTTACAATTCTCGTTAAATTTTTTTTGTAATTGCACCCCTGATTTTCACTTTTGCAAAATGAGTTAAACAAAGAGTTTGACTTTCAAATAAGATTTCATCCGCATCGGTAAAAAAGATGGCGGACTTATGACATGTTGTATATCTTGGAAAAGAAGTCATAGCAGCAACTTAAAACGTTCAAGGATGTGTGAGGAATAGTTGCCAGTGTGCCTCGTTCTAGGTAACGCTCAACGGTCGCACACAACTAAAATGTCACTATAATCGACATACTGGTGCTCGAAAATCAATATACGAGCCTTAAAAAGGTAGTTTAAGATATGAACGTATCTTTTAAATTTTTTCATAACGTAATGGCTCCAATTTTGAGCGCGAAATGTATCTACGTTTAATTTGTTTTAAAAGGCCCTAATCTTTCGTATCATCGTGCCATTTTTCACATAAATTTGTCAATGTGTTCCGACCAGCACCCTACTCATATAATTTTAGTTTCTTCGCATTTTTCGTGTATTTGCAATTAAAAATATCCGTGAAAGGTGGGAGCACCTTGTAATTACTAAAAGTTAGTGTACGGTCTGCATATGAAAATGCGAATCTTAGGGCATATAAAATTTTTTATACATATTTTAAGAGCTGCTCTCGCAAAACCATCCTATATATTGATTATTTATTAGGTGATTAGATGAATTACTTACTTTTTGTATTCAAAAATTCCGGATACTTTTTATATTGAAAATGAAAAATATAAGCGTAATACGTAAATATAATTTTATGATATTTCCGTTCTTTTTTTCTAGACACTACCCGACCTAAACGCGAGTATGAAATTGACGGGCGAGATTATCATTTTGTATCGTCACGTGAACAAATGGAACGTGATATACAAAATCATTTATTTATTGAGGCCGGCCAATATAATGATAATTTGTACGGTACCTCAGTGGCGAGTGTACGCGAAGTGGCCGAGAAGAGTAAACATTGTATCCTGGATGTGTCGGGTAATGCAATAAAACGTTTGCAAGTAGCTAAGTTGTATCCAATTGCTATATTTATTAAACCGAAATCAGTCGACTCCATAATGTAAGCGTATTGATTATTGATAATCATTTCGTGCTTAAGCAAATGAAACTGAAATAAACTCTTAACATAGGGAAATGAATCGTCGCATGACTGAAGAACAGGCTAAGAAAACTTATGAAAGAGCGATTAAAATGGAACAGGAATTTGGAGAATATTTTACTGGTAAGTCAGGTTTTAAGATAGGAATGCGTGTCTCAAATTATTCGTTTATTTATAAATATATTCTCTTTCTCCGTCTTCTCTGACATAAACTATAACGATAAACTATAATGAAGATTACCGTGTTCAGTTTACAACGCCCGATAATTACCCTTACTTTTTATGGTCATACAAAAGACGTGGCTGTCCATTGTTTAGGGTTTTAATTCTCAATAGAGCCTCACTGATATAGTGATATACGCGAGTATTTAACATTCTTCCGTGATAGAGAAGAAACACGTCAGATCTTTACTAGAAGAATTTTCAAAAATGGTTCTTAATTATTCACAACCCCTTTAGTAGTTTTGTTGTTATAATAAATTGATTAACAAGTACTGATTTTTTTTGAAGTCAGAGTTTATTATTAATAAGTGCTTGCATGTATTTTAATCAGCGATGTATATTGGTGAAACTGATAACGGAATGCAAAGTATCAATGTACATAACTGTTAAATTCGATGATTTTGACATATCTTTAAGTAAAATAAAAGTTTTCCATTTAGTATTAGTGAATTTTTCAGTGGATGTAGATTGCATTTTGACGTTTATTACTTTTGTCGTTTGGCTTAAGGGAAAAAGTTCGAAGAAAATGAATTGCGAGGCTTATTGGACGAAAATCCAGCTCAAACTCTTAAAGAATTTTCGAACAGCTTAGCAGCTGATAAATTAACTATTTCTAGGCGTTTACATGCAATGGAAAAGGATAGAAAATGGTTATCACAGCAATTGACTGAAAATGCGATTTCGAACCATCCCAACATCGCGGATTCGTTGCCTGCCGGGCAAAAAAGAAGTTCTCTGTGATGTATTGTGACTGGCGATGAAAAGTGGATCTTCTATGACAATGCCAATCTCAAAAAGTCATGGACCAGTCCAGGAAAGCCACCCACATCGACAGACTTTTGCTGCGTTCATGGTGGGAGCAAAAAGGTCTAATGTATTACGAGCTGCTAAAACCAAATGAAACTATCACTATAGGTATCTATCGACGTCAGTTGAACAAATTGAACGATGTATTATTGCAAAAAAGACCGGCAATAGAAGTTAATAAACGCAAAATCATCCTCTGCCATGATTACGCTCGGGAAGTTCTGCTACACCCAGCTGATTCACCGAGCATAGCGCCTGCTGATCACCACTTGCTCAGATCGATACAGCATGGTTTAGTTAGCAAGCGATTTCGAAATGATGAAGTGCGAAAATAAGTCGACGATTTGATCGCTGTGAAACCAATATCATTCTATCGATGTGGTATCGAAACGTTGCCAGAAAGATGTGAAAAGTTGTTGAAAATGATGGAAAATATTTTTATTAATATATGTCGTACCAATTTTGCTCTACAAATACCTTTTTCAAGTGAAAAACTGATCAGAAGACATGCAAGCACGTAATATTATAAAATAAAGTTTATGCACTATTTTGTTTAAGGATTCTTTTACTTTTATCCCAAAACACCATAATGCTATCGGCAATAGAATTTTAGATTGTGTGATAGAAACTTATGTAACTTTCACCTGGAAGGGAACTAACTCAATACTCTCCCAGGATTTTTGCAGTCATTAAATTAAATGGTAATCTGGCAGTGCTAAACTTATCTGAAAAGTGGGTGGATCGAAGCCTTCGAGTTGAAGTTTGTTCCTTTTCTGATGAGTTGTTAAAGCTTTTGTTTTGGTCTGTTATTGGTAGCGCCGTATACGGGATCTAATAACAAATTTTCGCTACGTCACCTGAATTCAGGTACAGAAATTCAGTCATTTTTCATTGATCTCGTTTCTCTCCATGAAAAATTCACAAATAAAAATCCCATTCAGAAAAAAAAAATTTTTTTTTTTTTGAAAATCGCGTGCGATAGCATTCTTCAATGTTTAACACAATGTTTAGCCTGGCAACGGATTTAGCACTGTCATTATGGTCTACATAGAGCGGTCGCCTTTGTTGTCACAATATCGCGCATTTTATATACCCATCAATTATTCTACCTAACCTCGAAGTTTTGTGACTTTATTGTAGTAAAAATTTTAAAATGGACCAAATTACCCCAAAAAATTCACTTACTTCGGCGGCACGGTATAAGAATTCGAAGACTTTTTACATACCTCTACTAGCTTCGTTAGTTAGCTATCAAATAACTTTCACTCAAGAGTAAAAATCTAATATAATTACCTTTTTACGCATATATGCGTATATATATATGTAATGATAGATATTAAGAATCATTTTCACAAAACAGAAATTAAGATATATTTTTCAAATATTCATTGTTCTGTTTAATAATTTCTTCGTGATTAATTTCAGGTGTTGTGCAAGGTGATACAATCGAAGAAATTTACAGCAAAGTTAAAATCATGATTTGGTCACAATCTGGTCCAACTATTTGGGTGCCATCTAAAGAATCTCTATGACCAACAGCTAGTACGACTTGGACACTGCCACCTCGAGTACGCTGTCGGCCAGTCTCGCGATCAACGACACATCATCAAACTCACCATCATTAGCATTAGCACACCGAACAACCGCGCTAATATCATTTTCTCTTCTTGTAGTTTCTATCCCCTTTCTCCTACTTTCTCTCTACTATTACTACTAACCACTCACTAGATTTTTCTCCTAATTCATCATTCTCGGAAAAATTTGATAAAAGCTATTATCCAATGATAAAAACGAAAAAAAAACCTTTCAAACTATGAAATACTAAACGTAGGTATACAAAAAACCTACAATATATACATACATATTTATAACGTCAACGTTTTGTGATGACGGCATTTGTTGTTAAATTATTTGATCTTAGTCAATCGACCTTTCCTTTCCCACCCTCTTTTAACTTGGCGAGGTTTTTATTAATACCGATTTAATAATTTGTTGATAAATCTCGAATACCATTAAGGTGGAATATAATATATAAAAAAAAGAAAAAATGTACGAGGAGAGAGTGAAACAACGTACTCTGTTTGCTGCTTCCGATAAGAGTTGGTGGGTGTTGGGTAAAAATTAAAATTAAGAAACAAGCAACAATAAAAATGCACGCGCAGTTAATAAAAATATTAAGGTATAGAGTGAGGGAGATGTAGTCTAAAGTTTAAAACCTTAAAGATATTGGCAAATAGTTACAAAATAAAAACTCTAAATAAAAAAATTTCAAAATAAAAAAACCTAAAGAAAACGTTTAAATACCCAATAAAGAGAAGGAAATAATGCCTTATTTCTCCGAAAGGATTTGTATGTATTCTATATATTGAGAGCACAGATAAGCTTTGGGGTATTTAGAAAACATGGCGTAACTAATATTAAACCGCATTGGATCAACCGGTAACAATATTCATGTTCAAGCATTATCATTGGGCTTTCAAAATCAGCAGTTACCATTTCGCTGAAGTGTAAATAGCATACTTTCTGTGCACTCTAACCATGCCAACCTTTTTGGCAACAAAACACAATTTGCGAGAAGCGTTAGTCTGGCTGCTTAATTCGAAAGAGGATGTTGCTAAATTCTTACGAGCGATGAACAATGGTTCCGTTACAGTATCAAATACTTAAATAAGGTTGATGCAGACTAGTTGAACCAGTAACATGGGCGATAGAGCGGCATTATCCTGGATTGTACGACCACTCCCGGCTGTTATAAGCAAACGTTATTCCTTCTGATTGACATTCGATTACTTATTGTCTGGTCGAGTGGGGTTTCTATTCTTATGACGATACTTAGAAGGTTTTTTCTTGCACGTCCACAAAGCGATAGCAGTCGTTTTTTACGGAATTCATATTTTATTTAAAAGTGTTCGAAAGTAGTAGCCAGTGATAGGCAATACTTTGGATAAAATATATTGTACCAATTTTTGTGAATAAAGCTTCAAAGTTGCAAAACAAAACTTCAATAATTATTTATATATAAATGTGTGTGTGTGTGTGTGTGTGTGTGTGTGTGTGTGTGTGTGTGTGTGTGTGTGTGTGTGTGTGTGTGCCGGCCACTTTAGGCAGTGCCAGACTCTAACCTGTTAAAAACCACGTGTCTTACTATACCCCCCCCCCCCCGGTTGTTTAGATATACCTTTACAGTGAGGATTGCCATTCTTTTATTTTATATTATATTTGCGGCAAACATTGCTACCGCTTTCCATCTCTTCAGATCGTGTAACATGTTTGTCGCGAGGTTGCCGGGAAGAGGAACTCCTCCGACTTCCGTCTTTAGTCTGTGTCGTTCGTCTTGGTATTTCGGACAGACAAACAACACATGTTCGGCGTCTTCAGTTTGCTTACATAGTCTACAAAGAGCAGGCACGCTCGTAATCACCCATGACCGCTAAGAAGTTGTGGCAGATAATATGTGTTTCTATCTAACCTTCGACACGCGTTTGGGATGAGCTCGCTCATCCATTTGCCCTTCGCCAATGCGCTCCATCTCTCTCCACATTTATTTATCAGACGGCGTTTTGCCAGCATTTTAGCATCACAGTCTCTTAGGCTCTCTTGTGTGTTTTGCACCTACATAAGTAGCTTCTTTAGCTAAGAGGTCAATTCCGCTTCACCCAAAGTAGACCGGTAAGCTGCGATCATTACGCCACACAGCAGAACCGTGTAAGCTTATTGATCCTACCGCACCAGCAATTAGGAGTGTCCTGCCTTGTTTGTGCCGTCGTGTGTTAGGTATTATACTCATTAGTGCCTTTACTGCTTTTGAGGTTATTTCGGCAACATGTCTGAGATGCACTTTGAATGACAGCCTGTAGTCGGTCATGATACCCATGTACCGAATTGCGACTTGCGATTGTACTTCGACTCTACCGCCTTCGAGAATAACTCTCTCGACCCTCTTCCTAAACGTTATCAGCACCGCCTTCATTTTTTGTTCCGCTGGGTTCAGCCCTAGCTACTAGTCAAGCGTGAGATGTTAACGAATGTGACGTTCTACAGTGCTGTTCGGAACACTGATCCTTTTGGCACTCGTGCCACTTTGCGTCCTGCATCTGTTGTATACAGAATTTTTCTGCCCCTGAAATAGCTGGCTAAAATGTTTAACAAGTAATGTGGCAATCTGCCTTCCTCAATTGCGGCGATTATATGCTGCCAGTTAGCAGCGTTGAAAGCGGTTTTAATACCCAGTGTCACTACAAGGCAGTACCCTGTTCTTCATGCGTTTACAGCGATTACCTTGTAATGCTGCGGCCGCTGTTGCTGTTTTGATGGCGTCTACGGTGCTTCATTCTTTCATGAATCCAAATTAGTAGTTGGATAGTCGTTGCTATCTAAAACTTCTATATGATTGCTAATTATTCTTTCATATAGTTTTCGCATTGTATCGAGCAGATAGATAGGTCTATAAGCCGCTTGTCTTATTCGGGTTGGGCAACAAGACAAGTCTTTGCCGTTTTCATCCGTCAGGAAAAATTTGCTCAGGCATAATTTGAACAAATTTGTGATCATTTCTGGCTTTGTTCGAATACCTAATATTATTGCTCGAGCCCAGACCGCCGCCTTTTTTCATTAATCGCCTTTGCTATAACAATTACTTCGTCCACCGATATTAATTTTACACTACTTTCATTCCTTACCGTAGACGTGGTCGCTATGAGAACAGCGCGGCGATTTTTTTTTCCATTAGCGTTTGGCACATCACCTGGCTCTTAGGATTGAATCCTTTCAATGCAATTTTGTAGGCCAGTTCCTAGGGGCCGTCGGTTATCTCTTCGAGGAGCTTATCGAATGCCTTATTTTTGCTTAGATTTATGGCTTTTTTAGGTTGCCTCCTTTTTTCCAGCTGATGCACGAGATAGCTTCTATAATCATAAGGCAGCGTCTACTTGCGGAGGTAGCTATTAGCTTTTCCTTGCTGCTTGAATATAGCATAGCATGGGGTACTAGTGCAGTCTCTAGCACGATAGCCTTCTTCACTGCATTTTAAGCAGCACTTACATCTATCTTTTCGTTCTTTGCAGTTTCTGGCAATGTGTGCGATCGCCATGCATCTACAGCAGTTTTGCACTGTAGATTTCCCTTTATTCTGCCTACAACCCAGCCAACTTCAATTCAGTCAGCTTCCAGAAGTGTTCTGGATTTTTTTGTTGGAACCGTCAGCATTGCTACTTGCGTATCCGTGTTGGCTTTCCTGATAGAGATTATCGTGTCTTTTCTGATATTTAAGCTGGCGAATTGCTTATTTATGGCCACCATTATGTCATACTTCCGAAAGCGTCCATGACTGGTCAGGAACTGTTGGAGATAGTAGTTTATCACCCGTGGCGCCTTTCCATCCATCGACTTATATTTGGGATAAGAGCGAACGTCCCTTTTTCCTTTTGCCGCTCTTTCTCATCGCGACTCCAACATCCTCATCGCGACTTCAACATCATCCGCTCGTCACGGCAACGTCATTCATAAATACGGCTCATCTAGTCAGCCAGAATGCCGATTGGTAGTAAAAGCGCTGCTTCTTCTGATACAGTTCGGAATGCGCATATCTGCCTTAGGACGCTAAAGTGACATATTGTCGCCAGTTTTCATCATGCCAACTTTACGGTTAGTGCATTCGTCCATACTGGCATCGCATACCTGATGAGCGAAGTCACCACAGTGGCTACAACTTTTCTCTTGGATGTTTTCAGTCCGAGCGTTCGACCCTATTTTTCTTATTACTTCTTATCGCTTTTTTCAGCTCCAGACGCAGGCCTTGTACACGATGATATTAAAGACATCCTCGTCAAATGCTGCCTCTTTCCATTTTGGACCCGTAGATTTCGCCCGGCTATTACCCCTGCCATCTTTAGTTGCGATATCGAGGAATATGGCCTGGTATTTGCTGTTTGTTATCTATGCAATCAGTAGGGCCATGTAGTAAGTTGACGTTAGCCCTTACGAGACTAAAGTTCAGCGCCAAGTCCAGCATTAGCCTGGAGCGCTTTTCAACTGGGTCTACACCAGTCGACTTAACGGTGCGGCCTACAACCGACTTCCCAGACTTGCCATAATTTTAACGCGGCGGTTGCGGTGCAAGCGTTAGCCCGAAAGTCATTTCGGCCGGATGTCACTTCAGCCTACTCAGGAAACGGAATGGTGCTACCACCAACTCAAAATCGAGGAATACCAGTAAATATTCCGGTATGCCATAATCAAGGCCTTACATGGCTCGGCCTTGATGCCTATCCATAGGTTTCGTAAGGTTATCATGGTCTCCCTCGGTGCCACACCTGTACTGAGAGTGGGGAGCATCTATTTAAAGGACGGTGCCTGCTTGTCCTGCATGCCGAAGGTTCGGAGGGTTGTGTGGCCTTTTCAGCCACCCCTCCTTCTCTGCCGCTCTTGGTCGGGACTGCTTATTGGTTATTCGCAGCTAGTCTACAGACGTAACCCTGGGTACGTGCAGGCCGATCACAATCCGCCACCTGTGACCCCCACACTAGCCTGAGCTTAGACCTGCGTGTGTGTGCGTATGGTTTCTTCCTATGCGAGTTGGAGTTGGGAATCTTCATCGATACTATTAGCCCGTGCTAGTAGCATACATGATTCGCCATTCATAGCGCCTACGTACTAAACCTACCCTCACATACACCTCGTGGACCTCTCCTCCGCGGGACCATCGTTAGGTATTGTTTTGCGGAGGCTGGTTGCAATTAGTGCGCTTCGTTTGGTGGGACTCTTATGGGTCTCCATTGCCTTTTCTCTCCACCCATGGTCGCTCTATTCACCGCCGCTCTCGAAGCGTTTTCCTCGCGAACTCATTCAGAGTATTCCATGCGTCAGGGATTTTCGTGATCTCCCTTCACGTCTCATAAGGTCTCCTTATAGGCCAACCAAATGACTCAAACCTAGTACAGCGAAACATTATGTAATCGGTGTCCTCCTCGGTGTCCACACAGCTTGGACAGTCTGGCGAACTGTGGTGACCGAACCTGCACCGGTAGCTTCGGAAGTAGCCGCAACCGATGAGAAGCGACATCACTTACCTCGCCATGCCGCCTGTCCATCCATGGCGATATGTTCGGGGGGAACTAGAATGTCCATCTACCTTTCACTCCGGTTTCTCAGCGCGCTTGCCACTTGTTCATAGAGATCAAGCGTTCCTTCTCCCTGAGAGCTTTCTCTTGTAGCATTTCTAACTGCCTCTTTTCGTGAATGTGACGCATCTCCTCTGCCTGGATGTCAATAGGAATCGAACATGCTAGTTGGAAGCTGCTAACCTGCGTAAGAGCGCTTAGACGATAAACAGCGGCCATCTTCCTGTAATTGGCCTTGATCTGAAGGCCATCGACCCACACTGGGCTTGGGTAAAGTAAGACCGATGCGGTTACGTGAATAGCAAATTCCTTGCAGTAGTTCTGGGTGTTCTCGTGTTTGGCATCATTCTTCCGGTTGCTCTGTCAGCTGCATATTGAATATTGTAAAGCTTAGCCGATTGTCGATTATCACTCTTACATATCTCAGCGCGAGAGATGATTTAATATCGTGGCACCCGACTCTCATGCGCATTCTTCTCACTTTTTCCAGCTGCTTATTAACACTGCCTCCATTTTGTGTTTTGCCTAACTTAGCTCCGCCGTGTCCAGCCACTTGGACTACTACGTCCTTTGCTATCCCCACTATCTGCCTGACGTGTTTGGCTACTATGACGATGGCACTATCATCGGTATATCCTACGATCGAAGTATCGCTCGTTGTTGGCAACTTAAGGACATCATTTTACATAATATTCCAAAGCAGGGAGCCAAGGATCGATTCGTGCGGAACTCCAGCCGTTACATCTCGGAACTCTGTGCCGTTGTACATGACTGCGGTTAACGAAGTATTTCGTGATCAGGTTCACTAGGTATGCTGGGGCCTCCATCCTGATAAGAGCTCTCCTGATGCATCCCCAGTCCGCCGTATTAAACGCCTTTTTGACATCAAGTGTCATCACTGCGCAATGTTTTTTCGTGCATTCCTGCTCACGCTTCCCCTCTATGGCGTTTGCAGCGAGATTGACCACTATTTTGATCAGGTCTATCACGGACCGCGCTTTTCGGAAACTATACTGACGTTCTTAGAGTGTGACGTATTTCTCTGCAATAGCTAGGAGACGGTTGAATATAATCCGCTCCAGTACCTTGCCGACGGAGTCCACCAGGCAAATTGGCCGGTGTGAGGACGGTTCGTCTAGCGGCTTTCTTCCTTAGGGGACAAGAACCAGCATCTGGAGTATTCCATGGGGAATACTTTTCGTCCGGACACTTCTGGAAGAGCTTAGTGAAAGCGTGCAGTCTCTCATGGATCGCCGTCTTCAGCGCGATCTGGGTCCGGGATCTTTTTTACGCATATTTTACTGCTCGCCGTTAATAGCTCTTCTCTGCTTATCGGAGGGACTATCTCTTCTTCTTAGGGCCGTGCATCATCTTTCTCGATCGATGACCTCGTCTGGAATAGGGCTGCGACAATCCTTCGCAGCAGAACTGGACAGGTTATGAGTGGCGCTCTCTGCCCTTTAAGCTTTTTGAGAACGACTTTGTACGACGTTTCCCATGGGTTGACATCCGCCTCTCTGCAGAGGGCCTCGAAGTAGCTTCTGCTGCTGTCCGTAATAGCTTTCTTCAGCTCTCCGCGCAAGCACTTGTAATCGTGAAGACGCCTATTGAAGTCTGGCTTTCCGCACGATCACTGGACCAGTTTCCTAGCTTTAACGCGTTCTTTCCTGCCGAACTTATTTCTCTATTTTACCAGTAGCATGGGGCGTCTTTTTGCAGATTCTCCTTCTAGGCATTACCGCGTCGCATGCTTCGCTTAGGTCGGTGTGTACCTCGTGGACAAGCTGTTGCGATGTACCACCCTCTATTACACAACAAAAGATCATCAACTTAAATATTTCCTCATCGAACGACGAATCGTTCCATTTCGGAACAGTGTCCCCCTTCCATTTCCTCTGCCTCGTCCGGCATCGGCGACAATATAGATTGTTTGGTGTTCTTGTAATCTTTGGGAAGCATCCACCTACACTTTGGCACCAGGCTGTCGCTTATGAACGTAATGTTGATGATTGTTCCTACCCCCGCTTCCCTGAACTTATATATTTGATCTTTGGAACAATTTTTCGCGATATGTCCTTCTCCACATTTTCGAAAAACCTTTGATCGGTCGCACGTTTCTTTGCGTTGATTTGCAATATGCCCGAATTCGAGGCAGCGGTAGTATTTAACCAAGGATCTATGCTCCCTTAGCCGGCAGATCACCCAAACTATTCGTAGTTTACCGCCTGCAAGCAGCGTGTTAAGTTCTTCTTGCTGCAGGTCAATTATTGCTGTTCGAGTACCGCCATAGGCCTTTCTCGGGATCACTACTTCTGCGGTTACCAGCCCATATTGATTCTTAACGGCTTCGCATATATACTGCGTAGTAGTGACTTGGTCAATGTCTTTGGATTCCACTTTGCAGCGTTGTTTCAGGTTTCTGCCGGCTGGTCTCCTAGCAGGGAGCTAACTGCTATTTTCAACTCTTCCATTTTTTCACCGTTTTATTGAGTTGCAGCAACAGATCGCCTTTCTGTGTTCTTCGGATTTTTTTAACCGCCTCGCCTTGCTGTTTCAGCTTGGGCTCGCTTTTCACCTTTCGTAGCATTTCCGCGTAGCTGAGCTTGGCTAGTATAACAATTGCGTCTGACTTGTCTCTGCGAATTCGCGCTGGACAATATTTCTTCTTCTTAGCCATCACTTGCTTAGAGTTTGTGCCCATCTATAAGCTCAGGCTATCGTACTAGGAATAACAATAATAAAGGTATTAAGAAAGAATATAAATAGCAAACTACTAGGGATAATAAAAGTAAAAGAAATAAAAAGAAAATAGAAAAAGCAGTGAGGAGATAAAAGTTAGTAAAGTAATAGAGAATTATAGTGGTAGTAGGGCTAGAAGTAGGATCAGGGATGGTAAGAATGGTAGGGTAATTAGAATGATAGAAGGGTAGCATAAATAGTAAAATAATTATAATAATGTTAGTAGAGTTAAATAAGTTGGTAATAGTAGCAAAGATTAGTAGAATTATAAATGGAATAAAAAAATAGAATAAATAAATACAATAAAATAAATAAATAAATAAGATTAGTAAAATTAATTAATATGATAAGGTATTATAGAAATAGTGGAATACAAATTCTACTAAGAGGTGGTAAAACTAATAAAGATAGCGAAACTACGAATAATAATAGTGAATTAGTAAAAGTAATGAACGTAACAGCGTGAATACTAAAGACGATAAAAATACTATAATAGAAATAATAAACTACCAGGAATAATAAAGATGCCTGCAACCGTAAGAACGATAATAGATATAGAGAAAGTAGTAAAATTACTAAACGTGGTAAATATGAATTGTAGAATAAAATAGTAAAACGAAATAGTAGTAGAAACTGAAGTTAATTAATTAATTAGTAAGTAGGATTAGTAATAATTAGATATTTTGTGTGTTCATATTGTTCGGGTTTTATTTAGTGATTATATTTCCATTTCCTGTCGTTGTTGGTGCCAAGTGGTGTTGATCCCGCCGATCTTGATATTTATGTGTGTGTGCGGTTTATTATTGTATGTGTATGTGTAACTTATTTGTGTAGGTATGTGCGGTTGTCGCGTATATACTGTATATTATTCACTTTGTTGCTAATATATGTTTGCGTTGATGATTGTATTTCTTGTTGATATTTTATTTATTACTTAGCATGGCTTAGGATACGTTTAGAGTTAACGTATGCTATACTTTTTCTGTGTGCGCACATTTGGTTCTAATCGGGGGTTGTGTCTGCGCTACGCTAAGTGGACGAAAGCTTTTGCACTTTCTTAACTAAAAAGCGACTGCGCTAGGCGTTTTTTTCCTTTCTACACTTCGTTTTGATCCTTTATCGCTACATTATATTTTGCGCGGTAGCACTGAACTTTTGGATTTTGACCCCACCAATTTGGGTAACCACACAAATGAAAGAAGAAAGAAACGAGCAAAAGGTTTCTTCTTCTTGGTCAGTTTTATATTTTACATATTTGTTTTATTTACTTTTTATGCGAGTCAAGATTCACTATTTCTGAACTTCACGCTCTTTATCACTTTTGAAAACACTAGAAAGGATTTATTAATGCTTTTATCTACTCGAACTCGTGGAGCGCTTAAAAAACACATCTTGACGCTATGAATTCAATCCCTTCAGAGTGCGTGTGTAAGACATTATTTTGTTCTCTTTATTTATTATATAAATCCCAACACAAACTTTGTTTTGCTAGGTTTAGTTATAAAATAGTGTTTCGCATGACTTACCCTTAATAATGAACCCCCTGCATTGAATTTTCCTGTCTGTCTTTCTCCTTGTTTCCGACAGATTATTTTGAAGTTATTTTATTCGTAACGCGTTCAATAAAGAAACTGTGTAAGAAATTTCCAAAATACTAAAACACTTCCACACACAACAATTATTTACTTCGTTTGTATTTCTTATTTTTATAAACTTATATATATATATCTCTGTGACAATATATCTTATAATACATCATACATAAAAACATATATAATTAACACTACTTTTAATATTAATGAAAATTCTCGATTTACACGTAGAAACGTTGCAAATTAATAATTACTCAAACAAAAGCAGAAACAAATTTTAGCTAAATTTCTTACATATTAGAAAGAAAAAACAAAGAAATTGTGTACTATTAATGTTTTTTTCTAACCACAACGTTGAGTAAAATTCATTAAAAAATATGGTAACAGAAATTCCTTAAAAAAATTCTTTTTGTTTTAATTTTCCGTCAATAGACTTTAAAACAAGACAGCTATGAAAGTGACAAAAGGGCTGCTATAAGGTGACAAAACATTAATTTTTTTAAAAAGTAAAAACAAATCATTTTTTTAGTATTTCATAATTTATACACATAACCAAGAAAATTAGAAGTTAAAAAATTTTTTCTTAAATTGTTAATAACTTGTTTTGCAACCTATACCATTAGGAAATTGTAGTTTATTACATCTGTTAAGTTTGAAAAACAAAAAATATTTTTATATGCTGAAATTTTACTCTTCATAATTTGAAGTATATTATGAAAAGCGTTTAGTGTAATAAGTGCTAAACATTAAAAATTTTATTCTCACGACCGAAGAGTTAAGAGACTTCAGCTTTCATTCATAACGCGCAAAAATAGTTATCGGAGATACTACTAAGTGTACATATTTCTTATAAACAAACGATCCTGGGTTGGTTTGGTGTTCCCTTACCGTTCGTTTGTCTATTTATATGTCGTTTCTGCTCGATAGTCTATAAACAAAAGAAAAGAGACCTGAACCTTGCGATATGTATTCTTAATAGGTGGTCACAAAATGAGTGCGAAAATGAACGTGATGTGTAGACCATACGCAAGAAAACAATCTAAAACTAAAACTCTAAAATTCAAATATATACTTGGCCAAGAGCATACAAAAGTTTGTAGCATAGATGGGTGTGGTCTGCCTATCTGGCAAATATACAAAATGCGTATGTTTAGCGTGTGAAATGGCCTACCAATATGGTTTTAATAGCATACTTCCAGTGGATCCTTAATATCTATTCAATCGTTGAAGAAAATACTTGATATTTGTAGACTATTGCAAAGTTGTATTAATTGTTTCGGTATTGTTTGGGAAACACACCAGCTTAAGTTGGTGAACTGTCAAACGCATATATTTGCCAAGTTTTTATAAATGTGATCAGTGTAAAAACAATCACAGAACTACGTCAATCGACCAAGATTATCGGAATATAAGAAAATATACATTATTGCGAAAACTTTGCTTATTTCTAGATTTTGCAGAATAACAAATTTATTATATCTCTTTGATGGTGGACATTATAAAAAAGCTAACAAGCTAACAATTAAATTACATGAATTTTTTTTAGGTCGGAAAGCATCGAAAGCCGCCCACTTTGGGCAGTGCCAGACTTTAACCCTTCGCCAAACGAAGTGAAGTAATTGCAACCAGCTTCCAGGAAGTAATAGTAGGCTAGTAGTATCTGTGAAAATTCCCACCTCCAGCTCGCACAGCAAAAAGAAAAAAGACACGCACAAAAAAGACTCTCCGCCCGTTGCCTCTCCAACCAACATAATTCCTGAATCATCTCGCTCACGAACGTGTCTACGGCAGTCCAGGCTACTTTACTGCCGACTATTTCGTGCAGTATCTCGTTGGGTGGCCTGTTCTCGGACCTGCTGCAGTGGAATACTACATGTTGTACATATTCTTCTGTATCCGCGCATATTTCACATTTCTGCGAGCTGTCGCGCCCGAATCTGTGCAAATACTTCCGGGAGCAGCCATGACAATTCAGGAACTGTGTAAGGTAGTAATTTAACTCGCCGTATCGTCTTTCCATCCTTTACGTTATGTTCAGGATAAGAATAAAAGCCCATTTTATTTTTAGCGTACCCTCGACTGTACAAGCGCAGCTTCTTCGGACACCGTCCGGAAACCCATGTCTATTTCTTTATTCCATCAACAGCACGGATTTTCTCTTTTGCCGGTAGTTCTTCTTGGCACAGACGCTTCACATAGCTCAGTCAGGACTTCGTTCAAGCTTTGCACGAAGTGTGCATCCTTAATATATAGGAATATCACCTGATCATCACTGTTCGTGTAATGTTCACTCAGCGACCATTTGAATATCTTTACTAGCGAGTTACTGACAAAGATTATGTGAACTTTTGTACCTGTCCCCGCTTTCCTGAACGTATCTCATCGCCTGCGATTATAACCACTGGTGTATTACGAACATCAGATACGAGCTCGCCTAGCATGTATTGGAATTCTGCATTCGTCTAGCTTGGGGGAATATAGCAGCTATAGAAGGAACTATTTTTTGTCGTCGCTCGCACAAAACCTCTGTGCTGACAATTCACATCCAAGAATGGTAATGAAGCACATGCCCAAATTGCTTTTTGGACTAGTCTATTGCCTATGTATCGCGAGACAGGTTCGCTTTTTAGTACCTGGTCCGTTCTTCTTTCTAAAAGCAAGTCCTGATTGAAATTAATTTGCATGATTCTCATTTGCACTCTGTAGCATGTAATGCACGTTTGAATTTAAAATACCTGTTGCTTTCCGGATCTTTGGAGCAGTTTTTTTTCATGTGTCCTTCCTTCCCACATCTTCGACAGACCTCTGATCAGGTGCACGTTCCTTTATATTTTTTTGCAACAGTCCCGACTTCCAGGTAACGGTAGCATTTCACCACGGCTGCTGGTCCCTTATCGTCTGTGAGTAACGCATTAGCTTCCTTTTGCTGCAGTCTAATTGTTACTGTCTACGTTCCGCCGTATGCCCTTCTTGGGCTCACAATGTCTATGGTTGACAACCCACGCAAGCTTTTGACAGCCTCGCATATATCCTGCCTAATTGTGTGTTCAGCTATATCTATGCATTCGACTGTACAACATTATTTCAGGCTTCTGACTGCTGCCTGATCTCCACCTGAAAGCTCGGGGAACTAACCGCTGCTTTTAACTCTTCCGCTTTTTCTCCGGTTTCATTGAGTTGCAACAACAGATCGCTTTTCTGCGTTCTTCTAATGCCTCGTCTAGTTGTTTCAGCTTGGACTAGCTTTTCTCCTTCACTAACATTTCTGCATAGGAGTGTTCGCCTTTGGCAATTATATCATTATCATCTGGCGTAGCACTACTTACTTACCTCGACAGACCCCAGTCATCGACTTGGACCTCAGTGGGTTAGCCAATCACCGTACATGTAGAGGTTCCGCCGGGGCGTTTAGTCGTTGGCATCCCCACTTCTCCTGATTGCTTTCTCTTACGTTTCGCAGTTTTACATTCGATTGTTACTGCTGTTGATTGTATAGACTGTATAGGTAATGGTTGCGTGTATATGTGTGCGTGGCTGTGTATATGTAATAATAATAATGGTAACAGTGATAACAGTAAATGATGGTAGAATAATAATAATACTAATAAGTAATAATAACAATAAATTGATAATATAATAATACTAGCAGATACATTAACAGTAAGTTAAAAATAAAAGTAAAAAATAGAATAGTACTTGTAGTAATACAAAGAGAAATATAATAGCGATAGCAGCAACAATAACAATAGCAATGAAATAGTAATAAGTAGAATTGAAGTTGCTTGGCGAGAATAAGAATGGTGATAAAAACAATACAAAAAGATTAAAAATAATGTGTGTCTTACTAGCACGATGATATCATTTTGTCCACTATATCTGTTTCACACCAAACGTTTTTGGCCCTGAAGTTGGCGGCCACAATGATTACCAGGTAATGTGACAATTTGCGTACGTCCATTGCAGCGATTATATACTGCCAATTGGCTGAGTTGAAAGCATTTTTGACATTCAGTGTCACTAGTAGGCAGCATCCTTTTATCGCTCGTCCAGCGATCCCCTTCTATAATTTCGGCGGCTACTGAAGTTACTATTTTGACGCCGTTTCTGTATCCAAATTGAGAATTGAGCAGGCCTTTCTTACTATCTAACACCTCATTTAAACGATTCCAAATTATTCTCTCATACACTTTGCCGACTGCATTGAGTTTGCTATTTCTATCTGTAAGAAAAAATTGGCTCTTTTAAGCATAAGTTAAATAAATTTTTAACCACATCGGGCTATCAGCATAAGTAACTTCATTGTACTGCTGGAGACGCGACCTGGGCCCGGCACCTCGTTTTCGTCAGTCTGTTTTACGATTGTAGTCACTTCGTCAATCGATGTTAGTTTTGTATTTCTCACATCACTTATTCTAGGTATGTGGCGGAATACAGGTCGCTGTAAACACAGCGTGTCAATGATATTTTTCACTAACATTGTGTAGATCGGCTGGCTTCTAGGTTTCAACGTTTCCGCTGCTATTTTGAGGGCCATTTCCCAGACTGTAATATCCATCTCTTCTAGGAGCTGCATTCTTTTTGCTTGGAATTACGAATCTTAAGTTGGTTCCAGCCGCAATTATGGCTGAATTGTTAAGAAGCGACTGTAGCAAGTCAGTGCACGTGGTTTCAAATCTCATTGCGGTAGAGTTTTTTCATAGCTAATAGATGAAAAAAGAATTAGTTTCAGTAGTCTAGAGTATAATAATAATAAGTTGTTTCAGTATCTCTTCATACGCCAGCTGATGCGCAAGATAGTCGTTTGTATGCCTACGCGTTTGGTATGACCTTCTTGTTATATTACATTGCGCTCGCAATTCAGCTATACTTTCTGTCCACCGATGTACTGAAGACTGCTTTTGTTAGATTTTCGCTTTGTCACTGCGCCATCGCCTGTCCACTCAATGTCCTTCTCGATTTGATACGCGATGACTCGTTACTTCTTCCGCCGTGGGATATCTCACAAACTATGGCTTGGTGGTTACTATATGCATAGATATTACTCAATTTCCACGTTGTTCAAGGCCATTTTACTGAAGATGCGGTGTGCCCAATTGCTGAGCGCTACGATATCAAGCGAAGCTATTACTTTTAGCTGCGCTCTTCCTTTGCCAATCGTTTACCGACTACCTCATTCCGTCGCCCAGGCATTAAAGTTACCCGTGATAATTGCTGAACTCTTTTTTGTTGCTTGTCTTGCATCTTGCATCATAATCCCAAATTCTGTTTGGTTCGGACTAGGAGGAAAATAGCAGCTGAAGATACGAATCTCGCAACATTTCACAAAGACAAATCTATTACCTGATGAAGTAGATTACATGCCCGTAGATTGCGAGTTACATTGCCAGATTACCGCCATGCTAGACATGTCCTTTGCCCAGTTCGAATTCCGCTTCACTAAACACTGTAAAATCAATAGCTAATTATCTGGTAAGCAACTCTTGTGATGGCCAGTAGTAATTGAAATGTAATTACAATTACTTTATGACTGGTTTCTAGCCACACCATCTCGAATAGTCATACGACAACCTCTGCCTGCAAGGGTGTGATAATGAGTCCTTGCTCTTTGAAACTACTAGTGCACTTACTAACTAGGTGGCCTTCTTCACTGCCTTTTAGGCAACACTTGCTTCTGTCTTTCTCTCGGTTGCAATTTTCGACAATGTGACCTACCTCCATATATCTGTCGTACTTTTGCATTGTAACTTTCTTTCTGATCTCTTTATCACTCACCCAACTTCAGTTTTGTCAGCTTCCAGTACTGTTCTGGCAGTTTTTATTGGAGCCTTCACAGTTGCTGTTTGTACCTCTGCATGTGCGTTCCTGACGAGTTTTTGATGTTTAGGCTAGTTAATGGAAGATATTATGCCGTCAGCTGTTGTCATCTCATCTAGGCTCTTGAGTCCTGTCTTTACTTCACCTGTCATAAGTGTGACATCTTGTCCCAGAGCTTCTTCCATCAACTGTTTCTATACAGTGTTTTCTTCTTTCTCACTTTGCTGAAACTTCAGCAACATTTACTCCAGTTTTTTAGAGATCGACATCAATTTTAGTTTTTTCAGAATATCACTGAGGCATGTTGCCTGTTCCTTTGATTCTTGATTCTTTTGATGTCTGACGTTTCCGGTTTGTTGGGCAGTCTGTTTGGCTTGGCCCTTTGTTGCGCCCTTGAGCTACAATCCAAACTTCCTTAGACATTTGGTTACGCTTTGCTGTGATCTCTCTCGCAGATTTATGTACTTCATTTATTTGCTTGCCCTCTAAGCGACTTTAGGGTGATGTATCCTTATTACACCATGTAGATTGTACACTTGCTCAGATGAGACGCAATCATGTGAAGTTTTCTTGTCTTCTGCTTCACTATTATTTTACGTGGTGGCATGGATAAGGAATTACACAGAAATAGAGAAAAAAGAAATAACAAAGATTTCCTTTTCCTAATTGGTCTTCTTTTTTATGTGCTTTAATACTTACGCGTGTCGGAGTCAACACTATCTGGGTTTCGCGTACTTTTCTCACTCTTTCGATCACAAAGAACGTTCCAATAAACGCTGTCGTTTTATTAATTCAACACTAAGTCGTAGATCGTTTGAAAATACATCTTGACGCTACGATTTTATTCAAGGAACCTCTGTGTGTGGATGTTACAGAGAGGGAACTATATAGTTCCAAACTTGTCTACTTGAATTCGAGCCGAAGGAATGAGTTGAATATGGGAACTTTTGTCTTATGAAGTTTTAATATTTTTTCCGAGAATATCAAAATATGCTAATAAGTTAGTTGGGTAAGAAAAAGTAGACAAATTTTTGAATTTAAATATCGTACAACATACAAATGTGAAAAAAAAGGTAAAAAGAACATACAGGTAACTCTCCTACAACGCGGTCGTTAGGTTCCTGGAAAATTCCGCGTTATAGGAAATCGCGCTGTAGGAGACTTAGATCCAGTGCAAAAAGGGGGGATACGTTCCTAATCGA
>KK351175.1:109179-119604 GCA_000671755.1 Glossina brevipalpis | reverse complement strand
GACTGTTATTTTATAACCATATATATTGGGGACTGTTATTTTATAACCATATATAAAGAATTGGCCCATTTGTTACTAGATGGCTTGCAGATATCCAACTTCATTAAGATCTCTCTGTGTTAGTTTTTCATGAAACAAACCTCTATGGCGTGCAGAAGCTGCTGTACTTTGTGTTTTAACATAATTCACTACAGATGAGTTTGTGTATGTCCCTCGCTTGTGTGTATTAGCAATAACCGTATCATCTCATAAAAAGTCTGCAGGTTAGGTGATGAAGTGTTGAAAACGTTTATGAAAACTCATGGTTCCGGTGATATTGGAGCAAGGTGGGCTGAGCGACGTTGCCTTACCAATAACTCGTTCCTCCTTCAAATCTACTAACAATTTATGAAGTTTTAAAAAGTCAGCATGTATAGTATTGTTATTAACATCTGCAGTCAAAAATGTCTACAGAAATTCTCTGCGTAAACAAAGGTTGAATTTAAACAAAGCTTCTCTGTGCACTGGTGTACCATTCGCGCCAACATTTTTTTAAGTCGATTTGAATATTAAAATAGCAAGTATTATCGATATAACAGAGATATTTGCGACTGTATTGATAAGAAGTTGTTGGTTAAAGGTGGAGCCCCTTAATATTAGGTGAAGGACTTCAACATCTTTTTCATTTTTTGAATTTACCCTTGACTGTTGCGGCCAACGTTGCTTTACCTGCGCAGACTTATAAGCGCAATGACTAGCATTTCCATGCTTTCCGTTTAAAACTTTAATGATGCTAATAATAGTATGTTGCTTATGTAAATTTGGTATTTTATTTCGATTTATTTTGACGACTTTCAGAACGGAAGCGGCTTCTTGAATGCCAGAGGAACTCCTTGAGATTGAATAATCTATGAGACAGTACTTTCACAATATTGTTCGTATATAGCATTACTCATGTCGACCGAATTCAGGGTAGTTAGTGTGATTGATTCTGCTGCTGCAGTCGGTACTGAATACAATCACTGCAGCTCCCGCATATGGAATGCCCACAAAACTAGTAACACGGTGAATCTCATTATAAAAGTGAGAAGCTTTCCTATCCTCTAGTGGCATGTTTGACAAGACTTTCCACAAGCGCTACTGTGGACAGTCATCTAAATGTGAATTAGTTTGACTTTCATAGCATTCTATTGTGGTATTTGGTTAATGATAGCGCGCAATCCGATATTTCTGCTCGATAGTGCCTGGGCCATAACGGTTTTGTATTTTTGTACTCATTGCTAACTCTTGACGGGGGGACCAACTAAGCATTCGAATTACAAAAAAATAGGATTAATATTATTATATCAGATGTGCTTGATGTGTTAATTCTTGTTGCGCATGATTTGAATGCTATTGATTTGTATCTTGCGCGTTATTATTCATTTGACGGTATCGGTTCGTACAATAGGTGAAATAATTAAAATCACTTGTCTTGCTTAAAAGCTATTGAAATGATCATTCTGCGTTTCGCCATATATACAATCTCCCAGAAAAAGAAATTTATACTTTATATTTTTAAGTGGACAACTTTTATTTCACTTATTTAGAATAATGCAAACTTTGAAAAGATTGAGTGTGTGTGGTGAAATATTTAATAACTACTACCAAATGAGAAAAAAGCTATTTAATGAGGTACGCAGCGAAGAACACAAGAGCGCAAAAAATAAAATGGCATCAAGGTTGCCAGAAACTTATTTTTATTGTATTGAAGAGTCTCAAAATTCCCCATTCTAGAGATTGTCTTTTGCTTATATAATTATCCGCCATGTTGAATGCGTCACTGAACCTTTTGTTTTTTTACGCCAACACAGCAAATCAGCAGTTGTTATTTGCTGAATAACTTAAGAAGGAGAAGAAGATGTTGATTGTGGTTGCTCAAATAATGTTCTAACAAAATAGTTAGTTGTAGTTGTCGCATTTAAATATGTAGTTTGTTATTTAGCTTCGTGCTATTTTAAGAGGGCATAAATATTATTATAATGTATTGATGAAGAATAAATTGTTAGTTCTTGCTGGTACTAACATAACCAAGGTAAAAAGGAAAAGGGGTCATCATGTAATTAGTATCAGTTTTGAAAATTGATACTAACTTTTTGCAAGGTAATTGGTGATAGTGAATTTCATTAGCATCATGTAACAGAATTTTTCAGTTTCCGATAGAGTATGGGAAATTTTCCAATATTATGAGAGGGTCGTAAAAATTGAGAGATAAATTGGCGTTTGTTTCTTTTGTATAAACAAAACCCATATGGTAAAAACAAAGAAAGCATGCAAACTGAAATGAGAAAACAATTGTACAAAATTTTTAATTTACAAATCCCTATTTTCTTTAATAAATTTCTTATATTTTATACGTAAATATATTTTATTTATAATCTAAAAATAATATATAAATATACATAAACATATTATGCAGAACATAATACACAAATTTTAATTGTAAGGGTTGAAAAATATATTTAGGCTTGTGTTTGTTTCCCTTTCATAGCTGCTTTTTCTTACAAATGCAACTTTGAAAGAGCTTGTGGTAGTAATTTTTATTAGTTTATACTTAATACTAGTGCAAATTTGTTCAAAGAGATACCAACTTAGGTGTTTCCAAATCTGACGTAACAAGCGAGCGCAAAAAGACAATATGTCCAGCTAAATTTGCCTACATGATACTATAGTACCGTTTTCTAAGCAATATGACTTTATAAGAGGCATTAAAAACGTTACATAATAACCACCCAACTTAATTTGCTCACGTGATGCTAAGGTATCAGCTTTTAAGTTACATCACCTGGAAACTAATAGTAAAAACATTATATGATGACACCCCAGATAACACACAAAATCAAACCAAAACAATAACGTGTGGCAGAAGAAAAGTAAATAGAACACGTATTTTACAAACGTTATTACACATGGTCACACCACTCCAAAGAATACATTTTTATACGCTTTCATCGTTTATATTTTTCTGTTCTTTTTTCCCATGTAATCTTCTAGTTAAGCTTGCCTGTGTTATTCAAACTAACGCGTATATTTTGAATAAATTCTAATATAAAGGCCAACCTGGCACATATATGTTTCATTTATGAAGGATTAGCAGGAAGTAGGAGGCACAATTTACAATTGCATCGAAAAACTTTAATTTGTAAAGTAATAGTTAACTTTTTCTGAAAGGAAAAATTTTTACTTTTCAATAGGAAGAAAGGAAAGAAAGTGTTTACTCATGCATTTATTAGATAAGGTACAACTATGTATGCATAATGCAAAGTAAGTGAGTAATCTTTAAAAAAAATTGATGAAAATGAATTTCTTACATAAATCACAAAAAGAATGTTAGAACTAGTCCATCACACCATTTTAATATAATGAATTAAGAGCTAATAACATTGGCGCCTACTTTACCTGAGGTACACGTGTACGGACTTGGAGCTGAAAACATATGTAAATATACTACTCACACATACTTCCGCAAACAGTAAAGACAGTACGTTTCAAAGCGCACATATATAGCTATGTGAATGAAGTTATCCAATAAAATGCATTTTCAACGAATTATTTATCATATCGTAGACGTATGATATCCCCACATTTTTTGTTGCTTTGTCTTTCCAAAGCTTATTATTTTACTTCCAAGCTGTTTGGACCGGTACGTATGTGCGGTAGCTTCTTCTTTTGCAGCATTTGCTTTGTTGGCTGTTACTCTAAACGATATTGGGGGTAATTATGTGAGGAATTGACTGTCTACAGAATGGGAGATGGTGGGAGCTTTCAAATATTGTCTAATTATATAAGCAAATTTGATGCTGGCAGCCTCTAAATACGTTCTTTCATTTACTTTAAATCTGTGGACACCAAAATTGGTATCCCCAGTGGAAAATTTTCATTGGTATAGAGAATAAAAATCTCTTTCAAAACCATGTTTTTGAAAAAAACAGCTGTGAAAGAGAAATATAAATAAACTTAACGCGATTGGCGCAGCTGAAAAACCGAATTCTGTTTAATTTTGTAAACTAAATTTTGTGCGACATTAAGTTGTATTAAACCAACACCTACGATTCGATCGGCAAACCTAAGGGTAGGAAGTCAATTTTTGTGTGATGAAAAATGAAAAATTTTATAAACAAAATAAGAAACATTTAATTTTACTAACTCATTAAACTATTTTCTACATATAAATATTAATAAAATTGATATCAGTGATTTCTGTGATAAAAGTGCAAAACTCCTGCTGTTGTAATCTGCAGTTTTCATCGTGTCTATCAACTTCTATGACAAAACACAAAAGCAAACAACACAGCACCTTATACACTTCTGCTTTTGTCCGAATTGTCAACATACCAAACCCTGCCACTGAATTTGAAAATTTTCTGGTAAGCTGGTTTCCTATTTTTTGCGTACGAAAGAGTACAAAGGTAAAAGCCACCCCCCTCGAGGGGCTGTGATGAAGTAAAGTATGTCTAAAAAAGCAAAAGAGAATATGATTTCAAATCTAGAGAAATTCAATGAATTTGCTACTAAAAACAAGGATTTTCGTATCAAGCGAAAGAGGCATAAGACAGATGCCATGAATAAAGATCAAGCCGATTCTGTGGAGATGATCAATGTCGATAGCTCCTCCTAAGATAAGCAATCACAGAATGATAATCAAGTAGAAAGAAACTTATATGATAATGATGAAAAAGGTGACGTCTGTGGTTTTGTTGAATGTGGTGCTGATAATGATAATCAAAGGGCAAATATAAACTGAGATCTTGCCTTTTTTGAAGTCTTAAAAAATTTCGAACTTGATGGACCTAAGGTCCTTAAGACTATCAGCAAGGGCAAGCCTGATTGGTTTTTGATTCCGCTGAAAATGCCAATAATTTTATTTCAAACAACGACTTTTCTGCTATCAATATAAAATCGTACATTTCCAAAGTTTTTACTGAACGATTTGGCATCATACCCAACATACCAGTTGAATGTGGTGATGAGTATATCAAAACTAACGTCATTTCACATATTCCGATTCGATCTGTCACTAGACTTTTCCGTCGGTCTTCCGAGTATGCCACTAAACTCGTACCCAATACCAGTGTGAAAATCAGTGTTAAGGGCAAAAATATTCCTAAAACTGTCAAATTTAATTTCTGCATTTTACAAGTTAGATTCTTTGTGCCTACCCTAAGGCAGTGCTTTAAATGTAGTCGTTTCGTTCACATTTCAAAGTTCTGCAGAGCTTCACAATTCCGATGTGTCAAATGTGGTGCCTCTCCTGCTTGTGACAAGGAGTATTCTGGCACAAAATTCCTTTCGTGTGGGTCTAGTTTCCACAATACTTTTTCGACTCCGACTCTCCAAAACGAGTCTCAAATAATTGAGATTATGGCAATTGAAAATTTATCGTTCAAAGAATATCAAGAAAAATATTCGTAAAATTATTATGAATCTCTCTGTTATATCGATTATGAAAATCAGTTTCCCTCTCTCACTAAATCTGCGCCAGCTGAGAGTGCAAGAGATGCCAATGAGGAGGTAAACAAAATTCTGGCAAAATAACGGTTTAGCCATGTTGTAAAATCGAAATCAACCATTTCGCAAACTTCCCACCGCTCAGTCAAGTCAGCCCTCTAAACCTCCGCCTCAACCAACGGAGTTTTCCAATATATATCGTTCGTCCGAGTATGAGAAATTGCTTTCTCAGATCGGTCCTTTTTGTCTGCTAGATCATCTAATCAATCACTCTCTTTTTAGAAAAAAATGAACAAAATTGCATCCCTACTGTCTTCATCCAAGCCTATGACGTTGTCCTCTCCTTCGATATGATTTCTTTTCTTCAGTATTATAATATGTGTCACAAGCAATTTTGATTGGCTGGATTTATTCTTAAATTCAAAGCGAATCGACTTTTGTATTTTCGGCGAAATTTTCCTACCACGTGTCTCCTCTATTCACCTCAAAATGTTTAACTATGCTGTCGTCAGCAAGTCTCGTCATGATGGATGCGGTGGTGCCTCCATCCTCATCAGGAAGAACATAAAATTTAAAAGAGTTCCGTATGCTACAGCTGCTGATATAGTCATTGTAAAAACCACTTAATAATATATAAAATAATATTGTTATTGCCTCCTGCTATCTGTCTCCAAACATTGATATTCAAATCTTCCGTGATGTGATGGGAGGTCCGTACGATTATCATGATAGCTTCACTAATGACGTCCTTGCTAGTGACTTTAATGCTAGGCATCGTATGTTTTGAGATTGTTTGGATTCTAACAAAGGGAATGCGCTTGTCAGTATTATTACTTTAGCAGTTTTAGATCCCTAAATGACTTGTTTCCAACGTTTCACTCGTCATTCAATGACCCTTTTTAACGTAGTGTTTTTGACCTCACCTTCACCAATTCAGAATCCCTCTCCTTTAAGCGGTGGAATGACGCATTCCTTAGTAATAGTCACCATTCGTCAATAAGATTTGACGTGAATAATAACTTAATTCAGTATATTAAAACAATTTCATCTCACTTCGAATCTTATTGAGTAGTCTTGCCAGGATTGTCCTCATGTCGAATATATCTGAAATTCAACAAGTTTTTCATGTTGAATTGGCTGCGGCACGGACAAATTTTAACAACGTGAATTAATTCTCTCCTAAACCGTGGTGGAATCATTCTCTGCTGGCTCTGTTTCGTAGACTTAAAGCTGCGAAAAAGAAACTACGCAGATATGCGTCAGCACCCAATTTCGCTGAATATTCTGATATTCCGAAGGAGTGCAGAATAGCTGTGAGGAAAGCAAAACGTAAATGTCAGGCCCGTACTATTTAAGATCTGAGTCGCAACGGCAATATAAGACCTTTTTGGAATTATATTAATGGTCAGCGACTAACAAAACCCAATGCCGTTAGTTCATTCAATTGGAATGATAATGACATAAAAAATATCTTGATTTGCTTAAAAGTCAAATTGCTGTTTATTATCCGGTAGTCATTCCATCCATGCTCACAAACCTGGATGGAGGCGATCCCATTTCTTATCAGAACTTTTCTTATATCCTTTAGTTAAAAAAGAAGCCTTCTGCTGCTGGCTATGATGGCATCAAGTATGATATGATTTCGGCGTTGTCGACAAATAGCCAAATGGCCTTACTTGATGCGAACAGCAGACGCTGGTCTACCATCTCGTTATCAAAAGAATGGAGGTAGATTAAAATTGTCCCCATTCTCAAGCCTGGCAAAGATCATAACGATCTTAAAAACTTCAGATCCATTTCTTTCGGTTCTTCTCACTAACTTGATGGTGAAAGAAATACTAGTTGCATCGATCAATGCCAGCCTCCGCGTTCGTTTGCTTATCAAAAGCTCAAGTCTACTAATATGTGCATCAGTGAGCTTACCCTTCTCATAAAAAGTGAAAAAAGTTCTGGTAGAAAGGTGACTTTACTGACTCTTGATATCAGCAAAGCATATGACGGTGTCAATCCTAAAACTTTAGCAACGATCCTTATGAAATTCAATATCCCTATCCGGCTGGGATTGTGGATGTTGAGTTTTCTGTCGAAGCCACTTCTCATTATGGGGGAAAATTCTGTAGCGGTTCTTGGTGGTATGCCACAAGGCAGCTGCCTGAGCCCCACTCTCTTCAATCTGTACACTGCAGATTTACACCAACTTCAGGATTGCAACACACATATTTTTCAATATGCTGATGAGTTTCTGATAGTCTCGGTGGGCATGGCTTTTAATGAGTCAATAGATAATCTCTCTCTTCTAAAGCTAATATTTTTTATAGGAGATGTGAAAAACTGAATTTGTCCTTTAATTCTAGGAAAACCAATGCAATTTGTTTTGCCAAAAGTTCCAAAAAAATCATCAATTTTGCAATTAATGGTATAAGAGTAAATCAGGAAACGTCCGTCAAATTTCTAGGAACGATTTTGAAATAAGTGTTTCCTTCCATTTGCAGTATAAGAATGCATTTAAACAGTGTCAATCCGGTTTTAATGTTTTCAATCTGCTAACCAGTAAACATCTAGGTCTATCTCCTCATAAAGCACTTAATGTATACAAGTTGTTAATAAGATGTGAGGAATGAAATTCCCTCAATATTTCTTTCTTGCAAATATTGATTTTTCTTTCCTTCTTAGTCTATTGCCCGGAGTCAGCTTGCCGGATTCCAAGCGTCCTATAGTCCAATTCGTATTCGGAACTAAATAAAACTTATGATTTCATTTATTAAACTAAATTATATACAAAATAAGTAAAGTAAAAAGAGTAATTGTCCCTCATTCGTGGCCTATTGCCTCTGTTCCTCCCACGGACTTAGTAGGCTCTTCCAAGCCCTCGATAAACGGATGGATGCGGACGAAACGGAGAAGAGGCAACCATTCGTGTCGCCAGAAAGTAACTAAAAGAGGAATAGGAACTCTCTGTCGTTTTCCATTTTGGTTTTCTGTCTAAGCACTGCCACCTGCTTTTACTCTTTATCAGAGTTGCATTTTCTTATATTTTAACCTTACGCTGCGGGCTACTGCATTCTGCAGCAACCGCACAGCAAACTAGGGAGGGAGAGCGTGTGGACCAAAACGAGGATGCGACTTTGGTCCTTACAACTTACAACTGGAATTTGCTCACTCAACTACGTGCTATCTGCCAGAATACTCAATAAAGAAAGTTTAGATCTTTGAAAATAAAAATTTAAGAAGATGCACTGGTCTCACTACATCGACACGAGTTCACATTCTGAAAGTCATTGCTGGTGAACTGTCAGCCGAGAGAGCCCTGCTGCTCACTGCAAAATTAAATAAATATTAATAAAATGAACTATATATATATAATATAATTAATAAAATAATAGATATACCTCGTGTTCAAAGGCCACTCTGATCACAAAAAGTGCAGTTAGGGGCGCGCTAGATATGCGGACCAACATGGTTAATTGGCTACGTTGTAAACAATAAAACACACACGCCAACACGTTATTGTTATTATTACTATTATTATATTTTATTATTTTTTCATTTTACTATTATATTTATTCATTATTATTTTGTTATTATTCATCATTTTTATTTTTTTATTAGCATTGTCATGAAATAAGTTGGACTATTGAGTTTTCTTACTTAACCATTTGCGCATCGTGCAAATTGAGATTCGCGAAATTCGTGGAGCACTCGGTTAATAAGAAAAATTTAGGAGCAACAAAAAGGAAAGTTCACTTCAATTCAGTTTCAAAATAGCAAGTGATTCCTTTATTTAAAATGCTTTGCTATATAGTCTTGTGATAATACTTTTGCTAATGTAATCATAAAAAAAGAAGCTACGCTAATGAAAGAAAGAAAAAAGGAACTTAAAGTAAATGCTTACTCTAGGTCTATAAAAATGAAAATTGATACCAAAATAAGAAAGTACTTAAAAACGACTCTGTTAAGTATATTACATGCTTATGCTATACGTGGTATATTTCACCATTACTCTATAAGAAGAAAAAAATTTGTTTGATTATAAAAGTGTAAGGACCAAAGTCGCGCCCTCGTTTTGCTCCACACGCTCTCCTTCCCTAATTGCTGTAAGGTTGCTGTAACAGGCAGTAACCCACAGCGAAGGGTCAGAATGCGACCCTGGGGGGAACTGAGATTAGGTGGCAACGCCACCTATTAGATCAGAAAAAGAGAGCAAGTGGGGAACGCGGGCGTTTCCTCTTCCTCTGTTGGTAATTGTGCAGCGACACAGATGGTCGCAGATTGTCTGGGCTTAGTCCGTTTTGATCCGCATTAAGAGGGTTTCGAGGAGGACAATGTGTCCACGCAAGTAATAGGAATACATGCCTATACACGAAGGGACGTATATTTTTAAGATTTTTGGTTTTATTCTGTTATTAAATGAAGGTAATAAATTAGAAAATGTGTCTTGTTATTGCGTTCCGAAGGGTAACCCGTCGAACGCCTGGCTATACCACGAGTTTACTCTAGGCAACAGTTCAAGGAATTTTTCATTCCTTACAAAAGAAAAAAAAATTTTTTTGAGGGTAACATATAACATATGTTTATAAAATAGTGCATATACAGGTAACCCTCCTACAACGCGGTCGTTAGGTTCCTGGAAAATTCCGCGTTATAGGAAATCGCGTTGTAGGAGACTTACATCTAGTGTAAAAAGGGGGGATACGTTCCTAATCGAAAAAAAAGTTATTATTTGACATATTTTTCTATTTATCCATTTCATCATAACAGCATAAATTAATTCATTTATTATCAATTCATTTATTTAAGCAAAATAAAATAAAATCTGGAAAAAAAATAAAATAAAAACGCAATTTCAACTCTACTTAACATTAAATTAAACGAAAATTCAAATCACTTATTATAATTTGAGTGTGTTTCAAACGTTTTGCTCATATCTATACTAATTCAAATTCCGAGCTTGATCCACTG
>KK351175.1:48169-107614 GCA_000671755.1 Glossina brevipalpis | reverse complement strand
ATCCAGATGATACCGAAGATCTAATTTTCTCTTCGTTTTGTTTTATTGTTCTTATTGTTGATTCATTTAATTCAAAATGTCTGGCAATATCAGCTACCCTCTCTTGATTTTGAAGTTGTTCCAAAATTTGAATTTTGGTTTCAATAGTAATAAATTTTCGTTTTAACGACGTACCTTCCTTTCCTTTTGGCATTTTTCGTGCGTAAATTACAATTTGATTACTTTAAGCTATTAAAAAGTTGAAAGAAACTTACTGATTATGGAATGTATTTACCTTGATTTTCACAAAATAAACTTGTAAGACAAAAAATACAAGCATATAAATCTCTCACTCTTTAAAATTCTTGAAATATTTCTATGAACACTCTTTAACAAAATATAATTTAAAAAATTGTTTCACAATCTTTTTAAAACTTGGTGATATGATTCGCACGACTTCTTTGCTGTGAATGACGAGACAAACCAAAATGTCCAAAAACTCTTTCGAAATTTAATTTTCGGGAAAACCCCTTTTTTTAAAAAAGAATGTGTGTATAGATGTTTGAAAAAAATTGAGTTGTAACTTTACCGTCGATTAAATTCTAGCCATGTTATAAAGAGACAATACACATGCAGATAGGCGATCTTTCTTGTAAAATTAAAATATGTAGTTAAAAATCAAAGAGGCTAGATCTCACAATTTTTTAAATAAATATATAATGCAAAATTAAAGTTTTTTAGAATATTATTTTAAAAAATTCTTGAAAATCGCGTTGTAGGAGTACCGCGTTATAGGAAATTTTCCGCAATTTGCGAACCGCGTTGTAGCGAAACCGCGTTATAGAAGTACCGCGTTGTAGGAGGGTTACCTGTATTTATATGTGCCTAAATTTAACCTACGATGTTATATATGTTGTATGGCTTTAATTTATTGTTATGAAATTTTTTTGGTATATTATTAATATTAATAGTGGAGTTTACTCCGTTTCTTGCAATAATTTCGTATGGTTTTTGGTTCTTTTTTTTACTTTCGTTTTCTGAAAATAATAAATCTCCGATTTTTAAATTTAATGGATTGGTCTGGTGAGAATTGTTTTCTAACGTTCTTTTATTTTTCTCTGTGTCTCTATTAGTTTTGTGAGTGTTTCGAGAGAGTGGCGTAATCTTGCTCTTATATCGTTTGAATAGTCCTTTAAATTATAGTTTTTAATATTCGTCATTATGTTATCATTCAACAAATATGATAGCTTTCCAAATATCAACTCGTATGGAGTGTAGTTAGTTGCTGTACGTGGTGTAGTATTGTATGCAAAACAGTTATACGCGGTACCCACTTTTTCGAATTATCATCTTTTGCAAATGCTAGCATAAATTCGTTTAGCACCCTATGGTTTCGTTCTACTGTCCTTAATATTCGATGGTGCTATGGAGTGGAAAAAATTGGTTTGGTTTTTAACAGTTTACATATATGATCTAAGAGTTCATTAGTAAATTCAGTACCTCTGTCAGATTTTAGAGCTTTGAAATTACCATATTTTAGAATAAATTGTTCGACAATTGTTTCCGCTATTGTTCTAGCTTTTTTTTTATGAAAAGGATGATCTATAACAAATTTTGTTAATTCGCATTGCTTTGTTAATATGTAACGATATCCATTAGATATTTCTAAAGGACCGGCGGTGTCGAATGCTATGATTTCAATGCTTGTCTCTGGAGTGTCTGTAATTTGTTGTTTCTCTTTGGTGTGCCTAACTTGCTTGTTTACAATACACGATGTGCAATTATTTATGAAATTCTTCACCATCTTATTCATATTTTTCCAAAGGTAACGTTGTTTCAGTTGTGTTTCTCTAATACCTAAATATCTTCCATGTGTACTGTTATTACGTTCTTCTATCAGTTTGTATTTTTTAAGTGTATCTAGAATTCTTTGAAAGGGTTCATACAAGATTATTTTCAATAATTGGCAATATGTTAAATTTTCTTTTTCTTTGTAATATGTTAAATTATCTTTTAAAATTCTATACTATAAATACTATAAATATTTTAACTTTTTCTAATTTTGATATCAGCTTCTCCATAATCGAATCTAAATTCGGAGGATTATCACTGCATCTTATTAATATATACTTTTCGTCGACTTTTATTTGAATCTTTTTTTATTCTTTAGGCCTTTAATAAATTCAAATTTAATTTTTCGAAAATGGCTGACGTCAGAAATGGATGTGCAATCCCACATGTAAAGTTGATCAGGCATTGGTTGGGATATGCGCTCCTTATTGGTCAAGTTGCTAGCTTTTTTATTATTATCTACATTTTTATTATTTTCTCTTGATTTTGCCCTCTCGTTAAAACTTTTATAGTTTTAGATCTTAATTTTTTTAGAGTCATAATCAATTTTAGTGCGAGATAACGCATCCGCATTTTGTTACAGTAACCTTCTTTATAAATGATGTGGAAGTCAAAATCAGATAAGCGCATTCTAATTCTAGTCATTCTACACGTTGGGTTGTTATGTTTTAAAAAAGAAATTAGAGGGCTGTGGCCAGTTACTACAATGAATTTCCTTCCGAAATGATAAGGTCTGAAGAATTTTTTGCCCCAATGGATTGCCAATAGTTCGTTGTTTGCTGCTGACTTATTAATGTCGTGTTTCGACAGTGAAGTGTTTGCGTACGAAAATCGTGACCAATATCTCCTTGGGGAAGTATTGCTGCTAGAGCAAAGTCTGATGTGTCTGTTGTTAATATGAATGGTTTGTTTGTATTGAGGAATTGGTGGATTTATCGAGTTTTCTTTAAGAGATTCGAAAGCATTTTGGCATTCGTGTGACCATATGAATGATTGATGTTTTTTAAGTAATGCGTTGAGGCATTTTGCAATTTTTGCGAAGTCCATATCTGAATCTTCTATAATAATTGCATAGTGTAACAACAGAGGTCGTCAATTTTCGTCTAGTTCTGTTTAGTGAAAAGAATTTGTCATGTCCAATGCGGAAAAATATTTATCTCTACCCAGTTTATTGAGAACATACTCTAATCTGGTTAATGGAAATTTGTTGTTTACAAGTTTATGATTTGATTTTTTAAAGTCGTCTACAAGTCTCTATTTCTTTGCATCGTTGGAACTCTTCTTTGGTACTATGAGTAGGGGTGAGTTGTAGGATTCTATTATGTTGTCGTTTTTTAGCTTTTGCATCTGGGCATTAATTTCTTCGGTATAAGATATGAGGTAACCTGAAATTTCTTACGTATATTGAGGTGTTTTCAGTTACTGATAACTTTTGTGTATAGAAATTGTTAGCTGGCAGTTTTTCTCCCTCTAAATGAAAAATGTCTTGAAGTTCGCTAAAAATGTCAGTTAGTACTTCTTTTGTGTGTTGATCTTTTCGGTTAATAGTTACTGTTTGCAAAAGCTTGTGAAGTCGTTTGAAGTACGTGGTAGTGACTTAAAGGTTTTGTTTGTATGTTCGAATTTTTTATGGTTGTTGTGTTTGTGGTTGTGTCTAGTATTTCAATATGAGTAATACCACCGCTTGGGGCAATTGAGTTTGCTGAATATATGCCATTTTGTAATTGTTTGTTCAAAATTACAGAGTCTGTACTCAATTTTAATTGCAAGGGGTATATAATTTCTGCTCTGGGTGGAATTGTAATAGTCATTGAGTTGTTCGTTTCCATAGGTAGGACAATGTTTTCGCTGTTTGAGTTTAATTCTATGATTAATGTTTCGTAGTTTATTTTGCATAAGTATTTTTCTCGAAAGTCTGTTTCTATAATTCCATCGGAAGGATTGTTCGACTACATCGAAGTCATGTAAAGATTTAATTTGTCCTTTAGTTTTTACGAAGTTATACCACTTATTGTGTAAATATCATTTCTTATGTGCGTTACTGAAATTTCTACTTCTGTTGAAAGTATTGTTGTTGTTCCTGATGTATTGGTTATTATTGAAGGAATTGTTAATGCTCTTAGGAAAATTGTTTATTCTATATAGAGTGTTGGTTAAACATGAATTGTTATTGTTTTGATATCGGTTGTGATACTCATATTAGTGCTGATAGTGTTGCCTGTTTTGAGAGTTGTTTTGGTTAGAATTTTAACGTTTGTTGTTTCGTTTCTTCATGTGTAAAATTTGGTAGTTGTTTTGACAGTTTTTAGTTCCATAACTAGGTTAATTGCTTCTGCCGCCTATATGGCTTGTTTGTATTGTTCGTTAGTGCCGTTTTCGAATGTTGTTAATGCATAGTTGTCATTCATTTTTGTGATGGCTGCACGTTCCACTGGAGTATTATTGCTACCTAATTGTTGTATCTGTAAGTTACTTAGCTCATTGATGAGATGGATTATCTTATTTTTATAATTTTCTACATTTCACTGTTGATGTGTTTTTGTTAGTATATTTTGTATGGTCAATATTATTCGCGAGCTTTTGAAAGTGGATTTTATTTTGTCGCATAATTCTTGAAGAGTCGTCAGTATTTGTGCTGACCCTATTGATATCTTCACATTTTGTGATATGGTAGGCGAACTTAATAAATTCTGTCTTGTCACCATTAATTAGGTTTTTGATAGAAGTTCAAGTATTTAGCAGAACGATTCGACTTCGTTATAACTGCCATTTGGTGAGGGTAAAGTGTTTAACTGTTGTTTGAGTTGATTTTTTATCGAAGGGTATAGGGTTTTGAATTTTTCTATCAAATTACTTATTTGATCGCCTTTTATCTTAGGTGCTCTTTAAAAAAAGGTTGAATTTAAGACATCTATATCCTTAAGCTTTGCTTCTATGGTATTCTTTTTATAAGCTCTACCAGTTGTTTTTTTAAGTTTTGTTCTATTTTTATTGGAGTTTGTAGGTTATCTAATATATATATGTATATAGATGGTCCATACGAATTTAATTGCTAAATTTTATTTTTATATATATATTAGTTTGGGGAAAAGGTAATTCATCCAATCTTATAAGAACTTCAGGACTTTATTTAACATTTCGAATTGGAAAATAATGGATTACCTTTTCCCCAATCTAATATAACAGGTGGGTTAAAAAGTTCGTAGGCTGACACATAAATGGAGCTACTAGTATTAAACCCATATGATTTTTAGTTAGCCCTAACTTTCAAAAGACACGTGTATAAAGTTGACAGCTGTTGCACTATTAGTATGTGAGTCATAGTATTTTTAGTGGAGCAACTTTTTTGGTGCGAAATTTTTGTCCAGCGAGCATCCTCTTGAGGTCTGAAAACAGGAAAAAGTCGCTGGGGGCCAAATCGGAAAAATACAGTGGATGCGGAAGCAATTCGAAGCCTAATTCATGCAGTTTGGCCATCGTTTTCATTAATTTGTGACACGGTGAATTGTCTTGATGAAACAGCACATTCTTCTTCTTCAAATGAGGTTTTTCCGCGATTTTGTCTTGCAAACGCTCCCATAACGCTACGTAATAGCCGCTGTTCATGGCTTCTCAGCCGACTTTTGCGTCTTTCCACGCTTTGAAGTCGATTAATCACGTGCAGTCGATTGAACTCCGGTCCTCGGTGCTAATTTCGCTTCGTTTAAATTTCGCAAATCACTTCTCTATGGTTGATTTTCTTGGTGCAAAGTCCGAATAATGTTTATCAAGCCAAATCTTGGCTTCAATAGTAATTTTTTTTTTGTATTTTTCGTATTTTTTTATTAACACACGAAATTCATTTTTATCCATTTTTTCAAACTAACAAAACTTGCTCCACTATTTTTGTTTTGGTTTATGGAAAGGAAAAAAAAAATAAAATGGATGAAGCCTGTGAGTAATAGGCTTATATATCCAGTAAGCTTTCTGTTTAAAAATTCAATTTTGTTTCATAAAATGAACACGGCACTTTTTCTGAATTTCAATAAACAAGAAAAAATTCGCATGATCAAGAAGTGCAATTTTGATGCAAAAAATTAGAGTTACCAATTGTAGATAGATATGACGTTTTTGAATAGCAGGTCAACAGATGTTCGTAGACCGGTCAGTCATGTCAAATCTGGCGAACCAGAAGAAAGAAAAACAAGCTTTGGCTTATAAGAAATTATTAATAGAGAGAAAGAAAAATTAATAAAAAGTTTAAATAGAAAACGCAATAAAAAAGGCATGATTACATTAATGTTGTATTTAAAAGGAGAAGTCGGCAGATAAAGGCAGTTAGTTGCTTGAGTTTTTCTGATGTGATCGATTTTTATACATGTGAAAATAAGATGCTCAGCTGATATGGCATTCTTCACAAATATTAGAAGAGGCCACTTTGATCATCTTAAGATATACCTTATCATAAGAGTGATTGCACATGAGTCTGCTGAGCACTGTAATCTCTCATATGGTGAAAATGGTGTCCGATAGAGGTTCAAAATTGAAAAAAGATTGAATTTTATAGAAAAGACGATCTTCATTCGATCTTGCAGTAGCACGATATTTATCCTTCCAGTCTTGCCAAATGATGTACCTAATAAGACGTAAAGCATCCTTGGGAGGATACTTGACCGAGAAAATACTGCCATCAAACCGAGCTTCACGAGCGTGTAGGTCAGCTCTGATATTTAGTGGAAAGCCGCAGTGACCAAGAATACAGATGAGATGACATATCTCAAAAATGGAGTCGTTTGCCATTTCATGAATTTCAAACACATACATGTTGAGGATCTTTTTTCTTGATAAGTGTCAGAGCTGATTTGCTATCAGAAAAGACCACAAGTTTTCTGATGCCATTAGCTTTGACCAAAAAAATAGCTTGCCTGATGGCAAGTTCCTCCAAAACTTTAAATTTTCTAAGCAGTTCAAGAGGATATTTTACCACGGCAAAACCAGAAATCCCTTGATCGACTGAGCCATCAGTAGCATAAATAGTGAAACCGTTACTTATGTAAACATTGAGTCTTTCCTGAGACAGAGCTCGAAGAGCTAATTGTGGAAAATTCTTTTTAGTTGTGACAGCTGAGAAGAAAGGATTTTGATCTATTTTGTATATACTTAGTGTTGAGCTCCACTTGGGGACAGAATTGACCCTTTCAAAAATGAGGTGAAATTTCGGATAACAGTACGTGTAACTGCTGGAGATTTCACCTCCAGTAGAGGCGATCATCTTAAAAAGCAGTGGTCTAATAATTTTAACTTTCAACACTTCTTTTGCTGTCAGGAGTAGGGCTCTATGAAGGATTGGCAGTTCACCAGTAATAGTTCTTAGCATGGTCACCGGCGTCGAAGGGGAAAGACCAGTACATCGTCTTAGGAATTTCTTTTGAAAGGTCTGAATTTTTCTGTTAATGTCGTCAGGAAGAGTGCAAGTTGTGGAGAGGCCATTATCAATTTTCGAGCGGACTAATGATTTGTAAACAGTAAGTATTTTCATTGGGGAAAGTCCCCAAGTCATAAGTTTGATGACATTAATACCGGATTGACAGCCAGGAAGAACATCGGAGTAATGGTCTTGGACAGTAAGACTCGAATTAATGTTTCTTCCAAGGAACTTCAGTGAAGATGTTTGTTTAAAGGGTGTTCTATTGATGGAAACGCTGATGATCTTCCTGGAACCTTTTGCAAAATAAATAGCATTCGTTTTGCTAAGATTAAAACTTAAAATGAGACACAAGCTTGAAAAAAGAGGTTAGCTTTGGCGGTCAGGTTTCTAATTGCAGCATCGAAGGTCCTGTCAGCCGATGCTATCAGGAAATCATCAGAATATTCAAATATATGTTTTATGCCATCCTGAAGTTGGTGCAGTTTGGTCGTATATAGATTGAAGAGGATGGGGTTTAAACAGCTACCTTGCGGCAGTCCCCCGTGAATCTGCACTCTTTCAGATCCCATTACAAGCATGTGAGTTGACAGAAAGTTTAAAATCCAGAGTTTCAAGTGAAGATGAGTGTCGAAATCTCTGAGGATTTTACCAAGTGTTCTCAGGTCTACACAATCGTATGCCTTGTTGATGTCCAAAGAGAGCATCACAGCTTTTTTCTCATCTTTTCTCTCTCTGGAGATTGCGACAATTAACTCATTCAAACACATATTGGTAGACTTGAATTTTTTGTAAGCGAAAGAACGCTCAGGAATAAGATTGAGACGATTGAGGAAGAGTAGACGTGTTTCATTCATCATAGACTTTGTAATTTTGATAAGAACAGGTATGAGAGAGAGAGAGAGAGAGTCTATAGTTAATCAGTTCATCAGGATCTTTATCAGCTTTCAATATCGGAATGTTTTTTATAAGACGCGATTCATTTGGAATGCTATTTGAAAGCCAGCATGTATTAATGGCAGTCAACAGTGCAGGCAGACTTGGAATAGATTGATTTGATCATGTTATACTTAATCTCATCACAACCCGTAGCCGAAGGTTTATTCTTTCCTGGCAGAATTTTCATTAGTTCCTCTAACCAGAAGGGCAAACTGCCTTATTCTGAAAATTGAGAGGACGGAAAGGCAATATAAGTCCCAGTAGAAACATTATTTTTCAGTACTTCCAAATATAATTTGTTGTTGATGTCATTCCATATTAAAAATTTGTGAGATCTCTTGGTCCGACGATGACCATTCAAATAATTCCAGAAATGTCTTGAATTTCCATTAGAACACACACCCTCAATTGTAAGAGCCCTTGCCTTCTTTTGGCCTTTCTTACCGCCACTCTCCATTCCTTCTGGACATCTTTGAAGCTGACAAAATTCTCAGGATTGGCATACCTTAAAAATTTTTTTCGGAACTTTGTAGTCTGCAGAAAAGCGCAGAAAGCAAAGACTTCCACCAGGACTTAGGAGAGAATTTGTTTGTAACGTGAAAGTCAGATTTGCCATTTCTTATTTCATCTTAAATTGATGATGAATTGAAGCAATTTCAGGAACTAAAACAACTTTAGATAGGCGATCTAATAAAATTTCCCGAAATCCAAAATTGGTTATCTTTTGGGTGGCATTGCCATCTATTTTAAAGACAATGGGAAGGTGACGGCTGTTCCCTAGATAAAGACCTTTCTCAATGGTCCACTGAAAGTTTAAAAGATTGGGATTTACGAAAGTGAGATCCAATGTACTACAAGGACAACTATCAAAAAAAGAAAAAGTTGGTGAGCAAACGTTTAAATAAAGTAAAGGTGGTGCGGTTGATGATTTCTAAAACTACTTCTCCCCGGTTATTGAATATCGTATCACCAAAGCAAGTCTGTCTCGAGTTAAAATCTTCCGCAAGAATCACATTTCGATAATCATCGAGAAAACCGCAAAGCCTTTGCATTTCTCTCTGAAAAATTGTGTCTCTAGATTAGGAGGAAAATAGGCCGAAACAATTACTAAGTTAGGCTTGAGATTAGTCGATTTTAAGATGACTATGTCAGCCGAAAACTTGTACGGAATTTGCTTAAAGCGGATACCTTTCCTGATCAATATGACAACACCACCATATCCATCAGCACGACATTTACAGATAGAAACATAGTTGGGAATCAATAGGTCTGATACGTTATCATCAGAAAGAAAAATTTCGCAAAGGATGCAAAAATTTATCACCTTAGAATTCAAAAAGAAATCCAAGTTGTGTGAATTACGTATGAAGCACTGAACATTGTATTGCAGAAGGCAGATCATTTAGAGTTATTTCAAGAATTTAAATTCAGGAGAGACCCAGATTGTTATAATTTATCATAGACGGACTTGAAAGCGGAAATTTTTTCGACTATATTATTATGAATTTCGTTTTTGTTTTCAATAGCAGAAAAAGTCCTGACCATTTCATTCAGTAATTTTTCCAATTCGGTGGATTTGTACAAATTAATAAAGTTATTCGGTTCAGGAGAAATCGTTAGTTTTTTCAAATTATTTGCGTTAGTATTTTTTGGAAGCCGAGATCTATTTTTGGTCACTTGACTGAAATTTTTTTTAAAAAAATCTTGTTAACCTCTTCATGCGTATTCCTAATATTATCATAAGTAGAAGAGTTTTCAAGAACTGAAAAGTTTTCCTCATATTCAGAGTTATCCAGACATGCAAAGAAGTTGCCAGCATACTTTTCTTTGTACTCGCGGAAGGAAATATTTTCAATGGTCATAACTTTGCTTGTTTTCTTTTAGGATATTCTTTGCTACGGACGTTGTGGGCAGATGACCCACAGGCCGGACACTTCCTGAAGTCACATTCATTTTTGCCACAAACTGGGGATTTTCCACAGTTTAAACATCTTGCTTCATTGGTTCTGCAGCACCTCGCAATGCGGCCGAATCTACCACAATTGAAGCACTGCTTAAGCGAAGGTATAAAGTATTCTAAGCGCAATGAACAGTAATTAAATTTGATACATTTCGGAATAGTTTTACCTTTAAAACCAATTTTGACACCATTGGTCGGAACAAACTTCGCACTATCGTTAGAATCGCGACCTTGTAGTCTGGTAACAGATTTAATCCCGATGTCGGAAACGGCATGATTTTTGAAGAAAGTCTCATCGACAGACGTCGGCACTCTTCGGACTACACCAAATTTCTCGGTGAAATTCCGAGCCTTTAGATTGAGAGATTTGAAATGATTAGATGTTAAAAAATTGTTAGCATTGTGAGAGCTATCAAACAGAAGTTTTGCCCTTCCATTGCTAATTGTCTTTAGACATTTCATACAATTAATCTTTAGATTTTTGATATATTCGAACAGGCGGACCCTTTTACCATTATCAGCTTCAATGAACATATAAAACTCGCCTGCAGAGTCAAAATCATACAAATTAGCTTGCTCTTCAGCGCTTTTTACGATAGGTGCAACTATGGCATTATTAATCAGACCGGACGTGTTGCCATTATTCAAAAGTACATTAGAAGAAAAATTTCCTATTATGGTGTTGCATCGATTATTGACAATTATGGTGTCATCTTTGAATTGTGTTTTTCCCATTGTTTATATTTATTTTTTTATCCTCGAACTATTTTTCTAATTGTTTTGTATTGTTGCCGCTGAATATATTTATAATTATGTGGAGATCGCGGACTTTCTTTAAATGTTGGATACGACGACCTCCTCTTTGACGCTTGGGTTTTTGTGGTTGAAATTTTTTTGGATTTTTATTCTAGTTTTGTATTCCTCTGTAGTAAGTTTTCTGGATCCACGTGGAGGTGTAGGGTTATAAGGGCATGCCAGTGTTGTAGGTGGAGTAATGGGTTGTGGGAAATACTTTTTGTTGCTGCAACGCACTTATAGAAAACTTTGTCAATTTTAGCATTAGGGGGAAATTAATTTAGTTTATTTACCTAATAGTAAGTAATGTATATATTTTGAATTTAAATTTGAAATTCTCTCCGTTAAAGTGAGGTGGTTAATTTAGCAGGAGCAAAATTGGCAGGTTTGATTATGAAATAAACTGGGCTACTGAATTTTCTGACTTAATCATCCGCGCAACGCGCAAATTGAGTTTCGCGAAATTCGCAGAGTACTCGGTTAGTAAGAAAAATTAGGAACAACAAAAACGAAAATTCACTCCAATTCAGTTCCAAAATGCCTTGGTTTATATAAAAAAAAGGAACTTAAAATAAATGCTAACGCAAGGTCTACAAAAATGAAAATTGATACCAAAATAAAGAAATACCTAAAAACGAGCCTGTTCAGCATATTACATGCTTATCCTTTATTTGATAGGTTACAATATATTTATTATTATTTTGTCATTGTTTTTATTATAATATCTACAATTTTATTATTATAGTTATTATTTTTCAATCCTAAGGGTAGAAAGTCGTTTTTTGTGTGTGAAAAATTAAAAAAAAAATTTTAAAAATTAAAATTTTTTATAAAACATTAATTTTTACCATCTATTATTACTTTCTGATACATATAAAAGTCTTATAAATACTACCAGTGATTTCTGTGATCAAAATAAAAGTGCACATCCTCTGTTGTTTGAAGCTGCAGTCTCGCCCCATACAATCGTTGCTGGAAAAACAAGAATACATACAACACTACAACCTACAGACTTCCGTCTTTGCCTGTTTCGTCAACTTACCATTTCTTGCAGACTAATATTATTTCAGGTAAGTTAGTTTCTTATATTTAGAATAAAAAAGAGCACAAAGATATACGTCACCCCACAAGAGGGGCGGTGACAAAGAAAAAAATGCCTAAAAAATTAAGCGAAACTGTGATTGCAAATCTTAAGGATTTCGATTGTTTTGCTAACAATAATATGAATCCTAGCATCTCAGCTAAGAAGCTCAAGATCGACGATAAAAATAATGATCAGATCCCTGCTGTCGACATGGTCAATGTCGCCGGCTCCTCTCATGATAAGCAATCAAATAATATGAAACTATTAGAGATAAATTGTTATGATAACGACAATAAAGGTCCATTTTATGTTTTTGTTGAATGCGTTTCTGACATTAATAATCAAAGGGCTTCGATTAACTTCGTTCTAGCCTTCTTTGAAGTCTTAAAAAATGTCAACCATATGGGCCTCATTGTTCTAAAGACCATAAGCAGGGGAAAAGCAAAATTGCTTTTTGACTCTGCTAATAATGCTAATAATTTCATGTCAAACACTAATTTTGCTGCTATTAACTTAAAGTCTTACATTCCCAAAATTTTCACCGAACGTCTTGGCATCATAAGGAACATTCCAATTCAATATGATGAAAAGTATATTATGGACAACATCTCATCAAGCATTCCAATCCGATCTGTCACTAGACTTTTACGTCGGTCTGCCGACGATAGCAAGAATTTTGTTCCAACCACCAGTGTTAAAATTGTGTTCAAAGGGAAAGACATCCCAAAATTTGTTAAATTTAATTTCTGTATTCTTCAAGTTAATTTCTTTGTCCCCCCCCTTAAGACAATGCTTTAATTGTGGTCGCTTTGGTCACATTAAAAGGTTCTGCAGAGCATCTCAATCAAGATGTCTCAAATGTGGTGTCTCCCCTGCTTGCGATAAAGAATGTTCGGTAACCAAATGTCTGCCATGTGGGTCAGATTCCCACAATGCTTTGTCGAAAGTCTGTCCGACTCGGCAAAAAGAATCTGAAATAAATAAAATAATGGCTATCGAAAATTTATCCTTCAAAGAATACAGGGAAAAATATTCCCAAAACTATTACGAATCTCTCAGTAGTTCTGAGTATGATGATTAATTTCCTGCCCTCTCGAACTCTTCTACTTCTGAAAGTCCAAAAAATCCTATTGAGGAAGTTAACAAAATTCGAACTAAACAACGGTTCATCCCTGTTGTCAAATTAAATCGAAAGACTCCACGTGCTAACAGTCCCTCCCCTCAGCCAAGTCGGTCCGTTAAACCTCTGACTCAACCAAGGGAGTTTCAAAATAATTATCGTACGTCTGAGTTAGAAAAAGTTCTGCATAAAATCCTTAAATCTTTCGAGTCTGCCCAGTCTTCTAATCAAATGAATCTTTTTATTGAAAACATGTCAAAAATTGCTTCGTCCGTCGATCCTACTCTTATATCATCACCCACGTCCATGATTCTATCATCTTCTCTTAAATGATTTCCTTCCTCCAGTTTAATATACAAAGTCTCAGACGAAACTTTGATTCGCTAGACTTTTATTTAAATTCCAAGCGAATCGATTTTTGTATTCTCAGTGAAATTCTTCTTTTCAGTGTAGAAGCTTTGCATCTCAAAATGTCCAACTATGCTTTTGTCAGCAAATGTCGTGAGGATGGCTATGGTGGTGCTACCGTCCTCATAAGAAAAAACATATTATTCAAAAGAATTCACTATACCACAACTGCTGATATAGTCATAATTAAAACCACAAATTCCAAGATATCATAAGAAGCCTCGGTAATTTTCTTGATTCATTTACCAATGTCATCCTTGCTGGTGATTTCAATGCCAGGCATAGTTTTTTTGGAGACCTTTTCGACTCTAACAAAGGAAAAAAACTGGTTGATCTCATTGCTTCCAGCAGCTTCAAACCACTGAACGACCGATCTCCTACGTTTTCATCGGCTCGTGACAACTCATCTGCAAGCAGTGTTCTTGACCTTACTTTCACCAACTCACCCTCCCTATCCTTTAAATGGTGGACAGATGGCGCATTTCTTGGGAATAGCCATCATTCCCCGATTAGACTTGACATTATCGATAACTCTGTCAAACAAATTAACAACTTCCTGTCTCGCCGGGTTCTGCTGAGTGGTCTTGCTACGGTCGACCTCTCGACAAACATCTCTGAAACCCATCAACTATTTCAAGATAAATTGTCTGAGGCACGGACTAAGTTCACCAATTTAAACTCATTCTCTCCGAAGCCGTGGTGGAACCACTCGCCGGTGGTTTTTTTTCGTAAGTTAAAAGCTATGAAGAAGAAAGTTCGTAGTTATGCGTCACCTGCCAACTTCGCTGAATACTCTATTATTCAGAAGGAGTGGAGGCTTGCTGTTCGGAAAGTCAAACGCATATATCGGGCACGAACCATTCAAGATCTGAGTCGCAACGGCAACATAAGACCTTTTTGGAAATTCATAAATGGTCACCGACTGACTAAACGAGATGTCGTTAGTCCCTTCTATTGGAACGATAATGACATCAATGCCTATCTTGACCTGCTGAAAAGTCAGTCAAAGTTCTTTCAATCAGGTAAACCTACCATCCGGGCTAACAAACCTGGATGGATGCAATCCTTTTTCATACCAGAATTTTTTGCATGCCCTCCAGTCGAAAAAGAAGCCGTCTGCTGCTGGCTGTGATGGCATCAAGTACGATATGATTTCGGCACTGTCGACTAATAACCAAAGGGCTTTACTTGATGCCATAAACAGTTGCTGGTCGACCATCTCTTTGCCAGAAGAATGGAGGCAAATTAAAATTGTCACCATTCTCAAACCTGGTAAAGATCACAACGATCTTTCGAACTATAGACCGATTTCTTTAATCTCGGTGCTTCTTAAGATCAGGAAGATGATGGTAAAAGAAAGACTAGTTGCATCAATAAATGCCAACAATGTCCTCCCTCCGCGTTCTTTTGCTTATCAAAAGTTCAAATCTACCAATATGTGCATTAATGAGCTTACCTTACTCATTAAAAGTGAAAAAAGGTCTGTTAAAAAGGTGACCATGATAGTCATCGACATCAACAAAGCATATGAGTGTGTTAACCCCAATAAGTTGGCTAAGATCCTGTTAAATTTCAACATCCCTCTGCACCTAAGACTGTGGATTTTGAACTTTCTGTCGAAACATATTTTAGTCCTCGGAAAAAAATCTATTGCGGTTCACGGTGGTCTGCCACAAGGCAGCTGCCTGAGCCCCATTCTTTTCAATTTGTATACTGCAAGCTTACATCAGATTGAGGATGTTAACACACACATTTTTCAATATGCTGATGACTTTCTATTAGTCTCGGTGGGCTCGTCCGTTAAGAATTCTATAAATAATCTTTCCTCCAAAACTCTTAGTTTTTATAAGTGCTGTGAGAATCTAAATCTATCCTTTAATCCCAGCAAAACTAGTGCAATCTATTTTGCCAAAGGATCCAATAAAATAATCAATATTACAGTCAATGGCATAAAAATAAACCAAAAAACGTCTGTCAAGGTTGTAGGAACGACTTTAAAATCAAGTCTTTCCTTCCATCTCCATTATGAAAATACTATCAAACAATGTCAATCTGGTTCCAATGTTCTCAATCTCCTAACTGGCAAACACGCAAGTCTTTCTCCGATTAAAGCACTTAATATATACAAATCGTTGGTCCATTCTAAAATAGAATTTGCACTTTCAATTACATGCAATCTCCCAGATTATTCATTAAAGAAAATTCAGATCTTCGAAAATAAACATCTAATGAGATGCACGGGTCTCAGTCCATCGACTCCAATTCATATTCTGCAAATCATTGCAGGTGAACTGCCGGTCGTTGAGAGAGCCCTGCTCCCTACGGCGAAAGAGTTGGTGAAGATCATGGTCATCAATCCTGAGCTCCTCTCAAAGATTGTGACTCAAAGCAACGCGAATTTGTCCAGCTACACCTTCTGCTATGAAAAATTTCGTCATATCTTTGAGAATATAAACCCTATTCCTATCTGCGACTTTGTTTCATACAATTACCTTGTTGATTTTAAATTATTATCTTCCGTATCTACAACCAAAAGAAACCTCCCATCTTCGACCTTAAAGTCCCTCTGCTATCAGAAGTTTGACTATTATCATAATAACTGTTTCGAAATCTATGCCTCTGACGGCTCTGTTGGCAATAACATTTCCAGCTATTCGGTGGTTAAGTTTCGGCAAGACGATCTCTGCCAGGTCAGAATTTTAGAAGAGCTGTCCTCGTCTTTCATTGAACTGCTTGCCATAAAACATGCTGTGTCTATTGCAACAGCCAATGGTGACAAGAAATTTATAATCTTCTCTGACAGCCAATCTGCACTTCTTCTCATTGACAAGAAAGATCCTTTGAATGCTCATGTCTATGATATACTTGATATGCTCAATAATACAGCTCTTGAGGCTTGTCGTTTTGTATGGATACCCGGTCATTGTGGTTTCCATTTAAATGAAAAAGCTGACCATTATGCAAAAGAGGCTCAAGTCAATGGTGACATTCAGATTATCAAATATCCTCCTCTAGAGGCTTTACGCGTCATACGAAATACCTTATTTAGAGAGAGAAACGCTGAATTTCAGAATATTGCACGGAGCAAATCGGACAGACTCGTCTACAAACTCCATCAGTCTGTTTCCTTCAAACTTTTTCCGAATTCCTTTTTCTCAACCTGGGAGATTAAGCTTCTCAACAGACTTATCACCAATCACACTTTTGACAAACCCTATTTGAAGCTTATCCGAGCTGTTGACAATGATACATGTCCTATCTGCTCGAAAGCAGAATCGGCTGAACATCTCATTTTTAGATGTAAAAACTTTGATACCTTAAGGCGATCTTATGCCATCTGCTACCCATCATAGTCTCTTTGATATCTTTCGTGCTCGCAAGTTTGCAGATCTTAAGGAACTAACTTCCTTTATTAGAACTGCCGACTTTTCCTTTTAATTTCATTTCTATATCATTATTTATTGTATTTTAATGAATCATTACTTTTTATTTAGTTTATTCATTTCCATGTCTGGATGTCCACCTCTTCCTATGTGGATTCCCTTTCTCCTTAATTTATTCCTTTGATTTTTACATAAACAATCTCACACACTAACTACCCACACATCATCATCATATAGCTATTCGGATAAATACCTGCTACAGAGCTGCCTAATATTATGCAGTTTTCATCAATTCCGCGATATTTTCTTCAAGCATAAACTTTTTACACATACTACTACATCATCATCATCATCATACAACTGTGCGCTGCTATAAAGCTACGTATATCCAGAACTTTTCATCCAATCTACGAAATCTACATCAAGTTACTGGAGATATAAGCCTGCATTAAAAGGCTTTCTCCATTCTAAAGTTCAACAAACCAAAAAAAAAAAAATTGTTATTATGTTTTATTATTATTACCATTAGTATTATACATACATATACTACATAGTACATACGCAGGCAACTTTAAAATATGCCAATGCCTCCTCGCAGTTGAAGAGCAGAATTGCTGAACTCATTGAAATAATGGGAAGCGGCTGACGCAGTATCCATCCACCGATTCGTGATTTGGTGGATCTCCTGGCCACGCTCCACAAAAAAAGCAGCACAATGACACAAACAGCTTTAATATCCAAGAGATGAAAGGCTAGCGAATGCCGTCCTGCAAAGCAACCAAAAAACGCGATTGAGAGTAGAAAACCGCCAAAAAACGCCCCCGAAAAAAATAACTAAGTAATAAAGACGAACTACACTGTTGTGCAACCAAAAGTAAAGCCACTGAAACGTAAAGCCATAATAATTGAAAAGAGAGACATCTTACACTTATTAATTGAAGTGAGGAAAAATTATGGCCTACGAAAACTGGGCGAAGATGATAAGATTAAAGAAACCAAATATGGGAAAATAATGCTAGAGTAGAAAAAATCTCGCAAGGGAAATCGGATGAAATATGAGGAAAATGTCGGTAATCTACTTGGCGAAAGTGCAAAAGTGAAGCGCCTTGGCAAGACCATCGTGATTAAGGATTTGAACTAAATAAGGAATAAAGGATAAATAATTAAAGCTATAAATGCTGCATCCATAAAACAAGCTCAAATGCTTTAAAAACCATAATCAAGCCCTTCTCAGGAACACCGATTGCAATCCTGAGTCTGCCTAACAACCTAGTTGTATTATAGGTTTACTACAAAAGTCAAAAATAAAAGTTGGACGGGTTGTTTGCAGTGTTTGTGAAAATGGCTAGAGGCAAAGCCTGCATAAGTAAAATCGACAGCATTTTTTGCTGCTTGAACGTCAGTAAACCGGAACATAAGGCCAAAGAATGTAAAAACAATCCTGAATGTGCAGTTTGTGATGAAAAAGGGGCAGAAACAAATCGTACTGTCGGAGACAGGCGATGGCCATAACACCACATAATCGTAACTAAAACCACAAAACCTGTGCATACTGTCTGGTAGTGTCAAAGGTAAAAAACATTAATATAGAAGTACTGAGTGCACTGTCGTTTATGATTAAAAAGGCTTATTTCCAAAGCACGACTCACCAAGTAGCTATGCGTCCAACGGTAATGATGAAGCAGCGCTATATGAAATTAACGTGAATAAAATTGAAGCAGTTGCAAATAGTTAAAGAATAACAAAGATCCGAGATCAGATGGGATTCCAGATAAAATCATACAGATAGCTGTGGAGCACATACCAAGGCTTTTTGCAAAACTCTACGGAAGATGCCTAAACGTTGAAATATTCCCCAAAGTATGCAAACCACGAAAGCAGGTGTCAGTCGCAAACCCAAATAAGCTTGCTGCAGAACCCAACTTTTATCAGCCTCTCCGCATTATAGATACAGCTGAAAAGGTTCTAGCAATACTGATTAGAACTCGCCTAGAAGAACCGCTGCAATGCGTACAAGGCATGTCAGAGCACCAACAAGGTTTCCGAAAGAATCGCTCGACGGTGGATGCTATTAAAGAAATAACTGCCCAGGGTATAGAAAGCAAAATACAGCGATGTGAAATTGAAGAGTACTGTGTAATAATAACGTTAGATGTAGTTAACTGGAAAAATAACTTAGCGGTTGGACAAATTGCAAACCCCTGCGTATCTAATACGAATAATAAGCAGCTACCTATCGGATAGGCCCCTGCTATGCCTAAGGGAGCTAAAAAGTATAGCGTCACGGCAGGCGTTACAAAAAGCTCGTTGCTAGACTGTCTGCTGTGGATTATTTTATATGATGCAATACTCTCTTTGCTAGTGTGCAGGGATCCGAAAATTCTTGCGTATGCCGATGATATTGCAATAGTAATCGTAGCAAAGGACTTAAATCAAGACCGCCAAATCTCAACAGAAGCTGTTCAAATAATAAGAGTGGATGCAGGAAAATAAATTAAAACTGGCTATTAAAAAAGACAGAAGTAGTCTTGATGACAAGCAGAAAATAGCGAAAACAAATTGGTGTACGAGTGGGTGGACATGAAATAACTTCTCATCGACAATTAAATATTTTGGAGCAATTATTTATATAAGGATGGCACTTGCTACACACACTAACGTAACCTGCCATAAAGCGAGTTGTTTCTACATCAGATTAAACCAATATTGGGGGCTCATGGCAAAAACAGTCGGTAATCGGTACAATCGGTAATAATGTATGCAGTTTCTGCATGGTAAAACACTTTCGGCAGAGGCACATTGAGATAACATTAATGCTGTGCAATTCAGAATTAAGAGCTCTAACGCAAGAGCTAAGTAAGTAATGACCAAATTGAGCGAAGAGGAGCACTCATGAAGTCGTACGTAATAATGCGACTTAATGCTCAAACCGCCTCCCGGCTTAACGCTTAACGATAGCTCCCGGACGATTAGCGCCAGATGTGTGAAGGGATTTGAGTGGTTGTAAGTCCAACACTGATTTTAGGCTCTCAATACTTTTCACCTCCTGAAAACCTATAAACATTTACCAGGTTCAGGGGAACATAAACAAAATAAATGTCATCTCTCTACCATTAACTTTCAAATTAAAACAATTTTAAGAAAGTATGCCTTTTTGGTGGTTTTCCGTTTTAGTTTCTAAAATATTATGGAATCTATCTCTAAAACTTGCTTTTATTTATATATGGTTTTATACACCACAGTATTTTCTAAAATATTAATACATACAAATTAGATAGTCACTTGTACACACTTGGGGATATAACTCGATATAGATCGTTGTTTTTTGTAATGAGAATAAAGTTTCAAATGTGTTCGGTAGGTTGCGTTTCGTCACTATGTATAGGATTATAGCAGCATTACGTGACTTGGATGTCTAGTAGATTAATTGTCCTTTTTTTCTTCATCATCTTTCATACAGACGGTAGCGTTGGTCGCGTCGCTATTTTCCGCAGCAGTATCCATAGCATTTTCGCTTATGCTGTTTTGCTGAAAATATAAAAAAGGAAATTGAATTAAAAAGTTATATAAGATTGAAAATCAGCAACAGCCCTTCCATTAGGAAGGTAAAAATATCCACCTGTGAATTTTTCAATGTTATAAATATATTTAGAATATTTATTAGATAACAGTAATGTTTATTAAGAGCAAAAAAGGTTAACCCAAAAGCAAAAAAGAAGACGAAACATAAGTTTAACGTGAAACCAAAGCATTAAACGAGAAAAGTCAGCATGTACTTTAATTATCAAAACTAATCTTTTACAAATTACCAAAACGGAACAAAAAATTATCGTCTTCTTTCGTGCCCTGATATTTATTTTTATTAAGATACTTAATTCGAAACGTTTGAGATACAAATTCAAATTTTAATAATAGATCTAAGGAAACCAGAGACGAGAAATTTCGTCCAAATTTATTAAAAATAAATCTTGAACTTGCATACCGTGAAAACATTCCGAACGAGATAACAACCATCAAAATTACTGTTCTACACATAAAAGAATATGTAGATAAAGATTTCAACAACTCTTTATTTGGAAACTGAATATATGTACATATATAAATTCAGAAAGTCTTAAATGTTTCTTTTTGATTGAAGCTTTTCCTCACAATTTAAGGAAGTCTTCAATGGCATTCAAGATGTATAAGGAGTAGAATCATGTTTCGGATGTGTAGGAAGAGAGTTGAAAATTTTGTTGTGAGGATCTTAACCTCTCGTCACTCTACCAGTAAGTAGCAACGTCAATTCAGCGAAAACTTTAATCAATTCGTCTTAGTTTTTAACGGGGGAAGGAGGGGCGGAATATAGCTTTAACACAGTCTAATCAAATGTTCCAACACTTCTCGCGTGTACGATTTTCCTGATTTCCTACAGACTCAAAGGTGGACACTGTAAAGAGTTGCGCATTGTGTCCAAAGACTTAACGTTAGGACTACAAATATCACTGTAAGAATTGCAGCAAGGTAGGTCACACAAGACTGCACTTGAATCATTTACGGACAAGTTACGTGAATAAGGGTAATAATCCAGGACATGCTTTGAAGTACAAACGCAGCAAACGCCCGTTTGCAGACTTATACGCAGTTATAACAATATCAAACAAATATATTTTGCTAAGTCGTTCCCCAAGGGGTGACTGTAAAAAGAAAAGGTGTATGGGAATCAAGTGATTTGAAATGAAGAAAATCTAGTTGAGCAAATCTCTGTGATCGCGAAATGCGTTATGCATAATAACCTGCTGCTATTAGTTTGTATAATGAATTAGCACGCGTATTGTCGGCAGTTAACTACATTTAAGGCCGAGGCTATTTAGCTTCAAGGATCCATTAGATATTGAAAAATTTCATAGGAAAGTTCTAATGCATCCACCATGTGACATGTCTCTCCTGTTAAACTTTTATTTGTTTCGATTTCCAATCGGCAACCAAATTGTATTAAGCTGCTCGAAAGACAGATCGTACGCTTTGTCTTTATCGTAAGCGACGAAAGTGTTATAACGACATGAATAAGATGTTACGAAAAAATACGGTTTCATCAAGTGTACAACAAATAATACGTCACTTTTCTTTGTCATTCAGAAGAATAGAAGGTGGTTTATTCAAAGTATGCTTAATCGCTAATTACACACTTTCCCATCAGTCGGAGAACTGGTGGATGATAGGTAAATTTATTAAGTTTCACCGCAAACCCATTCGTCGAGCATTTTTTTCATATCTTCGTATGAACTAAAATGCTGGGCTGTAAATGCGTGACTTATCGATGAAAACAAGTGGCAATTGATCATATTTTGTTGTGTTTACTGGAGCATTGCCAAGTAAAAAAGTAACCTTTCGTTGACTTTTTTAATACTTTGGTGATTTTTTGTGGGTGAGCGGGTTTGGTACTAACCGGTTCACCAGGCTGTAACCGTTCACAGACGACACTCTTTTGGGCCCATAAAACACGGAGTTCTGTTTTCGTGCAATATAAAACAATACGATGCAAACACTTTTTCAATTACTCATCTATACGCGCTTGACGCCACTTGAGTGCAGAAAAATGCCATTATGTTAAGTATTTCTGCTACGCACTGCCCTTATGCATCATTTTTAAATCACCATTTCATGCGTGTACACCTGGTACATATTAATGATAGTAAATACATCTTCAATTTCAATCTTCAATGTTAACGTAAAAAGCCAATATGCACTTTAATATTAGTTATAACAAAAATGTACCTTCATCATCTTTCTTAACTTCATGGATTTTCCCATACTGATTAAGCGATAACGTTCTTTAGTTTTTTCACGGATCTTCTCGGGTACTACCAATAAAGTTGTAGTTAAATTTCCTATGAATAATACCCAGAATAGGCCGCACATTACAGACACCTGAAAAGATAAGAAATACAGAATAACTGTAGGCATCTAGCCTTTTAGCTTTATAATTTTTCTTGGCTCACTAGCTTGTCGAACTTATTTACAATCTATGTAATTTAAAGGCTTTTCACCGTAATATATTTCCAGTTATGAAAACTCAAAATCCGATGAATTATAGTACGCATGGTGAATTTCAGAAATGATAAGTAAGAATATTTAATGCCCTAAAGTCGTTAAGGCCTCTTGTTAACTGTACCCAACCGCAGAATCTTAAAATTTTTAAAATGTACCACAATTTTGAATTGACATTCAATCTGATGTTTTTTGTTGACGGGTATAAACAATTGAGTACAAATATATATTAAAACGTAGATTTGGATTCAATTTTTAAAATTATATTTTACCGTAAATGTGAATAAGGTGTTTTTATATCTAGCGTCATTTAATGCCTGTAACATTTATGTTCCTGACTAGTTTGATAAAAATAAATTCGAAATCAAATTTGTAAAGTACACTACGGTCATGATAAACTAAATTTTATCCGTAAATCTACGCCTTCTTCTCAAAAAGCCAACAACATTTATTTTCACTCCACCTCAAAGCATTCTTTAAGTAATGAACTCTGATCTCAAGTTTTTTCTATTTATAGTTGAAAATTAGAACTCAATTATATCGACCCTCAATTATGGTAAAGTCACATAAAAATGTGATTAAGTGTTAAGTACGTCATGAAGTCAGGAATTTTCTAAAAATATAGTTTCAAAACAAAGCGTTATGTAAATATGCTGTGCTGTAAAATATCGCACCTGATTTATTTGTAGATGTAAAATACGATGTGTTAATTATAATCCATTGAAAACGTCCCTAGTTTTAAAGAAATTTTGTACAAGCTTGCTAATGTATTGACCGTTACTTCTTCGTTTATTTTTATTATCTCTTTATAAAACTTTCTATCAAATCTCTTGTAAAACGCCAAGAAGGCACTTTTCTAGTTCAAAGCATATTAAATTTAGATGTTTTAGTCAAGTTAGTTAAAGAAAAACAAACTTTTTAATTCATCTACTTTTATCTAATAGTAAATAAAGCTGAACTTAGTATTTATATGCGTAACCATGGAAAAACAGACCTTTGCTAATAGCATATTTAAACTTCCCTAAGAGCTAGGAGATTTAAGAGTTTTTAAGTATTTTTATACTACTCCTGAGAACAGTGGTGGTCTTTTGCAGAATGTTCGTGATTAACAATCTTTAAACTTACGTGCCAGGGAGCATCAGTGGGCTCATAAGATAAATGGTATAAAGCCCAAGCATTATAAGCTTGAAAAGCGTAACCCACAAAGAGGAAAGGCAATAGGAAACTTAAACCGCGCCACATCCATGAATGGAAGCCTTCAATGGTGATATCCATATTATGACGTTCACCTAAAGCTTTTAAACGATACAGCAAACCTTTTTGATAGCCGAACTGAAGATATTGTACAACACCTTTTTAATGCGAAATAATTATTTTTTACATAATTATGTTTTAGATACGCAATCATATTAAGGTACTTACTTATGTAAGCATTAAAATACATAAATTGCTTACGGAACAATTGCCAATGTTCGCCTTGAGGCCAAACCAATAACACGCCTGCCGCTACCGTTGATATGAAATGATGAGCGCGCCACCAGCCTTTAATACGTGAACCATTAACTTTCAAGATTGACTCACGTATGGTTAATGTACAATAATACCAAACCAATAGAAATATATAGGATAATTCCAAGACCCTTAGACAAACAAGTTAACCAAAAATTTCAGATCTTCACCTCGCTTCGTTCCTACGTTATAATAACTTACCTGTAATTGAATAGAAGGTTAAGGAAAGCCATTAATAAGCCTATAACATTCAAAATTAATTTGAATTTTTCGTATTCATCTTTGTAACGAACTTTATCGTTTCTATTAAGTATCGAAACATTCACGTCACCGAGTATGATCTATTTATTACAGAAATATTTCCATAAAACTGAAACAGTGAAGTAATGAATTCTTGTTTCTTACCCTTAAATAACGACCAGATTTGGCTGGTAATGATTGCTCGATTTCATGTAATTGTGCTTTACGTTTTATTGTGTTTTTCTCTAAATTGGCGATTTTTTCTTTCTCTTCTGGTGATTCAACATTTTTAAATCTATATTAAAATGAAATATGGATTTAACATATCCAAAATTTAAAACGTTGCTGAAATTTTCTTTTGCTATTTAATAGTTTGATCTTAAATTAGAATGTTTTTGTTATTACTAAAAATAACCTATTTACTATTTCTATTTTAGCAATACGTTTAGTAACATGAATTTGCAAAGGGTGAAGACACATTTTCAGACATTTTTAGTTTTTCTTCACTTACTGCTTTAATGAAGCGCAGATTTGATTCATTCGATAGCGCTGATGTTTGATTTCATTGAAACATTTCTGCTGATGTGAGTGCAATTGTTCCAAGAGTTCAATATATGTACGGTTGCAGTCCTATGAAGAAAGCGAAAAACAATAAATGATGAATAAAGTGCATGCGCACGAAGCAAATCTACGTCTACTTAATTGTGCACTTGGAAGAAGGCCACTTAAGACGGCTATTCTACAAAATGTTAGCATTACTTGAAATTAATCTACTCTATACAGAATTGTATAAAAGTCATACAAATAGTAGATTGATAGAGATTTATTTTCTGGTTGCCGGACATGAAATATTAAGCTGCCACCGAAAATTGGAAGTACCCTCGGTTTATTTTGAAGTCTAAAGACCCGCAAACACGCCTCAGTGTCCATATATTGTCTATGCCGTAACGAAATCGATTTAAGCATGCCCGTTCTGCGTTGCCCGTGCTCGAAACCATTTAATAATTCGTTATGTAGATATAAAGTACAAAATATTTTAAGCTTACAAAACCAAATACATCCGTATATAATGAAGGTATATGCGTATATATATATGTTTGAGATGGAACCATAGATTTGCTATAAGGTGAATAAATATCCCTATTATGATAAGAGGGTGGGCTCACCTTACAAGGATCGCGGCAAGCGCGAAATTAGTGCGCGCTTTAAATTTTACGACTTGGGGAAAATCATTTTAATACTGAATATTTCTTTCTTAGGTGTTATTAAAGATTTTAGAAAATCCAGTTGGGAATTGGGGTAAGGAATATATTTTTCGATCGATGCTGTACATGCTGTACAAGTATACGGTAATTAATTGAAAGTTAAACACCATTCAAGCTTACATATATGTTTAATTAGGTTTCTAAAGTTTACAGTAATATTGTGTACTCTCCTCAATTGGCAAAATTTGAATTTAAGCCATATATGTATACGTCACCGAAATTGTCTAATTTATCATATCCATAATTGTGTACATAAGATTTACGTGTGAATATGGTTTAAATAGATACAATCGCCTATCATTTTCACTTTAGTTATGAACCCATTTTGCTTACGCAGTTCTTTTAGATTCATATGATAGAAAGCAAACGACTATATCAGTTGTATCATACAACGTGCTATTTGACTTACCTCGAGCTCAGAAAATTCTCTGCTAAGTTCATCCCATTCATTCGTTAGCGTATCTATGTCTATATTCATTTTCTATGTATGTTGTTCAACAATGCTGCCTTTGGATGTTGCTTCAATTCGTCGATTCGCTGGAAAAAGTAATGGAATTTAAGTACTCCCTGCATGTTAAAACTTGAGAAATTAAAATTAACTCCTATAACCTTAGTTTTAAGTCCGAAAATAAAAAAAAGCCATTCATATACATAAACAAAATATGAGATTGAATTCAATCCTTAGTTATGACTTATAAAATATAAAAAGAAGCAATTGTTAACGTTCCTCTGAAAAATGCGATAAAGCAAGCTGATAAACGTAATTAATGCACATGGAGAACTTCATTTATTGTTTGTAACTTTATAAATATTAATATCTAAACTGAATTTTTTATGACTTCTGTACACTTGCTAACGTATTTGGACTTAGATTGTCTGACCTCAATTACTTGAATAACTTTTTCGTTTTACAAGCTTTACTTGTCGTTTTTTGTTGCGTTTATAAATTGTTTTATGTTTACCATTAGACTGCACTTTGAAACCTTAAGTTGCCAATATTCAAATCGCATATTTATTTATAAATAGCAAAAGAAAAACGCCACACACGTTGCGGAGCATGTGGACGATCTAACGCTTGTTCAACTGTACTACGTTTCTTCGCATCCAATTCCAACACATTTTCTAATAAGTCAATGGCAAGTAGATTGCACCTTTAAAAAGATCCTTAAAATTATGCCTCTCCATTGAAAGCAACAATTTGATACAATTTCGTGCACAGAGAATATAATGTACGTCCGATAAGTAATTCCGACGGACCATATCTACCATCCGATTATAATGCATCCAATTAAGAATAATTTCTGTTGTTCTAATTCCATTTAATCCGACATTGGATGCTTTTATATCGCAATATACTATTCCTGTACTATGTATATACTTAAATGTTCGCAAAATTTTATGCATCAAAAAGTATACATGATCGTTCGATAAGCGTTGCGTACGTATGTTAAGATCCGCGTCCATTAGATGAGCAATCAGATAAACCTGTTGAAAATTTGCCAAAGTTACATTCAGTGGACAGGAATGAAAAACATCCAATAAACCAATTACATTTACCGATCCGTATGTTCAAGGACTCGCAACCCTCGGTAAGTATTTTTTGTGCCAACTTCTTAACGGCCACATATATGTTTGTTACTGCAAATTATGTACCGGTTTAGCTGTATAGTAATGACAATAGGGCGACTATATTACTTCCAAAAAAAAGTAAAAACTTCGCTCGCTACATTTCCATGTGTGTATTGCTTTCAGAGGAAAGAAACATTTTGCGAATTGATTGTGCATGCATAAATATATAACTTAACTCCGGAAGCTTTACTTATGTGTTCAATTTTTATGAATATTAGGTTGCATGTTTACGAGTTAGTCTTCAGGATGAAATAAGTAATGAAGCAATCAAAAATTACCGCGTAGCCACAAAACAACTAGTTTCACTTCTCACATTTTGAGTCACATAAATATCGATTTCTTACTTGAAACTACTAAACATATATAGCTACTTTATTTTATTGTTATTGGGGGATTATTCAAATAATATATTTATAATTCTTCGTGAAAATTAAATAATTTTTGAGACGAAGGACATCTGCAAACAAATGGACTGGATATTACATACGTTTCTTTCAAAAAGCGAAGAAGTTTCCAAGTATCATCCGAAGATTTTCTCTTTAATATGGTTAATAAAAAACAATGAACACAAATTTATCCCGTTTGAAATACCAACACAATCGTTGCGTTACAAAGCTAGAAAGAAATAATAACAATGCTGTCGTAGAGTAGGGCTGCATTAAATTTTAAAACAAAGAGAAATTGAAACACAAGGCGAAACAAATGCAAAAACGTCTTTATATAATTTGTAATTAATATTCTTTATGAATCACAAATATGCAGGAAGAGTAATTATTTCTTCTTTATAGAATTAATTAAATTTGATTTTACAGCAAAGAGTCTCACAAAACTTTTTACAAAGTTTTCCACATATTGTTTAACATTATATTTTTTTCTTAAATTTAAGACAAAAACAGTTAAAAAATATTAATAACCTCTACTGATGTCGAACAATTTATTTTGATATGTTTGAAAAATATTCTGGTACTTACGATGCATTATAGATTTATACTATTGCGTGTGTACATATAAAAAAGGAAAGCTAGAAGAAAATAAGAGCACCCAGCAAAAACGGTCACTACTGTATATGTATAATACATGGCCTGATATACACGATTTTATTTCATTTGTTTTTTACTAGTTTGCAAAGTCCTTTAGGCAAAGCGTCTATATACCTTAGGTGGTGGATAACAGATTTGAAGAGTTCCAATGCAAGGAGTTTATTAAATCTGAACATGCGCGTGGTATCACAACAAGAAGAAGCATTTGCAAACAAAACAAACATAAACTTCTAGTATACAAATGTGTCATTATACGCCATCTAGTATCACTGTCTTTATTATAGAATAAAAGATGTATCGTAAAAATTGCTATGCTATACAGTATAATATAAAAGGTACAACAGGTACGGGCAGCACTTGAATTCTAAAGAACTCTCTTTGAATAGATTTCATAATAGTTTCTTTCATTACATTTTGTTCGTTAAAACAATTAGAATTGTTTTGTACATACGCCGCAAGTGTTTTATTAAGTTTTGCTAAATGTTTGGAATGTGTTGAAATGTGCATAGAAAATGCTTCTTAGTGTGTGTTTGTAGTGCAGAGACTGCGGTCATTTTGCAGAAGAGATATTTCCTTTTATTTGCCATGTGCATATTTCTCGAATTGTCAGCTGCGGTCTTCTTTATTGCTTTTTTATTCTTGCGTGTCATCACATCACTTTTTTCTCTTCCCAATAAGAGATACTACAGCATCATGTAAACAAATTTAGCTGGAGCTATTGCCTTTTTGCGCTCTTCTGTTACTTCACCAAAGTAGGTGTCTCTTTGAACAAATTGGCATTAGTATTGAGTATAAACCAATAAAATATTACTACCGCAACCTCCTTTAAAGTTGCGTTTGCAAGAAAAAACAGCTGTGAAAGGGAAACACAAACCTAAATATATTGTCTAACTTTGGAATTAAAATGTGTGCATTTTTTTATGCATAATATTTGTATATATCTATATATCAGAAATAAAATATATCTATATATAAATAACAAGAAATTTGTTTTAAAAAATGAAAATTTGCAAATTAAAATTTTGTAAAATTTTTTTCTCATTTCATTTTGCGTGATTTTTTATTTTTTCATCATATGTAGTTCGTTTATTGAAAACAAATAAACGTCAATTTATCTCTAATTTTTTACGACTGTCCCATTACACTGCAAAATTAACACGAAAATTGGTGTCACATTGCAATTTGCATTAGTATTGAGTATAAAACAGGACATTGACACAACCTCTTACAAAATTGCATTTTAACTTGGAAAGTGACTATCAAAAAGTTACCTGATAATCCTCCAGATAAATATATTTTACTTTTTATATATAAATATATGTAAACCTACTATGCATAACACAATGCAGATTTTTTAATTGCAAAGGTTGAAGAATATATTTAAGTTCGTGTGTTTTCCTGTCACAGCTGTGTTTTCTTGCAAATACAACTTCGAAAAAGCTTATGGTAGTAATTTTTATTGGTTTATACTAAATTTAATTTAAAAATTTAAAATTTATTCCAAAAGACATCTATCTAGAGCAGTCTCTGGATTTGACTTAACAGGAGAACCCAAAAGGCGACTATCTCCAGGTAAATTTCCTGGCATGATACTATTGTATCTCTCATTGCTTGGAAAGAGATGCTAAAAAAGTTACATGATGACCCCTCAGAAAACAATTTTCGGAATTCCGAAATTGGGTTAATGAAGGAAATTCTTGTGAAATTTTCTGGGCGAATAGCTTTACTTTGCAGAATTAAATAAAAAAAAAGTTTTTTTTGAGAGATATCGCTGCTGCTAGGGAGAGTGGGAAAGAGGAGTGGGCCATGGGCGGGAGATCACTGATATAACGTGTTCTTTAAGCGCTGCGAGATTTCCTGCTAATTTTCGAAATAGTTAAGAAAAGTGCGCGTATTGTGTTTTTATCGGGCAGGCTGCAAACCACCCAAAGTAATTTAGAACGCATTCTTCCCCGCTATGCAAATTGCGCAAAAAAGCGGAGATATCAGCTCCAAACTAGATGCTATTTTTATACATTAACCGCAAATCTGTAAGAAATGTTGAAATGAAAGGCGAAATATTTCTGGAATTGAAGAAAAATTGTTTCGAAAAAAATGCAACTTATGAAGAAGAAATGGGAAAGATTCTTGGTGATAAAGCAAACCTGAACTTGAAGACTTATGGGCCAAACAGAGAAATAAAAGGTCTGGATGAAACAACAACCGCACATCAAATTGTTATCGGTACACAAACAGCAACTTTGGTTTTCTCAAACGAAGGTGCTGCAACATTGAAGGCAAAGAAAATTAAGTTAGGATGGGCAATATGTGGAAAAAATTCGCCTTTGAAGTGCTTCAGATGCCTGAAAGCAGGCAACTGAGCCAAAGATGTCTATAGAACCAAGTGCTATTTAAATTGTAGTGCACTGCATCATCTGTGAAAGTAAAGGCAAGGATCATAAACGCATAGGCCACATTGACATTGTCAATTGACATAGCTATACTAAATGAGCTGCACAACGTGGACTCTTCAGTTTAATTAGGTAAGAGGATGATATTGACTGTGTAAGCAATATCGGGTCTTGTTAAAATACTTAAATATAGCAGATTACCAATTGTCTGGCGATATTTCTGCTGATTCCATTTCGAACTGTCTCAATTTCCATTTCCACCACCCAATTTCTTTCCGTAGGACTTAGAGTTTTCGAAACAAAAACGTTTCAATACATTGATTATATTATCAGTTTGCGTTAGTTTCAAATTTTAACTTTCTAGTTTTGTTATTCGCATTGTAGGAAACCTTTTAATTTATCCAATTCTTTGATCTTAGATTGTTCTCAAAAAAGATATAATATTTTTACTTCTATTTTTATCGTCCCTGCGTAGAAGAATATCATCAACATATAAATGTAAAAATAGATAATTCCTTTTGTATAGGCACATTAATAGTAAATATCCGAATTTCAATAACTTTGTATTAAATTCATTACTCCAACACAATTGACTTCGTTTTAAAAATTTAGTCCTCTTTAAATTTCCAATTTAAGAAAGCATATTTAAACATCCTATTGATGAATCTTAAAATTATTCTGAAATGCTATTGATATAAAAGTACGCAACGTGACACTATTAGCTACAGCAGCATATACATCGCTGAACGAATTTTGTCTCTGTTTGGAACCACTTGTAACAGTTGTACCATTTCTTGAAAAATGAGTTGAAAGTTAATTACTCTAATATTCTGTTCCACGATCTATTCTTAAAGCTTCAAGTCTTTGATCGCAGTTATCTAATATTTTTTCACATAATACTTGAATGTTTCAAAAACTTCAGACATATTACGCAAAGTGCAGATAACTGAAAAATGTGAGTAATCTTCGACAAATGTAAATAATTATGCCATCACGACTTGAGTAATTTGTGGGTCAAATCAAATCACTAGGTACGTTTTGAACACAGTATATCGCTCTTTTTCTTGTGCCTTTAAATGGGGATTTTATTATTTTTTCCATCAAACAAATTTCACAGACGACCTCACTGTTACTATAAGAGCTGTTACAAAACTTTCTAAGTAAATGACCTTTGCTTGGACTTGCTTCGATTGCAAAATTATTAGAACTCTAGATTTTTTATTTCAATTCTGTCTCCGTAAAGATAAATATGCTCTTTTTGGGCATGTTTTTAATTGAAATTAAATTGTTTTTGCAAAACATGAACATTTGCCAAAAGCACTGCGTCACCGCCAATGTTCAACAATAAATTTTCTTGCCTGTTACTAAATATTTACCTATTTTAGCAATATTAATTCTCGCTGATTGTTTCAACCGACGTATATAATTTGATGCTCTTGAACCCAACATAAATTTAACTGACTGTCATTGGCATTGGTCGGCCGTATTGACAAACCTGCTTTGCATTATGTATAACTGTTTCTTCTTATTTCTTCTGTTAGCCTGTCATCTTTTTCACTCGAAGTAAACAAAAGCAACAGTTAATCACTGTGTACTTAAAGTTCGGTTAGAAACACTTTGGAGGTTGCCAACTCCAGAGGTTAGCCGGTTTGGTTTGTTGATCGATAGCCCAAAACGTAAATGAAAAAAAAAAGCCAACAAAAGCAACTTTTTCTTTCGTTAATTGAAAATCTGAAATACATTGTTATCTCATCTCTTGAAAAAAAAGCCTATCGCACAATACTTCCATTTTGGAATTCATCGATTTCTCAAGGTTATAAGTAAAGAAATTAAAAGTATACCTGGACTATGAGGTGGAAGTTTGCTACTCCTGGTTAAGAATATTTACGTCGCTAAACAATACGTAAATATTAAACGGCTACACGGCGTGTGCAAAATCACGATAAAATTACACAATAAACCTGGTACTACTAAAGGTACAATCTTTGTTCCTTGCTCCAAAAATATCCGCTAATCCAATGAGATAATTTATGCCCTAAATACCAACAAGCCAAGGAAATGTTGACAGCTAAAATTCAAAACAAATGCTCTATGAAAACAGCCATAATATTGTTACGAAAATCACAAGCTAATAAAAGGCAACTACAACAAATTTAATACATCTATGGAAAGGAAATTCCTTTGAATGTGATACCTACCGCGGTCATAAAAAGACATATTTGCAGCTGTCAGTAAAAGCAAAAATTGATAGAGAATTCGCGTGAAATCTGTCTAGAATGGGATTAATACAACTACGTATTCGCAGGTAAAGCAGAAGGATATGCAGAGTTTGTGATATTCGTAGGGTTTATAAGCAGAGAATCAGGACAGTCGATTAAAAATATCAGAAGAAGTAACTAAGTGTTAAAGAAAATAATTCCTTTGTAATAGATTGTAAAATCATTAAGTTTACAAATACTTCTTAATAAATAAAGGAAATTGTAAATAACCAAAAATCTAAGCTTTTCGCGATCTAGCGTTACGAACTATGCGTTGAGGTAAAACACGAAAGGCAGTTTTCGTAACAATATAGTAAAAGACAATTTCCCCTTCCGCTTCCATTGTGTTTGCAAACTATGATGCATGCGTCGATTAAATAATGGTACCACTCAAAAAGACAATGTGAATAATATGACAATCTCGTCGTCATTATCTTCATTTCTATCACCGATGCTGACATCAATTTCGTCTACGCTCCCAACATGAACATTATTAGTACAAAATAAATCCACCACATCCATCATAGAGAAATTTTCCTAATGTTATTTCTCTGATTTACCCTCTACTCTCAACAGTGCAACACGTATGAACAATAATACTATAGTCTCTACAGTAGTACCTCAAAAAAACTAATATAGTCCCCATGTTTAAGCGTATACATATTTTGCTTATAGGTTGTGTGCCCCGTTGCAGTGGAGGTATATGACATATACATATTGATACATATTGATACATTGTCTCCGTAGCGGCGTTGTTTGGCCGTGGTAGCGAACGCATGGCAGCATTTTTGTTAACTCGTTGTGTATGTAGTATATTGTATATAGCTTTATTTATACATACCGTATATTAATTTATACGGTTGTAATATGCATAAAGATTAGGATTTTACAACAGAATTAAACGGCTATTACAATAATTTACACGAGTTACAATTATCGATCAATTGAACTGCTCTGCACATTATATGCTGTAATGTTTGCTAAAAATACAACCATGTATTGACTTCCCTGCATATTTCGCAGTCATGTGCGATCACATGGCGAAGTTGGTGATGTATAAATTTTTTGCACGATGGACAAATAGAAAGCGGGGAAAACAGAGGTCCTGGGGAATGGTGTGTTATAAAATTGTTGTTATCGTTGAGTAAATCTTTCTTCATATAATGGTATACATAAATCCAAAAAAAGGAGGTAACAGAAACAATAAACGAAATTCAAAAAAAAGAAAGTAGTTAAAATATTACACCATAAAATCGTGATAAACAGTCAAAATTATTAATCACCGTGGTTTATGATATACAACGTTCCTCGTGGGTGGGTTCAGAATGGTCACGAGCTCGTCCTGTGGGTGACTCGTTTGTCCATCCGATTAAATGTGGGATTCGAATTTGTATTTTTCTGTTTGTAACGGTTTGTGAAGTATTCGGAAATAGCGAAACATATCTCATGGTGGAACTATAAACTTTCTCTTCTTCGAAAAATTAGCCAGTAGGCTAAGATTCGAAGGCGCAGGACAATTGCTGAAATGTTATTCTATAAAAGAGCAATCTCTACTTTCCAGTAAAAATGCGAGATCTCCAAGAAAGTATGTTTTGAAAAATTTACTAAGTCTTTTAACCGTCTTTTATTTCTACAAAAATTATAGTTCAAAATTAACAAAATCTGCGGTTGAAGTTCAAATGTAGCCACTAATCTCATCAAAACACAAACTTCAACAATTATGAGTCCATCTAACATTGTTAATTTTGTATATTCGTTTTTTAAAAATCGTCCCACCGCCACACATTCGATTCCCATCCGACCGAGGAGCAGAGCACGTGACATTAATATACAGGAATGCACTCTCATCCCCAGCTATGCAATATGATTCGGATGACCAACGACAAAGGTAGATGCCGTGTAATGCGAGAGAATATCCAAGTGTTTAATTATTTTGGATTCTATAGTAGACATATTCACGTCAAAGTTTTTATTTTACTACCTGCAGAGTAGTTGTAATTTGTTCTGTAGTAATTGATATTAAGCATTTGAAAAGGTCTTCATAACCATCGCGTACCTTTTTTGGTCAAAGGAAGAGGAAGCTCAAACTCCACGTTAACTTTAGGTTTCTAATGCTTTCCTGCTTGTTAGAATTAAAATAAAAAAACATCGACGCATTCACACAAGTCGATGCACCTACATGATACAGCGACAAAATAAGCGCTAAGAGTAAAAAAGAACCCTTTTTCACTCTGTTTATATAGACTATTAATTGGCGGCGAAAAAACTGTTTTTAAAATTTAAGCAACTCGAAAACCAGGCAGACAAAGGAATCAAGCAAATATTTAAACTTTAAATCTCCAGAAAGAAGAGTAAAATATTCTAGTGCCCATGACTACGAAAAAAGTAAAAATTTCAGTCAGCAAAATAAATTGACAATTATCCATGCAGAACCATGAGAAACGTTGAAAATAGCAGATAAGGAGAATGCGTCGTAAAACGTCGGGAAGGGTTCGCAACACATAAAGTGTGAGAAGTCGTTACTTAGATAGCTAGAACACGTACTATACCGGAGGATATCATCGAAGCACTCTATTTGCAAATAAAGCCTTATTCTGTGCACAACGAAAACATATAATTCAGAAAATTGAACGCAAATATGAAAGCTGCGGCGTTCTTCGTCTTTTCAAATAACGTAAAGTGGTTATTTTGTAATAATAGAGTGCTAATTTGATTAGCTATCTGTTGAATTAGGAAAAAGAGAGCGATATTTTGAAATGTTGCAAAGCAGAAAGACAACAACAATTGAAAGGGCACCCAACACAAGCCAACTTTGCACCGAATATACCTTCTTTAAAGCTGGTTATGGATCAGTCAATGATGTTCCGTTCATCCACCCAATCTGACGTAACTGATGATATCTAATATCTGTATCCACAGCGATCATCCAGCTATAAACTGCGACATTAAATCAGACATAACTAGGACCAATAAAACAGAAACCCCCACAAGAGTGTTTAATATAATGGTAGAGTATGTCGGCCTGACAAGATCAATAAACACAATGGTCCTAAATCTAATTAACAGAATTAAAGAGGGATGTGTGTTCTTTTTATTTGACCAGGGTGGTCCACGTGATGATCAGTATGGATTATACAAAGATGGTGCGAAAGAAAGTATGTGTACGTTCGATTTGAAAGTGGAAATATTGGAGACCAAAAGTTATTCCAAAGATGGTCGGTGTGATTAAAATATGGTTTTCTCATTAATAGAATAGAAAGTAATCTATCGGGTTTGACCCGGCAAGTAGTTACCATCCCATTAAAACGTTCATCGGAACCTATTTGACTTACATTATATATTACATAAGGGGGCACCGATTACAAGCATCTAAAAACGCAGTTACCCTGAGAGCTAAAGCGATTAAATTAAGACAATCTTCAAGGCGTGGAAGAAAAGTATTTAAAACCCAAAGTTAACCCGGGATATGCATCCACTAAAGACCCTTCGCACTTCTAGCGATAAACCGGCCTGAACTACCGTTATGTATTACGGCAGAAGAACCGTCAGCTCAAATTGTTTGTCTTAAGGTCGATGTTCTCATTGAATCGGACGTGTGCTACGCTTGATCAAAGTGGTGAAGTTTACAAGTCATTGTAAAGACTTTTGTTTCAAGTGTCATACTCTTAGTGGTGTATGCACTAATCGCGTGTTATCGCAAAATTAATTAAAAATTAATTAAAAGTTGTAAAGTTAATTCTAATTAATTATTACGCACTTAATTAAATAAAAAAGTGCCTGGAAAGTTATAAATAATGATTTGCAAGTGACAAACATTTAATAATTGTGACAAAATTAATTGCAGTTAATTAATTACAATTATATAGAAACTGCGAAAGTACAGTTACAACGGTATCGTCGGCATCTGTTGAGAGTGCAGGCGTCTGTTGAAAGTGGTGAAAGCTATGTGGTGAATTTGACAGCTGTGCGTTTCGAGTCAGCTGATTGCCGATAAAAGTGTGTGCAGCGTTGCCGTAGGAGTTCGGATAAGGCAGTGAACGGCATTGCCGTCTGCCTCTGCTCTCCTGTAGCCAGGACACAGCCTACTATTTCGGGTTGTGTCTTAGATTTTTGCTGTGCTATGAGTGTGCTACCTGCCGCTAGTAGTTACGCTGCTTGTTTGCGACAGTCACCGCTTGAGGCGTGTTGACTTTCCGGAGTGGGCAAGGACTGAAGTGTCCCACCTCCAGCGCTTTTTATTGTCGGGGTGAGTCTCCGTCTTGATTTATATATATATATATATATATATATATATATGTATAAATATTATTATTACTGAAGAGAGTTCGCCTAAAATTTTAATTTTATTGCGCGTCGGTGAGATATATCTATATCACATTTACAAGCGCGATGCCCCCTAAAGGTTCGAAGGGGAGGGTAGGCGGCACAGACGCTGATGTGTGCGAAGAATTGATGGCAAGGCCCAAGGGCATGCCTAAAAAGCGCATGGCGTCGGTGTCCGCGTCCGAGGGGTAGGTGGGCATAGCCAAAATTGCGGCTATGCCCAGTCGGTCTTTTCCGAAGGCTATTCGCAGTGGGTGCGCCCGAAAAGGCTCCAGGGGCGTCAGAGCCGGGTCTAGGGCCTCGGCCTCTGTTTTAGGAGCTGCGGCAGCTCCTGGAGCCTCCGCTGGGCCAGCGTCCGTAGTGGCACAGGTGTCGTTGGCCTCCGATTCGGTGACCAAAATGAAGGCGGTTACAGGCCGCCTTCAAAATCTGGTGCTGAAAACAGAGACAATGGCCCTGCCGGATGCCGGTAAAGTCTTGGAGTTGGCCAGTGAGTATGAGGCCATATTATTTGGCCTCATGTAGGAGAATGCGTGTTCTCAGAGGCCGCATTGAGGGCTTAGAGGCTTGCGGAAGTTGCTTGCCTTCCGCGGGCGCTCTTGGGAGGGCTTCCCCAACCACGTCGTTGCGCACCACTGGCGTTGTGGCTGCGCCTACGTCTCCTCTTCCAAAACCGGTGGAGACGTGGTCGGTGATTGTCCGTAGCAAAACGGCTGCGGAGACCTCCAAGGAGGTTATAAAGAAGGTGGTTGAGAGGGTGACTCCGGCGTTGGGTGTGCGGGTCCACGCTTTGAAGCCAATTCGAGGAGGAGGGGCGGTTATTCGTACCCCCTCTGTTGCGGGCAGGTCCAAGATGGTGGCCTGCCCTAAATTCGGGGAAGTCGGGCTGGATGTCTCCATTGGAGACAAGATAGGCCCGAAAGTGACTATCCTAGATGTTGATAAGAAGCTTAGTCCGTCCGAATTCATGGAGGCGCTATATGAGCTCAACTTAAAAGAGTTCATGTCTTGGGAGGAGTTCAAGAAGGTTGTCCGTATTACCTCCAAACCTTGAGAAGTGTCCGATGGACACACGAAAGTTATTCTTGAGGGCTGTAACCAAGCCACTCAAACACTGTTGGACCAAGGGAAAGCCTATGTAAAATGGTTTTCGTTTCTAGTGCGTCCGTTTAACGAGGTACCGGTACGGTTCCGGTGCTTAAGTTGCGACCATATGGTCAAGGAATGCAGGGTCAAAGGTGTAGTGTGTAGATACTGTGGCCAATTTGGCCACAGAGTCAGTGTGTGTACGAACGCCCCACACTGCAAGAACTGCGAATTCAAGTCAAGACCGGCGGGACATCTTATGATATCATGTGCGAGTTGGGTCAATGTATGCTTGAGGATGGCAGTTGCTTCGCGCTGGTGCAGGAACCATGCGCGTTTAGGGGCGAGATTAAAGGCTTGCCTTCGGGTATGCGTGTCTTTCCTTCTATTGGTTGTGGTGCCGCTGTTATCTTGAATGATAGTGTTAGTATGAATGTGAGCGCTACTGCCGTTAGTGTCAGTAACCATGGTGTCTGTGCGTCCGTTGAGGGTCCCTTTGGACGATTGTTTCTTGCCAGTCTCTATTGCAAGTTTAACCAGGAACTAGATGGCTATCTTAGCTACATGGATTCGGTGCTACCCCCTGCTGATGGCACCCCATTGGTTCTTGGACTGGACGCTAATGCCTGCTCCCCTCTTTGGTTCAGCAAGATGCGTGATCGTGCGGCCGGGCTTCAGAACCAGAGAAGAGATGAGGTTTTGGCAAAATGGTGTATGTCCAGAAACGTACACGTGTTGAACGAGCCTAGTGAATGGTTCACGTTCAGCGGTCCGGTTGGTGCTAGTGACATTGATGTCACTTTAGCCAATGGGGCGTCTATGGGTGTGTTTGATTTTTCTTGGGAAGTTATGGGTGGACGGGGGGTGAGTTACCACCACATAATTAAGTTGGTGGCCAGTTATGCCCCTCGGGTATCCCGTCAGTCTGATACCAAGCGGTGGTGCACTTCCGGTGTCAATTGGGATATTTATGGTGAATACATTAGGGATGCGGTTTCTTCGGTTCCGTATGGGATTTTCGTGAATAAACCTTTGGATGAGCAGGTTGACCACATCACCCAATCTGTCTGGGGTGTAAACGACTTGCTCCTCAGTGGTGGACACCCGATCTGTCTGCTAAACGCAGAGATGTGCGTCGCTTTAGAAGGCAATTCCAGAGAGCGACAAGGTCCTCAAGTGAGGACGTTTGCCAGGTTAGACCAGCTTATAGGCGCGGCCTATTGGAATGGAAACGCATGCTGATCAAGACCAAGGAGGACGAATGAAGGTCTGTTGTCTCCCGCAACCGGGATGACCCTTGGGGTCATGTTTGTATGGGGTCGTAGACCTCTTGAAGTCAGTTGCAATGGTGCAACTCTAACCACATGGAGGGAGTCTTTGGAAAATTTAATGGGTAACTTCTTCCCTGGGATCGGTGGGGAAGTCCATTCCTTTAGCAGGATTGTGTCTTCACCGCCACCCTTGGAGGAATGGGAAATCAATAATGCGACAGCTAAAATTAGAGCCAAAAGATCGGCAGCTTTGGACGGAATACCTGGTGAGATGGCAAAAGCCATCTGGAAGGTTATTCCCGAATACCTGTTTTCTATTTAATAGTTGTCTAACGGAAGGCTACTTTCCATCCGAATTGAAAGTTGCCAGTGTGGTTGTTGTTCTCAAGTCGCCTGATAAGGTGAGGAGTGATCGTTTATCTTATCGTGGTATCAATCCCCTTCCTGTACTTGGAAAAGTACTGGAAAGGATAATGGTTGATAGACTACTTGAGAATCCACGTCTATGTTTGTTTGATAAACAGTTTGGCTTCCACGAAGGACTATCTATCGATGATGCCTGGCTGCATGCGCAAAGATGTGTCGATGCATGTGCAGAAAAATATGTGTTAGGGATTTTTGTTGATTTCAAGGGTGCGTTTGACCACCTGACCTGGGAAAGTGTGCTCTCCAGACTGGGGGAGGTGAATTGCCCTGAGATAAACCTCTGGGCAAGTTATTTCTCCCACCGTCGTGCTTGTGTTGTCGGTCCTACCGACACTGTATCTGGGGATGCGGTTAGGGGCTGTCAGCAAGGGTTCATATGTGATCCATATATATGGAACTTCATGATGGATCCCCTGTTAAGGCAGCTTGGAGGCATATGCAATGTCAATGCATATGCTCACAACCTGCTCATTCTGGTTAATGGCCGTTCCAGGCTTGCCATTGAACAGCTTGGGGGTAGGGTAATGGTTATGGTTGCTGAGTGGGGATGTAGTGTAAGTGTGAATGTTTCACTGGAGAAAACTGAGATGATGCTACTGAAAGGTAGCCTCTCGGATCAGTAAGCCTCCAGTGATAAGGGTGAATGTTACTAGCTTTAGGTATTCGACTTCTGTCAAGTATCTGGGGATTAATATGAGTGAAAGAATGAACTTCCTCCCTCACTTCGTTAGAGTGCTGGAGAAACTTGTGAATGTGGTAGGACCGATTGCTTGTGCGACTTGTGGAGCTCCGGTGTGGTATCGGACTGCTATGTCTGTGGCTGGACGAAACAAATTGTTGAGCTGCCAGCTTGTTATGCTTCTGGTATGCCTACCCGTCTGCAGGACTGTTTCAACGAACGCCTTACAGGTTCTAATGGGTGCCGCTCCTCTGGACCTTGAAGCTGTACGTATCGCTACTGCTTTTGGGGATAAAGGAGGGGCCGGCAGATAGGTCTGACCGACTCGGAGAATATTAATGAAGCAGGGAGACTTAATTTGAGGGAGCGTAATTCGCTTTTAGTGGATCGTGCCCGTGCCATTTGGCAATCGCGTTGGGAGAATAGTTCAAATGGGAGGGTAACTTTATTCGTGATGCCTGTTTCGTTGAGAATCACTCGGATTTTAGCTTTAGCCTTCATCTGGGGTTCTTACTGATGGGTCACGGATCTCTGAATGCATTTTTGCATTCTAGAGGCCTCTCGGAAACTAGGGCTTGTAACTGTGGGAATCCGTGTGAAAATTGGACGCATATGCTGGTAGAACGTCCTTCAGCCTAACCTTAGAGACTTGGAGACTATGGGTATTCGACAAACGGACGGTACTTTCGATTTTAGTCTGGCTCTCTCTACTTCAGAGAGGGTGAGATTCTTGAGCGCGTTTGCGTCCGGTGCTTTTGCTAGTCGGCGCGTCCTGACTTGATGCTGCGGCAACCCTTCTGCTCTTGACCGTACCCTCTGTAAACTGTAACTGTAAATAATGGGCGAATTGGAGGCGAGCTGCATGGGGCTCTAAGTCTTACCAGACACTTCTCCTCGTCTGGTATGGTTGTGTTGTGGAAATCCGTCTCCACATTCCTCACCATTGCCATTGTTGGAACTCGGTCCTCAGGGTGCCGTTTCCCTATTTAAACGGTAGAGGCTGGGATAGGCATCGCTCTGCCCAGTAAGAATACTTTGCCCATGCGCATAGTATGGACTGGTTTACATCAACAACTGTACCTTCGTGTACAGTTCTTTTATCCCATAACCGAGTCAGGTCATATGGAATCTGCAAGCTCGACTGGAGGCTTGATTAGTTATTCTTCACATTTTTTTTTCTCACTTATCTAGTACCACGGGTGTCAGGAGCCCCCGAAGCAATCTTCAAGCTTCGGCCTGACAACGGGAACGGCCCAGTGCGGGAGTTTCGTGGTGGCTGTGGTTAGCGCAAATCGTAGGAAAGGGCAGCTTGCTGGCTTGAATGTGGAGTTGCAACCGGGTGCTTGACCCATAGAAAAGCAGAGGTTTTAAATGGGCCTCGTTCTTACCAGGGAAGGGGACACGTCCCATAGCGTCTCTCCATCTGGAACTCAGGACTATATACCTGAGGCGCTGAGTGTGCGTTCTCACACTCCGTGTGCCCTCGGGCACCGTGGTGTAGTGCTGTCACGGCAGGAACCCTCTCTCTTCTCAGCTCGATCATTACAGCAGCACCGATTTCTGTACCATGGTCGGGATGTAATGTAATTTGCTCATCAATAAAGACTTGATGTCTGCGTCGCTCATCATTGAACCATGGATATACAAACATGCTTCATTCAATGCTTCATTGTTTTCTCCACACCGGGATCGTGTGGGCTAGTAAAGTAATCATCATGCCCGGATCTACAAAGGTACGTTTTTTTTTATCAACATCATTTTGTTTACAATTTAATATAGCGTGGTTTGCGCAAACTGTATCCCCTCACCGGTGCTGCATACATTAATAGACGTGATGGCATACGTCTATATTCTTAATATCTAGGGCTACTAACGCATACTGATTTTTGGTATCATTTTTCTACCTGTTTTTCCGACGAGGTTCTTCACTTGAAGAATAGCGTCAATTGTTGACCGGTCTCGTAGAAAACCGTACTGATTATTCGAGCTTCTATTTCTTCGATATAATTTTCCAATCGTCTACCTCTATGATTTTCTCAAGCGTGTTGACCGGTTAAACAAACCGGATGGCTCATTCAGTGCCTCATTGGGCTGCGATAGCAGCACCAATCTCCGTCTTTTCCGCAATATTGGGAATACTAGAGTATGCAGGCAATTATTGCAAACATATAGAAATGGTCACACTTTGTACCATGGGTAATTTTATGCCTTCATTAGGAATATCGTCAAGTTCTGGTGCTTTGTTGTTGCTTAGCTAATGAAATGTACCCTAGAGCCCTTCCGTTGTGATAATTGCCATATTTGCGTAGCTTTTAGAGACGTCGCGCGTTGGAAACAGAGTTTCAGTTACTTTTGTAAGGAAGTCCGGAAAGGATAGTATACTTTTCTTCATATACTTGCTTGACATACTTCAGCGTAGTTATTACATTTTTATATGTTTCGCTCCATATATTGGATTCCGCATTATCATATAGTTGTCCAAAGCCCTTAATTTTGTTTTTATGTGTTGCAGACTTTTGCGCCTTGCATGGGCTTCAGTAATCCTCGGTATGCCTATCACAGCTATTAACATTGCATTACTGTCCTTCTTAGTACTGCTATGTCAGCGTTCCACCATTAGATAGGTTTCCACTTTGGGCAGTTGGTTCTTCGGAACATACAGGGTTATGGATCCGGAGCCTTTTCTTCATGTGTATTTGTATCCATCGTTTACAAGTACTGCGTCTGTGTCTGCGAAAAGCTCTTCTGCTTGTGTGTCTAGTGCCCCCACTCCATAGCCCATATATATGGGTAGTCCATTTATATGGGCGATATCAAAGTTACCTGCAATGATTGCTAGTTTACGCGTGCACATTTCTGCCTTATTAGTTGAATCTGCAATCCAAGTGTTCCTTGTTAATTATTTTCTGACATTGCTCTAAAATCAAAAAAGCATCAATCTTTTGTTCGATAACACATTTTTTCAGTACATCTCGTGTCGTTTCATAGTGATTCAGATTAATTTACATTTCTTTTTTTGTGGTTTTATTTACAGCCATCTAGTTTGAGTGGCAACGTAGGGAAAGTAAATTTTCGCGACAAATTACACATTGCGTTTGCTTCCGCACCCTTTGTCCATATGGCAGGTTTTACTGCAAGTTAGCCAACACAGACTTTTGTCAGTTTTAATATAGATTCGGATGCTTTAGATATATGTCGATATTTCAAGCATCTGATACGGGTTGTAATTTCATACATTGTAGCATCAACCCAGCCAGCTTTGAAATTTATCTTACTTTATAGCACGATTGCAAACTGTGCCTCTGCCAATGGCTTCTCCATAGCCTTTATCGCGCCAGAGTTAATTTTATTGTATTCAGAGATTCCACTGCTTCATCTTCCCGTATTACCACATCCAGATGCTTGGTCGCTGTGGTTTTTCAGTTTCCAAGCAGATAAATTTTTGTTTGGTCCTCAAGTAAACTTTCAAATTATCATTATACCTTAATGGATTTTCTTGAAGTATTTTTTTTAGTTTAGGCATAATATCGGCAGTTTTGCTTTTTTCCTCCTCTTGACGATATCTTCACCCAGTTTGCTAACATATCGCTTCTTTAACATATCGCTGTAGGCTATCTCTCCAGTCTTTTCGAACATCATGGGTCAAGATTCGGTATTTGTCTGAATACTACTAGCTTGAAACTGGCGAGCGTCAGTGTAACTCATGAGGACATCCTGAGATGTATACTGCATAGCGTAGCAGAAGACGCGGAATATGTGTTTTCCGTTGTGTTTAATTGGACAAAGGAAAGAACAATGCTCGAAATTTGAGGAGATGCCCACACTGCATAATTTTGTGTGGCACGTGCTATTGGAAAAATAGAGATGGTAGAGGGTTTAAGATTACGCACCACCATAGTGTGTGGTGTGTGCATAACCACATACATCTGAAGTATGAGCAAAAGAAAACAAGTCAAAGTGAGGCACTCAAGAAAATGTCATTTTGCATTTTTTAATAATCCATTTCAGAAAGTGTCGAACTGCATTTCTTCATCGACCCAAATCAATGAAGAATGCAATTATACCAAACGCCCTCATTACCCATATTTACGATTTATTTATTTTATATTTTATTATTGACTAGAATTAGCAAATCTCAATCTTATGTTGATGATCATAGTGCGTAGCAATACCCGCATTCTCTTTTCTTAGAATTAATACTTTGGCTCACCAATATTGTCTTGGCGTACTGAATCCGAGCGAGTCATAGAAAAGGTGATTATATATGACACACCTACGTTGTGTTATGCAGTGTACGCAAATGTATTATTTCACAAAATATTTATCTAAACGTGTTAGAAGACACGTACATCATACATCTCCACAATCATACTTCCCATAAGTCAAACATCTTTGCATTGTGATTCTGGCTTTTTAAAAAAAATGGAAACTTTTGATCGGAATTGGAATATTTCTTAATCTACAACTCTTAACCATGAGTCTTAAATGAGTCTTAAATCTACAATCCATGACATCAGCAGCAATCTCAAGCCAAAGCGAAGGCCCGACACCACTTACCATCGCGAATCTAAAGGGAAGGCAAATCCTCAGGCTAGAAGCACAAAAAACGAGGATTCCTAAACAGAAGCGACAAATTAAGAAAATATCAAAAGCGCCTAGACTTATTGAAACACAAGGTAAAACAATCCCTACCTTGGCACATCGCAACAACATACTGTCAAGAAATCATGAATATAGACAACTTGTTCGCAGGTCGAAAGGAAAAATATTCGGCCAGCACCACACAGAAAACCTAATCACAACGATACATGTCAGAGAGAATCATGTATACTAAATAGTAGGAGTAATTATAATATACGTAGCTTTTAAAACAGCTAATTATTTTAAAAAATATGTAGCAAAAAAAAGTAAATACAAATATAAATATTTAAATAATAATAAAAATATATATATATGTGTAATTTTTCTTCTCATGGCACAAATAGAAGAAATCAACACTCTACTAGAATGTATAATAACAAACATAAAGAAATTAGGACCAAAAAAATATTAGATCAAAACAGTAGAGAACAAACTAAAAGAACTAGAAGAAGAAAGAGAAAAAGTAAGAAAAATAAAAAAGACACACGCTACAAAGAAAAAAGTACTTGAGGAAGTTAAAACATTTAATGAAAAATACATTTTAGCAAAAACATTACCACATAATAGTACAGAAACTAAACCACAAAAAAATGGCTTTCAACTTAGAGATAGCTTCCAAGTCCATACCCACCTCTTCCGGAAATTATAAAGACTTCAATCCATTCTTAAAAGTAGTTGAAATCACCCACAACACATTAGAAGCACAATCCAAACCGCAGTTTATAGACTATGTCTTCTTTTGCAAACTAATTGCAAATGTCAAAACGTCCTTATCTACACATAGTGATCCCAAAACATGTGAAGAATTGAAAACAACACTAACTAGCAGATACAAATCCACAAAAACCGTCCCACAACTCCACGCAACACTTTCACAAACTACACAAAAAGGTAGCATAACAGGCTACAAAGATAAAATATTGAACGTAATAGGAGAATTAAATGAACTTCAAATTAATGAAATAACTCCAGACCCCACCACCGAACAAAGACAATTGATAACCACCCTCAACGATACCTATGCACCTAGAAAACGAACCTTTTACAGCAAACAATTTCTACACCAAATACCCAAACACATGACAAAACACCAGTCTACGTAAAAAACTACAAATTGCCACACTCACAAACAGACACAATACATACACAAGTAAACGAATTATTAAAACAAGACATAATTGAACCTTTGTCTAGACCTTACAATTCACCCCCCTTCTTGTAGCAAAGAAAAACCAGAACTATCATAGAAAGCTTGCTAGTAGTAGACCACAGAAAACTAAATCAAAAAATAGTAAACGACAAGTTTCCTCTTGCAAGATTAGAAGATATCTCAGACAACTTAGGAAGAGCAATATACTTCTCTACGCTCGACATGACAAATTCATTCCACCAAATAGAACTCAATAAAAAATCTTGACCGCTAACAGCCTTTTCCACCCCAAACGGACACTACTAATATACAAGACTAACTTTTGGACTTAAGATTTCTTCAAACAGCTTCCAAAGAATGCTAATCTTAGTACTATCAGGACTGGATGCCGAAGCATCTTTGCATGTCGATGACATCATAATCCATGGTTGCAGCTTCGAACATCACAACAGAAATCTGACAAAAGTATTAGAAAGACTTCAAAAATATAGTTTAAATTAAACCACGAAAAATGCAATTTTCTACAACAAGGAGTAACCCACTTAGGACATCCTATAACTCCCCAAGACATAAAATGAGACCCAGCAAAATATGATATTATTAAAAACTACCTCCAGCCCAAAAATGTGGACGAAGTCAGAAGATTCGTAGCATTCTGCAAATATTACAGAAAATTCATCAAAGGTTTCGCTAAGACAACACAAGAATTAAATGATCTATTAAAAAAGGGAACAACATTTAATTGGACATATAAATGCCATGAAGGATTCCTAGATCTCAAAAATAGACTCATCTCCCCTCTTATATTACAATATCCTAATTTTGAAAAACCCTTCATCCTAACAACAGACGCATCGAACTATGCCCTAGGTGCCGTACTATCACTAGGAGAAATAGGTAAAGATCTATCTATCGCTTACGCAAGCAAATCGTTAAATAAACACAAAAACAAACCCATCATAGAAAAAGAGTTATTAGCAATCCATTTCGGAATCACTTATTTCTGACCTTATCTATTCGGAAGAAAATTCACACTGGTAACTGACCATAGACCACTCGTATCTTTATTTTCCCATAAAAATCCTACCTCTAAACTAACAAGAATTAGAATAGAACTATCGGACTACGATTTCGACATAATATACAAAAAGGGTTCCTGCAACACCAAAGCAGATGCATTATCAAGAATAAATATCAATTCTGACATACTCAAAGAAATTATCCCAACATACAGAGAAGAAGATCAAGAACGGATAAAAAAGACTTTAGTAATAACGAGAAGCAAAGCGGCAATACAATACCTAAATGAATTAAACATGTGGGAATGTACGTCAATAAATGACATTAAGAATATTAGAAAGTTAAAATTTAAATTTGAAAGCGGTATAAAAGATATTATAATTGAAAACATTAAAGAGTCAAAGTGCACACGTGTGAGATGCAATGAATATCCAGACATTTCGATGCGCTCTTGGAAAAATTGACATCAAAAATGAATAAGTTAAGACTATGCATTAAGTCTGGATGAATTTTTTAGATATATACCAAAAGAAATATTAAAAGAAGAATTCAATAAGATTAAAAGAACCGCAAGAGTACACAATGATGAAGAAAAATTGAAATTAATAAAAGAGTATCACTAACCCTCATTCAGGATACTTTGGAGTAAGGAAAACATTCCAAAGATTAAGCCAAAGATACATCTGGCGAAACATGTTTAAGATGATAAAAAGCTATATCAAAAAATACCCCATTTGCCAAACAAGCAAACAAATCAAGCACATTAAAGGACCCCTTACAACCACGGATACTGTAGGATCAATCAAACAATCAAATAATTTTTGGTATATACTAACAATCCAATGCGAATTAACGGCATATGTAATCGCACACCCCATTCAAAATAAAAGTGCAAAGTCCATTGCTAAAATCCCAGTAGAAGAAATAACACTTAAATATGGTCAATTTAAAATACTAAAATCCGACAGAGGAAGAGAGTTCAATAATGAACTAATTAAAGAAATATGTCTGTTATTGAATATCGAACAAAAGTTCTCCACTCCATACCACTATGACACATTAGGAATAGTAGAAAGGAATCATAGAGTTCTTAATCAATACTTGTTAGCCTCTACAACAGGTAATAATTGGGACGAATGGGTTCTATACTATAGCTTTTCCTATAATATTGCCCTTCATGTAGAAACAAAATATATTCCGTTCGAACTGATATATGGAAAATTACCACATATGTTAAATGAGGTAATACTAATTTCAAAGCCAATATATAATCCAGACAGCTATGTTAATGAGTTAAACATGAAATTAAAATATTCTATAAAAAATGATACAAAATTTTTGAATCAAGCAAAAGAAACAAGAAAAATTAATTCAGAACAAAATTATCTCAACCAATTAGGTGTTAAAATCGGAGATTTAATTCTAATGAAGACACATAATATTACATTACATTATAACATACTACACTACATATTCTTTTACCACCTGCCTTATATGTTTATTTTATATTTTTATTTTATTGCTGACTATGATTAATGAATAATTGTAAAATAGTAATAGTAAAAATAGTATTTAAACAGAGAAAATCTCAAATAAAATACCAATCTTATGATCATCATAGTGCGTAGCAATAGCCGCATTTTTATTTTCTTAGAAGGTAACCGATGTAATAATTTGGCTCACCAATATTGTCTTGGCGTATTGAAGCCAAGCGAGTCATAGAAAAGGGAATTATATCTGACAATTCTAAGTCCTGTTACGCAGTGTAGGAAAATAAAAAATATTTATCTAAATGTGTTGGAAGACACGTACATCATACGTCTCCTGAATCATATTTCCCATACATCAAACATCTTTACACCATGTCTTACGGATGAAGGAGACGAAAACTTAAGATACTTGAGCGACCATCAGAATTCTATTTTCTTCTATTTTCTTCTTCATAAATTATGTTATTCTTCAACTTGAAATAGTTTGGAAAGCCACTATGCATATTACGAAAATCTCTCTTAATCAGATGTCGACGTATAGGACAGAATCTAATACAAGTGTTACTCGCGTCTCTCACCCGTAACGAAGAAGGGGGAAAAAGAGAAAATGGTGTTGCATGGTATAGATTATGGGCAACCCATACCGCGAGTCTTGCATTCGCCATGTCTCTAGCATTCCAGTTTTAAGATTCGCTACCCTCTTTGGTTTGGAGCATCATATGGGGTGGTGGCATGTTTCTCCTTCGCAGAATATGCATGGATCGATATCTGAGATGCCCGTATTTTTCAGGGAGGGAGTTACGATCCGTGTAGAAATCGTTGAGCAAGCTTTGGTGGTTCCTTTGGAGTTCCATTGAGTTATGGACTATACTCGCAGACTATATAAATATTTTTGCTTGCTGTTGTTTTACATTACGTTTCTAATGACTTGCTGGTGTTTTTGATGCCCATTGCGATACAAGCTTATTGATATGGCGTCTTGGTATACACCGAAAAGTATCGGACTTATCACAGTTAGGACTCGCCTGTCTGAATTTTCATTGCTCCGTGCACCCAAGTAGGCATTTTGTAGTATAGCTTATAGGAAGAGGTGTTATGCCCGTAATCGCTTATAAGACATTTGAAGACCAAGATTTCCTTGCCCTAGTCATATCAATACATTCGAGGCACTGAATTTTATATTTGGTTAACCATACGATACGAAGCCAGAGCCGCTTAGGTTAGCATAGGAAGGATTATGATGGTATAAGACTATTGTGTCATTTAAAGGTTTAAACCTCATGGTTTACCGAATAGTGGTTGAGAGACAAAAGTGATTTCGTCCCTCCTCAGGACAGCAGTTTCATGTTGAAAGGCAAGACGACAAGGGCTTTTTTTGGTCTTTATTGTCCATTTACTATACTGGTCAGGAATGCCGTCGTAATGAATTTGCACTTTGATAGGTAAAGTGATAATTGTATATGGGCCTTACTTTTAAATAGGCTTCGCTTATCAAATTTTCTAAATTTTTTTTCGTCGTTTGAAGGAGAAAAGAATTAGGACTAATGGATCCAAAAGATTTTGGCAATCGCTCATTTTGTCCGCCTGCTTTTGGTAGAAAGTCCATTTGAGTCCTATCTCAATCGCGTGATGTCTACCGCATTAGAAAGCTGTCTCTGTGAAGCGTAAGCCTAGTATTGGAACTAACTTTTGTGCGCTCTGTTGAAGTAAACACGGTCTTATTTTGTTTGATTACGGCGACACCCTTTGAGCATTAAAGATATTATTATCGAAGTTACGATCCCTTGAAGATGCCACAGGGATTTTTCTTCAGTTCGCTTAGTCTACTGATTTCGTGTCCCACAGGTATCCAGGGAAGTAGATTTCCAGCAAAAGGCGAAAGGTTTCATCCGGACTATCTGTCCAGTCTCTATTTTGTTTTTTGAGAATGCATACTCCATTGCTGCAATCTTTCTGGAGACGACTTGCTTTTGCTCGATCACAATTTTGCGTAAACATATTTTAGATTATGCAGATACATGTACAGTAACCAATTGTATAATGCAAAAAATTATAAACTGCGAAATATAAGATAGAAACCAATTCAAACAAATTGAGCTGAGACTTAGATGGTTCTCTCGACATAATACCTAACGGTACTTCTGGGAGGACCACAGTCAGTTGTGGGTCTTAGTACGATGAAGGTCGTACAGTGAATTAAAGCTTTTAATGCTTTCTCCAACTTAAAAAATTAACACACTGACACATACGAATAGATAAGAGGATAAGAGGAATCGCTGTGGCTACTTTGTGAAACCTTTTAACGATAAGACCGCGTTGATTCCAGAGTTGAAGGTGGCGAACTATGACGTGAAAAATCAGTTCATGCCAGTAGTATCAGTTCGACTTTAACATTTTTCTTCTTTTTTAATATTATAGTACAATACATCATCAAAAAGGAGAAGTATACTTACTTTATCATTTCATTTGTAGTATTCAATTAGAAATGCTGTAAAATCTGTATATATATATTAGCTATAAAGCTGAACTTAAATCTGTGAACAAAATCGAAAAGTTGAAATTATTTTCCGATATTGATCTGAACAGAGAATTTCACAACACTTCTTCATCTTTATAAATAAAACCTTGACAAAAAGTTTTCTATTAATTTCCTAATTTGATGGAGTTTCTAATTTTTAATTGTCTATTCTTTGCGTTTGGCCCTTAATCTTAAAGCTATATAGGCGCAAGTTCTGAATGTAATTATTAAGAGTATTAAACCCATATAATCGTAAAGTAAATTACTTTCTGAGAAGTTTAAGGTTTCCAAAATAACTTTGCCCGAACTGGGACAAGTGTTATTTGATAGAGTACAAGTAATTTCACCAGGCTGCACATCAGCCCACTGATTAATTAAGAGGCCTTCGTTAGCGTAACGGAACCAAGAAAAGTACGAAAGCCACTTGAAGTATACGGGTACGGAACCTGAATTTAAGAAAAACCCTCCAAAGAGCAAAAATGGAATAGTAACTGGTGGACCTACGGATAAAGCCATAGATGTCGAATTGCTGGCACAGGATATCAAATAACCGAAGGAGGTAGAGACGTTAGCAACCAGTGTAACTACAGCGAGAGCTTTAAGGAAATGTTCCACACCAGGTCGTAAGCCAATCAAAGGATAAGCAATGGCTGTAAAAACAAAAGGCACCGCTAAAAAAAGTGGCAATTCGGCGATGGTTTTGCTTAAAAAGTATGTATCACAACGATACAAGCGGCTCCGGGTCTCACGCATGAAAACCGGTAACTCCGAAGTAAAAACCTGAAATTTAGATAAAATTTGAAGAACATTTAACAAAAACTTTACAGGTACAACACTTACGTTAATAACGGCAAACACATTTTGAAACGTCATATTCGTTAAAAATAGAAATATAGCGCCATTAATATTCATAACACCTACCTGCGTCAGAGGTTGGTTTAGAAAAATCAAACCAATCAGTATCGCTACCATCTGAACGTTACAGTTAATATACATATTTATATCCAATTTCTATTTCTATTGCACTTACTGTTGTTTGTATTAAACGTACTTTAACTAAGAGGGGTTCCTTTAAGACCGCTAGCCAAGAACGCCATAAAATGGCCCGAAATTGTGTAAACCAAGTAGCTTTATAAATAAAGCCATTTTCATCATCTATAGAAAGACAGTCCGACTTGGCAGCAGTTTTTTTAAATTTTTGTTCCATTTTACGAGCTACTCTGAATTTTATTTGTTGCTCCAGACATTTGTTATGATTTAACTTTTATTTATACTTACTTGCCTACCGCAAAATTGTCGCATATTTTTGATATACGGTCACGTGACTCGAGCTCACGGCCCGGTACGACGGCCAACACTTGCACATAAAAGTCTGCTGGATTGTAATTAGTTGGACACTGAGCCCCAATACTGCGATTGTAGCGACGTTAGAGGTTTGTTTATAACTTTTTACTTATTTCTGCTTACAATGAAAAGAAATCTGCTGCTTCATTAGGTGTCCCTAAAAACCCGACTCTTCCCTCCGCCATCAACAGGATTTTATCGAACAATTCAAATAACTCTGACGAGGGTTGATGTATAGTTAATATAATAGTTTTGCCGCGTTGCGATAACTTTTTTAGGACCTGTACTACGCTATGAGCCATAAAGGAATCTAAACCCGAAGTAGGCTCATCACAAATCAAAAGAGGTGGATCGGTAAGGGCTTCTGAGGCAAATGCCAAACGTTTGCGTTCACCACCCGATAAACCCTTCATACGACCAGGTACACCAATGATAGTATTTTGACATTTTCCCAATGACAAATCCTGTATAACTTGATCGACTCGCTGAATTTTTTGACGCTGAGCCATAGTGCGAGGCATACGTACTATAGCTTGAAATACTAGATGTTCTCTGGCCGTCAAAGAACCGATAAAAAGGTCGTCTTGTTGTACGTAAGCGCAACGTGCTTGCATTTCTTTTGCACCGACTGGATAACCATTAAGCAAGCGTACACTTGATGTAGATATTTGAACCCCGGGCGACGAACGAAATGCCAAGGCATTAAGTAGGGTAGTTTTGCCAGCGCCAGAACTACCCATAATTGCAAGAAGTTCACCTGGACAAGCTACACCACAAACTATAGTTCGTAAAAAGTGTCGTTAATTTTTTTTTTCAAGAAATCGAACTAATTTAAGGGCTAACCGTTTTTAATTAAATGTTTACGTGGCTTCGGTATATGACGTTCGTTACAACATAGACCTAGAATGCGGTTTTTCAATTCTTTCCAATGCGAGCCGGGCTGATGCACTTCACCAAAGACATCTAAATTATACCAGGTGAAAGTTAAATGATCATCGGTTCTTTCAGTGGAACCATAGTTTTTAGAAAAATTTGGAAGCATATCAGAATTTTCAAAAAAGTCGCGATTCTGTAAACCAAACAAAAATGTTTTAGCGACAAGATTTGCTACAAAATTAAAAATAAACTTTGAAAAGGAGATTTAGGATGAAATAAAGTAGAAGAAAACGAGAGGTTAGCCAATGAGGTAGAATGAAATCTGTTGGCTATAGACCAAGAAACACGTTGAGACGATGTTTGGAATAGGTTTGCATCTTATACCACGTAATAGAGCCGTATTAGCTATAACTTAAGAGGGTAAGAATACGAGAGTTCTTACAATACTCTGCAGCAAATTCTTGATTGATATCTATCACGATAGGAAAGTTACACTATTTTAAAACCTAGAAATATGCATCAAAGAGTCTGTGAAGCATATAAATCCTTAATCAACGGCAAATGTTGGTTAAGTTAGTTTTCTTCTGGCGTTTCTTTTTGAAAATTTTATTTTGTTTGTGAATACCCAAAAAATTTCTGTATACTTGATCCGTATCAAGTAATAAATCCATTTAAGCATATCCATCCGTATATCCACCTCTGTCCGCTTATTTATGAAATATGTACGGTAACCATTTTCTCCTCCGTAAAAATTCAGATTTCTGGATCATATCTGACAATAACGTTGAAACTTCTTGCTTGTACCTTGGTATTGAAAATGGACCAAATCGGTCGATCGAGTATAATATAAGCCGAAAACACTTCTGTTTTCTGAATATTTTGCTGACTAGTCATAAACTTTTTTCGACCTCTTTTTAAGATAAAGGCGGTAGATATAAAAGATTCCGAATATAATTTTCTTACTTGTTACTATATAAAAGTTTACGTTTCATAGGTGCAATTATATGAGACTTGGTTTAGAAAACGGTCTCAAAAGTGATCCAAATTTGCTATATTTATTTTATATGCCTAAAGACTAGTTTAGGCGGATTTTGGTTGAAAAAACTTCAGAAATTCCAAAAATTTTAAATTATGGGCCGTAAAAAATTTAAATTTTACTGATATCAAAAATTTTAAATTTTTGTCTTATAAAGATTCTTTTAAACATTAAATGTGTGAGAATGGTCATAAATATGGTCCCATCGAATCCATTTTCACAGTTTTCGTACTAGGATTAAAGCACGTTAGTATACTAAATTTCGTTAAAACATCTCAAAAATTCCAACCTGTAGGTTGAAATCAAACGTGCATGAACATACTTTAGACAAAAGAACAGACGGAGGGACAGACTTAGAATCATATTCGTTATCCTAAACGTTTCTGGGTGTTACTTACTTGTGCATAAACTCTATAGTGCTTGTACCACAGCTGGTGCAGGGTATAACAATAAAATAATCATGTTCCATACTTTTAGGTAGGTAAACCGATATAAAGAGTAAAAGGAAAAATTAAAGTTCAAAATTGACGTTTAAACCAACATTTTGACGATGCAATCAGGACTTCATTACGCGTTGATCTAGGGCTTGTTGCTTTTCGGGTCGCAATTACCAACATTTGGCATAGCTAATGTAATTCCTGTGGACATAAAAATGAGAAAAAAATTTAGTTTAAAGAATTTTAGGTAAATTGCTTGTACTAAGTAATGCGACGAGTATATCAGTACTTATTATGTATATATATAATAAATATTAAAACTTAATTTTCATCATCGAGATTAGTTTTGCGATGACAATCTCCGCCATTTTCATTATTCACGGCGTGCGTCGTGTTGCTGTTGTTTGCGTTCAGTCTTCATAACTCTCTTCTGACTGAATTTTATTTATATACATTAAATTTCTGTGCAGATCACGAATACATTCCATATTTTCGATTTATTTCGTATAGAAAAGGCATCTATAGAGGGACTATAACTGATAACTTGATTGCAAAATTTAGGTGAAATCTTTTCTTGCGGTCATGATTGTAATAAATGTGGAAAAACGATAGCGCACATAAAGTTTGCATAACTAGATGATATTTCCGTCTGCATTTTGAAGGTTATTTGGTTATAAATGAACTAAAACTGAAGAAAATTATGAAAAAAATGTGTTGTGATTTTCCATCTCTCTGTCCTTTTTTTGCCTTCAACGATTGTATGCTTACAGTTGTAATTTTAAACGACTTTAGCGTATGTATGTACGGATGATGATAGACGTGTTGTTACTTTCATGCTGTTATTTACTTTTATGTGAGATTGTGTTAGATTATATTCGATCCAAGAAAACAACGTAAAAAGTTCGCTACAAAACATCATTTAACGACCGGAAAGTAACCTCGTTTTAGTTGTTTGCCTACTGTTATGTGTTGTCGAGCTTTGCTTAACTGGTTTTGCTATATCCCTTAAACGCTAACTGCAAAAGCAACTACAACAATGTCGATTCCATTGTCGTTCTATAAAAAACCAAAAAAAAAAAACAATTCACACTCACACCATTTTTAAACAAGCACACAAATGCGAATGTCATTGATACGAGTTTGCACACATTGCGATGGCTGGTATGCTCTGGGAAAAAACTTGGTCGTATTCATATATGCGGCTTGATATTGCTTGTGCTATCGGAATGAATAACTATTATATTATCCTTTCTCCTTTTTGTTTTCTTTTTGCATTTTTTGTTTTTTCAAAATATTTCGTACACCACGGCGAAAAAAGCATTCGTTGTGATGGTTAAATTTTTATTTTTTGAATATCAATTTCACATACATCCTCCGACAAGGAAGAAGAGGCTGATGTTCGCTCCATTTATGCATTGGTATACTATCGGAATTTCTTGGTAAGTTGTATGTTGCATATGCCAGGGCATTGTTTTGGGCACACATGAGCTCGTAGCTTTGCTTACTTTGCTTATACTTACTGGTACATTTAAACTCTCCATTGACGTTGTTATACGTTTACTGGCATGAATTAAAACTTCTTGATCCTCCTGACCCATGGTGTCAACAAGGAAGAAAGTCTAAGCTTTGTTTCGATTTTCTCACACTTTATGTATGTCTGTTTTTCTTAAATTTCTGTTTTCTATGGCGTAATTCAATTTTGTAACAATTTTTTACGTCTTCTATGGTTTTTTTTTATTTCTTTTTAAAAGATGAATAAACTCTATAACAGTTCAGTTCTAATACGATTTAAAGCACAGGATTTTATTTTTTTATAATAATAAAGATAGTAAAAACGTTTTACTTTTTTTTTCGAATTTGTTTTATTTTTCACAGCATTTCTTCAATATGTTTCAACGTCAGTTGTCAGCCGCATTAACAATGTCGGCGAATGAGTGTATTAGGTGTAACTAAACTCTATTGTCTGGTTAACTTTTATGGGTGCCCACTGCAAAGACGAACAAATGAGAATAGGTGAGTGAATATAATACCGCCACCGCATATTCCCTTTATCGTAAACCTATACTTTATACTGTTTGCATTTTGATAAAGTCATTTTACTTGGTGTGTTTGTTGATCTCTATTCAAATAAATTTGCTCTGCATTATTGCGCTGGCCTTGTTTAGAAGAATAACCTGTTACAGAAGTTTAATACGACAAAAACTATCCATTTTTCAGGCTTATGCCAAACAAAACCCGAAACAGCAGCCATTTTAGTCAAAAAAACTATACGAAAAATCTTTTAAAGTGATTTTTAAGCAACACTTGATTATGCCAAGACATAATATATTTTGTTATATTAAGAATTTTCGCATATTCTTTTAAATTTTTCTTTTTTCTTGGTTGTTTTAACAATTCATCGCCAATTACTGAAAAGCATGATACGCTTTCGTATGGCTTTGCATGCAACATAGGTAAGATGGCTTTTTCTCTTAGTTACTATGTTAATCACATTTACTTCTCTCTTAAAAGACAAGGTGACATCCTCCTTATCATGTATATGACTTTTCTTCTTCTCTTCTTACTAAAAGTTATTTAGTCTTTATCGTGTACAATGCGTGCGTATGTGTTATGGAATTACAAAATTTCGAAATGGATTGTCTGATATGCTCATACACAAAACAAATAATAAAAAAAAAATGTACAAAAATTAATGCAGCTTCCACAGCATAAATGACGGACGGCACAATAGAAAAGATGGACCTTAACAGACACATTTCAAAAAAAAAGTTAAAGAGAAAATGGAAGAAAAAATTGACAGTACTATTATATATAATATATCCACACCACTATGATATTAATCCCATTCTTGTTTCACTACTGTATCAAATCAGTACGGAAAAATAAGTATCAGAACACCAACAAGATTTCGCCTTATATATCACACATTTGCAACACACCAGAGCAACGATCAGCTATCTGCAACTGTAAGCAAATTCTTACAATTAAACACATACTTTGTGACTGCCAAAAAGTTTCCGTACTTTGCAGATTCGCATTTAAAGCATTTAATTTTATGGACATATTCAAGACGCCTGCAGAACATAATATCAATTAAAAAATATTCAATTTTATTAAAACGAATAAACTAGCTATCTATTATTTTTTTAAATTAAAATCGATAGTCTTAGCTGCACATTTTACTGTAATCCAAGATTTTGAACACAGAAAAGCTTATTGCACAAAGCAAGTGAAATATGTTAAATGTGTTCTCGACCGCTTAACTAGATCCTGCACTAAAAGTAGCGGTATCCTCCAAAATGTGTTAATTCTTTACAAAATAATAAAATAATCCGCAAAATAATCTGAAAACTCTATTTTACACGAATTAACAGAAGCTAAGCATTACAATAATTGTTCCCACATTGGTGTGCCAATACAATATTGATGTGATAAATGTAAAACCCCAATATGCTGATATATTAACAAAATTCTCAACGTTTTTCAAGCATTGAAGATTTAATTAAAATGTGTACATATTGCAAAAGAAATTAATATCCCGTTAAATACCTTTGGGAAATTTGTCTTCGAACCGCCGTTTTGCAATTGTGGACGAAATCTTGCAATTAAACATGTACCTCTGAATGCCAAAATCTAATCGTCTAATTCATCTTTTTTAAGAAAGCAGGGCCGATAGCCTGCAAACTCATTCGTAACAACAACTAATTTGTGTTGTCTGTTGGAAGATTCACATACATGCTAAACTGAGGTAAATTCCTCACTTCTGCATTTCGCTGTGCACTTTGGTATCGCAGTCATCATGCTCATATTAGTTTGGGGAAAAAGAAATCCATTATTTTTTCGGTAGATGGCTACACTGGTAGA
>KK351175.1:28640-47119 GCA_000671755.1 Glossina brevipalpis | reverse complement strand
GAGAGAGGCATTTTGAAGTTACCTTTAAAATGGCAACAAATCATACAACAAAACGATGCATATTTGACTCAAATCGGACAATCCGAAGCATGTTAAATAAAGACCTGAAGTTCATATAAAAATAATGGATTTCTTTTTCCCCAAACTAATATTTCCGACCACTCTTCACCGATTATCAAGTTCAAGACGACTCCTCACAACCACTTACTAAGATATAATGTCATTCATTATTCGCAAAATTGATATAAATATTTTTATAGACTTGATAGATAAGAATTTATATCTTAATCTGATCTTGTGAAATGGATAATGCGGTAAAAGATTTTACACATTTAATTTATCAAGCTGGTTTCGTATCTACTCACAGAAATGTTGATATAATAACTACGTTAGCCTAAGCCAAATGAGCAAAAATATAAGAGAAAATCAGGAAAGCAAATGCAAAATAGCAGATAAAACGAATTTTAATAGAATTGCGAAGATGCTTAGTTAATGCAAGTGTTTTTTCGTTTTATTATGTATTTTAACTAACATATTTTGTTTTTGTTTTTGTATTTTGTTTATTAAGCATTTTTTGAGTTATTCTGATTAGCTCAATGGGTGAAATAATATATAATGTTATACTTGGTTGCATTTTATTTTACCAATGTGGATTTTATTGCTTAAAAGATTAAAATTTTGTGAAATATTAATTATGCGTTATTGCATTTATTTGTTTATTTATTTGGTATTATTGCAATACTAAATAGCACATAAGACGTGATTTCCTTCAATAAACAGCGGGAAATCGTCAACCTCAGATCTGTTCTCACCGCATTGCGTAAGATGTTGTGATTTATGTGTCATTAATCCGAAAACATTATAAGTCCTTGATGGTAAGCATTGATTCATGTGCCTGTGGTATCCACAAGAACAAGCATAAGTTAAACTTGATTGATTTAATATTTGGTGACATTGACTTGACTATCGAAGAGTTAGCAGAAAGGAAGGATAAGAATGTTACAACATTCCCGAAAGGCATTCTAAACTATAAGAAAAACCCACGGTGGCAGAAAATAACTGAAAACTTGCAGAGTCAAATGAGATAGAAAACGTTTTGGCCGCTACTACGACAGTGCCATCCGGAGGCATTCAAACATATTGGAAACATATTAGTATTTGTAGGAAATGCTCATGGACTTCTGCCTAAAAAACGCAGTGAGGTGTTCGATTATATGGACAATTATCAAAGCATTCCAAACGGTTGTCTTTCAGCAGGTACGAATAGCCGCAATCAAATCCAATGTCTCCGTCAATTCTAAGGCATGCATGTTGGTGCGAAAACAACAACAATTAATTCAGAGTGTTAAGAAAATATTTGCTCGTGCGTAAGGATGACATACAGCACATCTTTTACTATTATGCAGCAAGGGCCAAAATGGTATCTTAGCACACGAATACTGCGTAGGGATTTCGTGAACATATAGTGCAACTCATTGACGATGCTGGCTCAAGAGCGTTCGATATTGAGCAATACGTCTATAACGTCAGGAGGTTTATTTGAGTTTATCTTGCTTAACTCATCTGACTACCCTGACTGACTATTATCCAATGCATAAAAAAGAAAAATTAAGATATTGAAACATTGCTGTTAAATGAAAAAGAAAGAAAAGGGAACTTTCACGTTTCTGATAGGTTTAATTTTGCAATGTTTGTGAATATACAATGTTTTGTATTGCAAATATAGGGATCGTATGTGCAAATATAGGGATCGTTTGTTCATGTGAGAAGGAATCCATGTCTAGACGTAAACCACAGGATTCTAAAGATTGCAATCTTCGTTCGAATTGCAAATTACAATCCCTCTGCAAACACGTGCTGTGATGTCATGCGTATCCACCTGCAAGTGCGTAGCTAAGAGCTGAATATACTGAACAGGTCGGGACGCCCGTAATTGCATCTTGAGCGCACTCATGCAAATGGCATTGACTGCCTGTATATGAAGGCAGCAAAATCGATAGCCTTCCAGCGTTAGTCGTGTTACGGTCATTTACAAGTGCATCTCGTGAATGAACGTTTTGATCAGAGCGAAGCTTTGTCTGATTCAAAGAGATGAGTAGCGAACAGTGCGTTTTGATTTTTGCATATCTAACTGCGATGTATTGGCGAAACAATTGTCGGCATTTTCAAATGTGATTGTCTTTCTTCTCTCGAATCATTAATCCGTATGAATAATAGTTCATTGGGTTCTGGATTTGTCATCTTATCGTTGAAGTGATATCCATCAGTGTCAACGAAAGGAATAATTGAATATTGCATTTGGTTTGGCAGCGATTCAATCATCGACGCGTTTTCGCATTTCGAAACCACATGCCAGCCAAGTCATGCTGCATCGATCCGAGCAAGTGGTAATAAGAGGGTGTTATGTCGGATAAGAACTTCTCATTCGAGGTGAAACAGCTTTTGTAACATGTGGCAGACCGTTGTTGTTTTATTCGGCTTTAGCAGCTCATAATACATTACACCTTTCTGATCTTACCATACGCCCAGCAAAAGTTTATGGCCATGAATATTCCGCTTCGGAGTCAGTGTCGATAGCTCTCCTTTAGTAATCCATAGCTATTTGTGCTTGGGATCGACGTGTTAAACCCACTTTTCATCACCAGTCACATTACGCCAAATCTCGCCGAAAACTCTTTCTTTTTTGCCTGGCACGCAATGAAATGGCATTTCTTGTAGATATTTTCCATCGCATATAAACGCATAGAAACAATTGATTCATCGCCTGGTAAGCTGTTCGAAAGTTCTTTGGGAGTTTGAGTTGGGTTTTTTATTACAATTCATTGTCTTCGCACTTTTTTGTCATTTGTCATTAAAAACCCCACTCTTAAACCGATCAAACCGGCAATTGCGATATGATTTAGCTACATCACCGTAATCTTCTACAAGTGTTTGATTCTTTAAATCAAACAAAAATGATAAAATGTGTACTATCTTAAATTTAAAGTAGCCCTTAGACTATTTTCAGTGCATAAAAGTTAAAGTTTAGAAAGCTAATCCTGAAGTTAGTTTCTAGTTGAAATGCTGTAATTCTAAAATGATGGCCCGATGAAAAAGAGCTTGTGAAACGTATAACTAAGAGCAGAACCGAGAAAGACGATAACAACATAAGAATCCCAAAACAGTTTTTAATTTCAGAAATTTATTTATTCTAATTAGATACTCTTACAAACTAGGGTTTATATGTATACCTATATATATTTGTACATTTCTTCGAATTTATTACTATAAGCTGACTACGTAAAATCCTGAAATTTGTTGGCAACTTTATCGTCCAACTGTCTTAGATTTCAAAATTATTTAATGTATGTTCGGAGTTGAAAATTATGCTCATAGTAGAATATGAGACAGAGGTGGAGGAATCATCTTGTAAGGAAGTGTTTTGCGTCCTTGTTAAATGTTCTTGTCGTTATGTCTGTGCGCCAGACTTGTTTATCCGAAATCCCAATTGGCAGTTATCTATTATCCAAACAATTAAAGACCATCCCGTAAAATGTCTATTATGGGAGTTTGTTAATATATGCGATTCGTCCGGCAAATCCACCCTCTAATACTCTTGAGTTTAAGCTCTTCTTCTGGACGGACATCACAAAGCTCTTATTAAATTTTGTTACACATGCTTCTCTATTTTACCTATAAATATGCTTGCTACTTTTGATTACACATACATAAGCATACATGCTCTTTTACTTTTTGTTAGTCCATCAAGAATACATGCACATGCTTTATCTAATTTGCTATTTCTCAATTATATATACAAATGCTTTTTATTCATATTTGTTCATATTTTCTTTTATATCCTTTACTTTATTAGTAAACAAGACAATGTTTTGTCTTATAGCAAAACACACTGTGTGATCTTGTAAAACCGGCTCTTACATACATAGGATTTCGATACACAACTTTTAGATGCTATACGAAATGATTGCTACTTTTACATATATGCACATTAATCTTGTTAAACATGTTCTTCTAATTGCATATGCTCTCATACATAAGTTCTGATTTTTTAGTTTTACTTTGATATTTTTAAACCGGTTCTTGCCGTTATCCTGCCACCAAATATACATTTTGATATGGACGAAAACGATTTCCAAGTTTTACAAGTTTACCAATCCGGTCCTTACTGTTCCACACAGCGTTTAAGTTCTAAACATACACGTATTCACATATGCAATTGTTATTTGCATATACATATTGTGGAACTACACACACAAACACACATGTATGGAAGAAAACCTAATACTTAACTTTATTCGTATAAAAAGGACAGTGGTTGAGATAATAAAACCGATTCGATCGATCAATCATTGGTGCGTACAGAGTGAGAGAAATGGCTCCAGTCTTTTCAGATTTATATAATACAGAATAGGTCTTCACTCTTGTATGGAAACAAAACGAATTAATCTTCCTTGGGCAGCAGCAACTGCAGCTTGCGGTAGATTGCCTGCCGGATGCAGTCGTTCCAGTCGACGAAGAAAGGGAGCATGATATGTACGCAGTTTTAGTCAAGAGACCTAATGCTTAAATGAATTTCTGTCTTTGAAAACCGACTTTTTAGTAACGTCAATCCCCTGGAAGCTGAAGCTTTTTACAAATTTGGTTTACGATCGCATTAACAGCTAGGTGCTCGTTTAGTAGTACAAAGGCCGAGATTGAAGAGATTTGCATAAAGGACAAAATTTGTCGATGTTTGACACCAGTGGAGCTTAAGTGAAATTTTTTGCAAAAAGAACACACGCTTTTTTTTTGGACGCGTGTCGTGTAGATCAGCAAATCGGCAAAAAATGGCAATTAATGCTGTCTCAACCAGATTGAGACATTATCAGTAAAACCGATTCACAAAAGTGGCGGCCAGCATTCAGTAACATCGAGTGTGGCAGGTGCAGCCGTACTGACCATGCAATAAGTGTACTCGTAATAAAGACGCTAACTTGTAACACGGAAAATTATAATTCTACATTGTCAATAGATTCAGTGATTTTTGTATCATCTTCGTCATTGGAGATCATTTCATTTTCTAAAGATGATGATAACGTTGACGCTGGAAATTTATCTAACAGCCAACGCAGCAAATATTCACCAATTTCAACCGCCCCGATTTTGCAGAATTCCTATTTAAATTGGGAATCAATGTCACCATCAGAGCTCTTGATGATGAATAACCAAATGTGGTACACCAGACATAAGTTATAGTATACATATATATATACAACATAAATTCAAGGCTTTTGGAATGACAACATCGAAAGTATTTTTTCACCTGAAGATGTTAACTATAGTGAATATTTAAATGAAAGTTTTAATGATATATTTCCAAATGTCAATTTACCAAGTGATGATCTTACAAACATCAATTCGCCAAGAGAAACAAGTTATCAATTTTATTTAAACGATAGCTTTGATGACGAAATTATGAATATTGATACCAATTTATAGGGAGAGAGAGAGGGAGAAAATAAAATTTAAAAGAATAAATAATATGTTTTATTTTACATTCTTTCGTTCATTTTTCTAGAGTTAATTAATGTGAGCTGATTTTAATCCTTAAAAAATAAATTATAGTCTGAGATTGGTTTTCTCAAGAAATTACATTGGAATCAGACAAAAAAAAAAAAAAGAAATGGTAACAAATGTTTTATATAATTTTTATTAAAAATCTTAAATTTTATTTACTTTCATTAATAGTCCTTTCTACAAGGTCAAGGCTACACAAAGATTGATGAATTATAAGTTGACATGAAATGTAATCGGATGCAAAACAAAAATAAGACAATTTGGAGAGAAGATTGAGCTTTATTTGGAATCTGTAGATGGAAATTTAATTCGGATATTTCTATCAAATCGTGTCAGTCAAATATTTCCATCCAAAAATCCTCACACAAAGTTGAAGGAAAGCGATATTCAGCACCTAATTTTTCGAGGACGAGATAAATCTAAATCTAATGTAGCCATATTTGAATTCATTCAAAGTGAAAAGAAAGAACTTGATTAAAAATTAAAATCTTATCTTTATTTTTTTATTAAAAATGTCTTTCACGTAATTTGAGTATTTTCTTATCATTAAAATTATGATTAGTTTTACTAAATTGTTTGAGATAAGTATATAAACTTTTTCATTGACTCTTATACAAACTCTAAAAAATTACAAAATTCTTCTTTCAATGGTTTTTGCCAATATGAGCCCAAATATTCTGCGGTTAACTTAGCATCGAAGTAGAAGGCTACCCAATGCTCTCCGGGTTGAGTTGAGAAATCTGTGTTTGCTATTATAATAGCGGGTTTAGATCAAAGTTTTCAAGGGAGATTACAAGCAGGAAAGATACCTTGAAACTACTTCCTTGTATAGGGTTTTGTCTTAAAGGCGTGATCTGTTTGAGTCGTATTCATTTTAAAGCGTAATTTTTACGTTTCTATTTTTATCTAATTCTAACAATGAATCATACTCACAGTAAACTATGCAAATTACAGCTAGGGCACGCAAATTTTCCTTCAATGCGTATATTTCTTTGTTTCAAAATGTTAGAAAACAACTCGTTATTACAATGATCAGCAGAGAGATCGAACGCTAGTATAAAGCAATTTTCATCAAAAAGTTTCTTATTTATATGAAGACCGCGATCTGAATGATTAATCCCAGCTGCTTTAAATAGCATACTATAAGCTCTAGTCGATCTTAGTTTTGTTCCAGAATAATCAAATTCGATCGATTGACCAGGTATTTGAACCCCATTGATTGATAAATTAAACCTTTGTAAATAGAAATGTTCGAATTTAAAAGTATTCATTTTCCGATCGCCAGAGTTAGCGCTATTATAAACCATATTAAAAGCTAAAAATGTAGGTAGCTGTCTTATTACGACATTGTCCAATGAAATTTTATGGTTTCCCGGATATAGAATAAATGTCTTAACTTTTCTACTTTGTTAAATGGATATAATGCTGGTTTAGTTTGCAAAATTTTATGATGAACGACAAGTATTCCGGGATTAATAGTTTTGATGATGATTTATAAACAATTGCGCCTCCAATATTTTAAGCTGCGTTCCTTTAACTTCGTCTTTCATTAAGTAAAATGATGATTTTTCCAAATTAAATTAGTACGCAAATCAACCTTATTTAAAAACAGTTTAGGCTGATTAAAAATGTCACCATGAATCTTTCCAAACAATTCAACTTTATTACTATCTTCAAACAACACAGTTAATTATCTTTTACAGTTATGAAAGAGTTCGCCGGTATAATAAGCTGGATACTAACCAGAACGTGATAAATGAGTACGACCGGCGTCAGTTCCATAATTAAGGAGAGTTTGTATGTATTATCTATAGTGATAATTATTATCGCTTTGCGACACCAGTTCGTTATTTAAATATACAGAATATTGAGTGTAGAACATTATTAACAACGGTGCATTTATTTTCTTTGATGTCTGAATTATTTTTATTCTTTAGTTGAAAAATCAGCTTTAAGTAAACACTACAAAAGTCTCGATATGTATCTCCATTACCAAGACAGAGAAATTCTATGGAGCTGGGGTTGTCTAAGGATTGAATTGGATTATATGCGAGTTCTTCAGTATACTGCTTTGAATAGGTTGAGGCACAAATAAATCTAGTTCGCTTTTCACACACTCTATATAAGTAGCCATTATTTCTAAACAAATGTATCCTTTACTTTCTCCTTTAGATTGAATTTATTCGTGCGTTTCATTTTAGATCTTTTATGTGACTGACGAATTTTCTTGTCAATGCGGCCCTTTATATTACTTTTCCCAGATCCTTTTTGAAATTTAGAAGATATTTTGTTGATTGCTTTTTCAGCTAAATTACTTAGAGCCGTTTTACGTTGCTCCTCCAAAATATTAATATTTGCGAACGAAATCATTGAAAATAGATTTACCAGTATCTAAAGTTTGATCTTTAACAGCATTCAAACCAGATAGGAATAATGGTTTTAAATTTCTGAATAAGGATGCGAAAAATGATCCAATACCACGCCCGTGTTGTACTGCTCTAGGTGATACATATAAGGATCCTATGTTACTTAATCCTCTTCCAGTTTGGTTAGAGTAATATGAAGTATATATTTGATCCACGTCCGTCTGTGAAACATCTGAATGAAATACTACTTTGGCGTTAACTTATATCTTTTTTCTCTTCCTTTTTTGATTCAATTTAGTTTCTTTTTTCTAACGTGAATAGTAATGTAACTGGGTACATCCGACTCTTTAAAATTGTATTGGGTATCGTCTGCGGTAACTACGAGTATGGAAATATCCTTTATGGTTGCAATTTCAAGACTATAGTGTTCTACGTTCTTGAACTCAAAACAATTACGTTTTCCATTAAAGGCTAGAACACGAAGACATCTTATTATTTTATGACCCACTTAACGAGATTTTATTATATTAGTATAAACAAATATTGGCGAATATTCGTATATTTGTACACGTGGAATATCACTTTCGTTACCAATGTTATTTTAACACAATTCTGTTATTCCCACTTCCTACTGATCATTTGTTATAGAAGGAAGATTTACAATATTAGTGAATGAAGATAATGTATTCTTTTCATAAACGACAATTGAGTTATTGCTCAACAAGGTAACATAGAAATCTTCCACATGTAGCGCATACCTTAAAATCTGTTTGAGGAATGAAACCAAAATTATATTTGATATATTTTTTATTTAATAAACATATATATTTAGAGACCTATAAAGTAATCCACTTAAAACTATTTTCACCCTTCTGAATAGGAGATTTTCGAATCGATTGATGGTTTTCAATGGAGTTGTTAACGTCTGAACCCGGGCTTGGTAGAGTTTTTTGGAGTACGTCAACTTAGCTCTTTCATTGACTTCGAAGTTTATTGTTATACAATGAATGCCGCTTCTGAAGTTTTATTTTTCGATTCAATTTCAAAGTTTGCTTGCGAGCATTCGACGATGGGAAATCCACATTTACAGATAAGAACTTTTCAGGTGTCATAAATTCGTCTTTGGTGTACTAACATTCAAGTCACTTTGTAATTTGTCTTCGCTATTTTCAATTACTTTATTATCGGATATACTGTTTTGGCGGATTTCGGGGTTTTTCTTGTTCTCATTTGCATCATCTAAATTTGCTTTAGGGAATGTCATTTCAGTCATACGATCTACATTTTTTAAATTGGTCTTAACTGTCTTTTAAGATAAGTATTTAATTCTTGTTTAATTTTTATCCATTTGTTATATTCGGAAGCAGAAGTGTCATTGAAATATGGTAAAAGTTTTTGTTAATAAATTCTGTTGAATATTTGTCATCCATCATTAACGCATATGCAGTTGCATATAATAAAATAATTTTGTTTAATTTTGTGTTAAATTTATTGATCATTGTCTAATAATTTTCCAACAAATCCTCTTAATAATGATGCTAAGATTATAGGTAAGAAACCTCCACCTTCTTGAATAAGAACGTTTCTTTTTCAGTTTATATTTGGTCGTGAGATGAAACGAAGCTCATTTTTATACTTTTTTAGAGCTTCCAGATCTTTCTTTTTAAGTTTAGTGCTTTTGATTAATGTATTAAAGGTAATTTCAGTCAGCGTTTTATTTAATTCACTATCACCATTTTTAATTATAGCTCTTCTTAATTTATTGTTATTGGTTCTGAGGACATACAAAATATGTTTGTGGTTTTTCAGTCGCTTTAAATTCTTTTAAAGACCATTTTCTCCAGCATCGCAGAAGCAAAAGCAAAAATTTGAATTGAGTATGTCCGTTCTTTACCTCAATAAATCATTTATGTCTTGCGTAAGGTCAATTAATAAATAGCCGTGAGGTTTGCTTGTCACATCTTTATATATATTCTTATGAGCTCTATTGAATATTCGGGATGAATTTGCCTAGCCAAATGTTGGAACTGTAGAATATCTCTAGGAGTTTTAAAAACAACAACGTATTTTGAATTTAAAGAAATGTCTCTTGTGTGCGATGATTTATGAAAAATGTTCTGTGTTACAACGATAACGGAGAAATTTCTATTATGTAAACCCTTAGTAAAAAGTTCGCAAACTGTCTTATTGAATGCACACATCATTAAATCCTCGAGTATAATGAGTGTAGGATCGTTGAGCACATTATGTAAGTTTTCCGATATTCCACTATTATATTCAATATTCACTATATTATCCATAACAGGTTTAGCATTTTCTTCTCCATAACACCAAATTATTCGTTCGATTTTCGTACTTATCAAAAAATCCTTATTAGAAATAAGATTTTTCAAAAATTTTGTTTTTCCTGAGCCTGATGGCCCACTAATAAGCATAGTAAATCGATGATAAAATTGGTGAAACATCTTCTCTTGTTAGCTACTACACACTGAGTTGATTTTTATGAAGTCTTTAGGTTTTATACTATGAAAAACTCATTTCATTATCAGTATTACTTGTGTGGTTTTGGTAAATGGATCGCATCTCGCAACGTGCTCAGAAACGATTAACAAAAAGTAAACAAGAATATATAGTAATATTTGGCTTGGAATACTTCATTAATTTGAAAACTAAAATTGAATGTGGCTTTTCACCTTCAAGGAATTTTAAGCCAATTTTATGGCTTCAAGATAGTAAATGTAATTTTATTATTAGTTTTACACGGGATCAATGGATGCGTCGAATGACATATAAAGAATATATACAACTAAAATTAGATCAATTTGATTATTTAGAATCTGAGAACATTCTAGAACCTCCTACTCTAGAATCTATTGATTGTAAATTTAAATATACGAAGGATGGACAGCGTATGCTGTTTTTAAATCAATTTGGACATAAGATAAAAATCGATGCGGAGACGTGGAGATTGATTGTACGTGTTGGAATATTTTTACCTACATTTCTACGTTGGAATACTATATTACAAAAACAAATCGCAGACTTTTATTATACCCATTTTTTATCAAAATGTGTGGAATTAAATAAAATTGATGTTCAGTGGGCGGATATCTTTCTAACTGTCGAATATGATGTCGAGATTGATTTATTAACACTACGTTTTCAATTCTTTCGACAGGTGACAATTAAGATTAAGAAAGACATTAATTTCGTTCGAAGTCGATTCATTCAAAAATGAGCCAGTGATACATGGCAAATAGACTTAGTCGAGTTAATTCCATTTCAAAAGCTGAATAACGGATACAAATATCTTTTAACTGAAATTGATGTATTTTCTAAATTTGCTTTCGCAACCCGTGAAATCTAAACATTCAGTTGAGATAGTTAGACTAATGAGAAACATATGAGAAATTCTTCACCGAAGAATCTTCAAACTGATCAAGGTAAAGCATTTTTTAATAAAGATTTTAAGGCTTTAATGAAAAATTTTAAAATTAATCATCATCATACTTATACTAATATGAAAGCCTCTATATGCGAAAGATTCAATCGAACATGGATACATGTAATTTAAACGCTAATCATCAAATACAATAATACATATCATAGAATAATAAAAATGAAACCAGTTGAAATCAATAAACATAATGAAAAATGAATCTTACAGACTGTGTATAATTTTCCCAAAACATTTCCAAAACCAGAGTTTAAAGTGGGCGATTATGTTAGAATAAGCAAATTTAAAGGCACTTTTTTTTAAAGGATACGAACCAAACTGAGCAGCTGAAATATTTCGGATCAGCAAAATAAAAATTACAACTCCTGTTACTTATATTATTAAAGACTATAAGGGTAATGAAATAAGAAGATCAATTTATGAATATGAAATGCAAAAACTTCATGATAAAAACGCTTACTTAGTCAAAAAAATTCTAAAGAAAAAAGGAAGTAAATTTTTTTTTTGAATGGTTAGGATTTGATGAAACTCATAATCCTTGGGTTAATAAAAAACAATTACTTTCCTAGAAACATATGAGAAATATGTAAATCACAATAAATCTAAATAAATAAAAACAAAAATGTCATTATTTTATGTATATATGTGTTTATTTTTATAGTTATTCTGATTTACACATTTAGATTACTTATTTTATAATTAATCCATGCCAATGTTGACATCCGATCAGCTAAGATATATCGCTTACCATCTAAATAATTTAAAGTAATTTTTTTATATATTTCAGTATATAATTTATGCGATCCACTGCGAATAATTCGCTGTTCGCCATAAAATGTCTTTCTGTTTAAAATGCATTATTTATAACCATTATATGTTTTTTTTCTGGTTATAGGAGCTTTTGCTCCTCTAACCTTTTTTAATTTCTTTTTCGGCATTATCACCTCCATCAACTATATAGGCATACGCTTTGGCTTTTAGTCCTGCAAACTTTACCATAATTTTACCGGCATTCTCATCTTTCATCAAACCCATTCCTCTTATATCAGAGACTCATTTTACAAGTCGTTCGGATTTCGAAGTTAATGGAATTCATATAATAACTAACGATAGAGCTCTTGCTGGGTCCGCGATGTTGGTAAAATTTAATATTAGATACAAAACTTCAAATGTCCTTACAAAATCATATTTACAATCTTTTGCTAAAGTGAATTGTGACGGTTGCTATATTTCAATTTGCTTAGTCTATATGTCTTCACGTTTTCAATAAAATATAACGATTATAATGAATTCTTCAGGCAATTTAGTACAAAATTTAGTGTTGTAGGCGATTTTAGTGGTAAACATCAATTGCGGGAATCTAGAGTAGTGAATCCCAAAGGGAGATAGATCTATAAATCTATACGGAGTAAGAACTATTCTGTTTTGTCTAGTTGAAGGCCCACATACTGAACAATTCATCAGAGAAAAATTCCTTGATTTGCCATATTTCGCCTTTTACTCTAGTATACTCAATAGTTCACTTCATATTTGCGATAGTGACGACCCCAGTTGTAATCATTCTCAACTGATTATGAACTTCACAGCTTCACTTAGTTCTTAGTCATAAAGCCGAGATTTTATCAATAACAATTTTTATCTTAATATAAGGTTACGAAGCTCTACAGAAATTGATGATGCGGCAGAGGACTTAACAAATTAAATATATCTCTATATCTTCTTCATGTAATTTTGAGGAGCCTAGATATTATAATGATTATATTGGCTTTGAAGTAATGCTAAGAAATAGTCAAAATAATGATCAGAAATAAGAGAAGAGTAAAAAAACAATGGCAAAATACTAGGAATGCTCTAGATAAGATGTATTTTAATAGAGCAACGAAGAATCTATGAACAAATCAATAACTTCTTCAACGCAGGAATACTTAATGAACATTATTTATGCAGAGCAACAAAATAACTGAAACAGCCGCCGAGGTGAACTGTTTCTTTAAGAGATGGGTTTAGAAACTGGTGCAGAAATGAGATGCAGAAAGCCGACAAAAATTTTGCTCATTATATAATAGAAACTTCTCAGCCGAATAATCTTTCTCTGACTTTAAATACAGAAGTAATATCGCACTATATAGGAAGGCCATGTGATATTGGTCGGCCTACTACATATCTAACAGTTACTGAAGCGAAAGAAAAAATTGAAAGTTGAAAAAGAAACTAAACATTAAAAAATCTCCTGGCCATGATGGCACAGGTGGAGTAGTTATTAAATCTGTACCATCTAAAGCATTTACTTTCTTAGCATTGATTTCCAAAAATATGTTATATCGCAATTGATTTTATTGAAGACATTGGCCTATTTATATACTAATTTTCTCAAGCAAAATTAATAAAAAATATGTTACAAATATGCTTATTCTACTAAAATCATAATAATAACAATTAAACGTTTTGTTAGGTCGGTAATGCAACTTAATACTTAATGCATAAGCAGCATTTTCCATTAACTTTGTTTTGTTTCCTTTTTTATATGTGCACATTACTCTCTACATACATTATGTTGTGTGCACACTATATTATGCATACATTACAATGCAAAAAACTAAAGCTGAAGTTCTACAAAAAAGGGTCTTAAGCTCAACACTTTGTACAATTTTCACCTCAGATTTTCCGATCGCTGATAATATATTACCTGCGAGACATATGCACCCGACACTGCAATTCCACTTTCCTCCAATAATCCCATTAATTTTTCCCATGAATTTCAAAATCATGTCAACAAAATTTCGCTTCCACTAAATGAATGGGATGTCAAAGTAAATGCTAAAAAATCTACGCAAGTTACATTTATGTTAAATAAAGGTTTTTGTTCTCCACTCTTTTTTTTTTCAATGGTAATAAGACCTTGCTATGGGATATCCTGAAGAATTTGGAGCACCCTGAAATTTAGAAAACTTCTTTGCCATTTGGAAATCTGCTAATAACTGTTTATTCTTTCTAAAGAAGATCTTTTAACTCATCAATTTGAATATAGTTCTTTTTAACATTATACTTTTTAGATCACAGATCATATCAGAAATCTGTACGAAACAATTATTTGATACCCACTTAGTCAGTCATCAGTTTCAAGAGCTATAAAGTACATTTGCATTCCTTTGACGAAACCACTATCATCAATCGTAATTTTATCTAAAATAGAATATGTAGTTTACTATAGAGAACAAAAATAGGGAAACATTTCAATAACTTCATTTGAAAAACTTAAAAATAAATCAACAATTTAATTTTTAAAACTTAAAAGTAATCCATTCTATGAAAGCCAAAAATTTTATTTCTATCCTTTATACTTTTGTCCTTTTCTGAACTTTTTTGTAACGTCAGATAATTTTTTTTGGAATCTTTCTGAAGATTTCCAAAACTTTTTTTAATTTTTGTGATCCCGCATGTTTTTTGCTCTGAAGGTAGCTACAGTAGAGCATTGCAGGAGTGCTTCTTTGATACATTTTTGACGATCAAAAAAATATATTAATTTGTTAATGTATTAAATTATTATTATTAAATGATATACCTTCGACATGCTTCATTTTGTAATGCCGAGCATTTTTCCTTTCTCCCATTGGGAGACAATAACGACTGTTATTTTTCTCACCACACACACACATTCTATAATATTTAGTTATTTTTTTGATAAATTGTAAATTAATGCTGTAAAAAAACAAAAAATAAACATAAATGATTTCTGCACATCTGGTAATGTATTAGAGAAGTTTGAAATCAGCAAAACATTAGGATCTAACTTCCCAGCAGGAATTAATTTGATTAACATAGTTTTTTTTGGCAAACGCAAAATTAATTGATAAAAATTTGCTGCAGATAATGACTTTTTTATTTCGTATTTTAGTAGGTTCAAAGCTTATCCTACGCCAAGAAAAATTGTGCAATTCTTTTAGCACTCTAGTTGGAACCAGAATTTTGCAAACTGACCTACATGCATAATTTACTTGGTGTGAAAGCAGTTGCATTCCTTTAAAGTTAAAAAAATTTAAAAAGTTAACCTTTTCTAGAAGATTTGTACTTGCTGTTGATTACTTTATAGACAATTGCAATCTTGAACATCACGTTTTTTCAGATGTATATTTTACTGATGGAGAGAAAGGATGCCTAATTAAATTTTAATACAGAAATTTAAGTAAGCGTTAATAAATCAAAAGCTCCCTTTGCAATTATACACTATGCTTGTTAGGCCAACTCTAAAGCGCTCTCCTCTATACAGGTGTATATATATGTAGGATTATGTGTACATGCTATAGTATTTGTATTTTAGGCCTAATCATGGAAAAACAGTAATTAAAAAGTGCTTTATTATTTTCCAAAATATTCTCCTTTGTACTCTATACACCTCTGTACACGTTCGATCCATTTGTGAAAGCATTTCGTTCACTTTGCTTGAGATGCCTTCAAAACAACACATCAACCAACGGCTTCTTTTATTGGCGAAAATTGTTGCAGCTTCTTGTTGATGTTCGGGAACACAACGAAATAGAAGTAGATGTAGAGATGCAAAAGAAGATTTAAATAGTCAGTCGTTAGACGAGTTGTGTGAGAGATCGCGTTATCTTGATGAAGAATATTTTGACGACACATGTTTGTTCCTCTTCTTTCACGATTGTTCTTAGTTCGCTTAAAGTCGCTGTTGATACATGATCAAGTTTTTCGAAAACACAGGCAACCAATCCTTTCGAAGTGCTTCGAATGCCAATAACTCTTGCTAAATAGCTCGAAACGCCCATACTGTCGTCTGCTGTGTACTTTCCGTCTTTTACGTGTTGATCCATGATTCTTTTGAAGTTTCATTACTGCATTTTTTAAGCATTTTTTACACCAATCAACACTAGCATTTGGTTGAAATTTCACCAAATTATTTGGGATCCAAGAACAAGCCTTTTATACAGCTAAATTATCATGAAATATTTTATGTGTTGATGGAACTAATTGCATTATCAGTTTCTGCGCAGCATAGATGTTTTCTGATCTAGAAACTGATTGCGTACGCTCTTCACGACTTTGATAGCTGAGAAAACGGTCACAATAAAACTCTTTATATCAGCGTTTCACACTGGCAAAGGATGGGGCTTCGAGTCGAAAAAAATGCCGTCGAAAGTAATAAATCATTATCGTATGAAAATTCTCACGAATTATTTCCATTTTTTCGTTAGGATACAATTTTCAAGTCACTATAAGCAACACACAACGTGCTCAAATCACAAAGTTTTCTGAAGACGGTTATGGCCAAACATGTTAACATGTTTAACTTTCCAATGGAACCGTCAGAAGGTGCCTGACAATGGTTATTGTTGTCAACGTTTAAAAATAAATAGTGCGTTATGCATTGCATACGTAACAACTGACAGTATCACTTTAGTCAGCAAAACTGCCCAAGTTTGACTTTTTCGTCGCCATTTGTAGTCATTCGACATTCGAAGTGCGATTGTAAAATTGGAAAAATCGTGATCCAAGATGGGTGAACGGTGCTATAGCCAGGATTGGCACCATGTAAAATAATGCTGTGTTGTTGTGGCCGAAAGGAAATCGTACATTATGCGCTCTTCCAAGATGATCAGACGATTGAATCTGTCTCCTAATGACAACAGCATATACGACTAAAGTGCGCAATTGAGGTCGTAAAAGTCCTTCCTTTTTTTCCGTTTCAAAAAAAATTTATAAACAATACTTGAACCTTCGTTTGTTCTTGAAATCTTATTTTTATTTATTGTTAGGAATTCTGGTTTACAATCCACGAAATATTTATCGGATTAACTGTTTTTAGGCGCTATTTGGTTGCTTACTCGAAATCTTGGACTGGTACCGTTATTGTCGTTTTACTTTTCCCGTTATATTATTTTCGATTCCGATTCCTATTTCGCGTTTTACTTCGGGTTTTACGGTTTCTTTTCCTTTGAAATCGAAACATTGTGTTACGGCATTAAGACATATGAACTGGCGCAGCCGACTACGGCATTAGTTCCTAACTTTGTGTTTGATCAATGCTATCATGCCTATTTTTCCAGGTAGTCATTTAGACCTTGCCGACTTAATGCTATCAATTTCTAATTAATTTTTCAGGGGTAGCGAATAAGCTGAGCATTCCATAGACGTGTAGACAAAGTCAAGTTTTTCCTATTGTTATACAACTTTCCTTTTTGGCACAATTGAAAGGATGACTGCGTTATGCATCGCACTTTTATTTATTGCCGCCAGCCACCATCGTGGCAGTTGTACCGTGACATAGGGTATTACTTGTTCATGTTGATATCCAGTACATGCTTACATCAGTTACTTTTTGTACGTTTGTAGATTGTTTTCACGCAAGGGTGCAATGTGTTTGCAGATTACCATGGGTGTATGGATATAATTTAATGTGATGTTTGGACTTGTTGATTTTGGCCCTGCTCGTCTATTTCGATAAGCGAAAAATCGATGTAGTTGCACTGCCTTGAACTTAGCTCGGTCCCCGAGATGCTTTTGTATCCGATAGACACACACACACCGTTTATACTTGAACACATTTTGTGGCTGTTTCCGGTTCAACAGTAGTTTTGACGACACATCTCTTTAAACAGGCACTAAGTCTTTCATAGTATTACTAAATCTCCTTTATTAAATCTTATCTAGCGTAACCACTTGCGCTTGATTTAGTATTTCGGTGTATTTCATCCAGAATCGTTCTTATTCTGGCAATATATACTGTCTCGTTTCGATCTCTCCGTCGGACTGAAGGTGCAATTGACTCGTTTTGTTTTTACTAATGCCAAAAATTTGGCAAACCGCTGCAGACTGCGTAACGCTGTAATTATTATCTCTGCCTCTTGGTTTCTTATTGGATAGATTCAGCTACAGATGTCTCTAGTGTTTAACGTGAGTTCCGGCCGTGTAGGTTACCTCACGGTGCCCGATGGCACACGGAGTGGGAAAACGCGCACTCAACGCCCCAAGGATGATTAGTCCCCTAGTACCAGATGGAGACACGCTATGGGACGTGTCCCCCCCTCCGGTGGGAGCGAGGCCTATCTAAAACCTCTGCCTTTCTATGGGTCAGGCACCCGGTT
>KK351175.1:6916-25223 GCA_000671755.1 Glossina brevipalpis | reverse complement strand
CTATAACCCTCCGGCCAAGCTTCTCCACAACGGAAACATCGAGCCCTACTTCCCCAAATTTCGTGCAAGCCACGACCTTCGCCCTCTCAGCAATGGATGGGGTACGGATAACCGCCCCGCCCCCGCGAACTGGCAAAAAGCCTCGTGGACCCGCACGCCCAACACAGGACCCACCTCCTGCACCACCTTCTTCGCAACCTCCTTCGGAGTGTCAGAAGCCTTCTTGCTTCTGACCACTACGGACCAGGTCTCCACCTGCTTAGAAGGTGCAACAGCCGGCGCAGCCACAGCACCGGTAGCAGGCTCCGGCGTGGTTAGGGGCACCTCTCTAAAAGCACTCACGGCGGGAAAGCATCCCCCGCGAGCCTCCAAACCCTCAATGCGGCCCCTAAGGCGCGCATTTTCTTCCATGAGGCCGAAGAGCATGGCCTCATAATCGTTGGTCACACCCAACAACTGGTTAGCCGTGGTGAAAGACACATTGTCCACGTTCATAACCAGACCCTGAAAGCGGTTAGTCACCGCTTTCATCTTTTTGACCCAGTCTGCGGGGTCAACAACGCTCTTAGCCAACGGTACAGCCGTTGGCTTTGTAAACACAGCGGCTGGTGCCACAGCTGCCGGGACGGGTGTAACAGCGGCAGCAGCAGCAGTGCCCACAGACGAGGTTTTACCCCCTCTCTTGGGCCTACTGCCACGCCCACGGACCGACGGGAGAGACGTGCATCTCTCCAAAACCACCCGGCCGCCAGCCTTAACCTTCTTGGCAGCCTCCACCTCGGACCCCGACGCGGAGTCTAAGCCCCGCTTGGCAGCCCCCATAGGGTTGGTTCCCCCAGGAGGCTTTCCCTGGCCCAGAATCTCATATTCGGAGGAACTATCCGAACCCATACTGTTATCCCCCCCTTTGGCTTTACGCCCTCGGACCATTTTTGGCACTCCGTAAAGAATACACGTAGCGTATTCCCACCAGTGCCGTAGTTAAGGCGCCCGGAAGCCGCAAACAGAAATCTTGTATATATACTAGTATATAAAGAAATGTTCAAAAGCGACTTACCGGACAGAATAAACTGAGGTTTGACACCACAGTGCGTTGCCCACCTCAGCCAACAGCAACGCCTGCAACGGTGGCTGGCACAGGTATCAAGTGTCGCCACAAACGGCAGTTAGCAGGAACAACCAATCCAAGGCACGAACCAGACACACAGGTATGGCAATGCCGTGCACTGCCTTAACAGTATATCAGTGGCAATGCTTCAGACCATTACTTTATCGGTGTATTTATGGCAATGCTTTGCACCACCTTACCAGCAATCAGCTGTCACAACACACCACTTCACCACTTTTAATTCACCAAAAAGTTAACCGTTTACAGTTATAAGTAACTGTAAAAGAGCAGTTCACTGTATTGCAATTTTTGTAATTATCTGTAGAATTGCAACAATTCTACTGTCAATCACCAACTTTTGTTTACTTTTTATTTAAATTTTTTTTTTTTTAATTACAAAGCGAGTTATAAGCTGTTCACAATTTTATCGTTTAATTAATAACAACCACTAAGGATTTTTTTCTTACACTCTGATTAAATTTAGATTTAAATTCACCACGAATATCTCTCCGTCAACAAAACACGTCTGCTCACATACACTGTTCACAAACGAGTGATTCAGCTACGCTTTCGTTACTAGATTTTCTTTGATTCCTGGTGGGGCGTTCACCATTTTTACCGGCAGTTACTATTACGTCCAAATCGTCATCCGCCTTTGAAAAATTTCCATTGAGTTTCGCTATAGTCTGGAAGATGGTATCTTTCTCGCTCCTTAGGCAGCGTTTGCAGTGTCAACTTGTCGTCTGGTCATGCCGTCTTCATAGTTATGAAATTTACCATTCCATTTGAGACATGGTATATATATAGTCTTTTGATATGCACCTCCAAGTGTCCTTCTGCTTGTTGAAATTCAGTAAAGATTGGTGAGTAATAGCATCCGTCTTCAAAATATTTGATGGATTGCATGATTGTCAGCAGCTTCCGATGCGTGTCGCAATAATTTCTTTACGGTTTAGGCAGCATTGTAGTAGTTTTTCTTTGCAATCAATTTACTGAGAGGAGACGAAGTGTAATCCTACCGCACTTGCGTCATAATCCAACATTAACTTTTCTTGTACTGAAAAGGCAAAAATAGGTGGCGTGTATAAAGATTCCTTCAGCTGCGTGAAGTCGTGCTCCTGAGTCGCTTCACATACGAAAAAATGATTTTCTGGTCGTGGTCATTCTTTGACTGCATTGATTCTATATTCATTCGTCTGCATCTATTCGTTCGAATTCTTATGGCGAAGATAAATTACTTCCTTCCAAAGAGCATGCACTTTTGCAAGAACATACTCCAACGTGCTTCTTTCACTCGGTGAAAAAATTCTTTCAGGTGTTTTAGATCTTCCTTAAAATCTTTACGAGTGACGATAGCGTCATCGAAATACATCAGGCATGTTATCCTGTTAGCACTCTATCTATTAACCGCTCAATTGTAGTAGGAGAATTGCAAAGTCCGTATGATATCGCGGTGAACTGAAATAAGACGTCATTAGTGGAAAACGCGGTAGATTCCTTGTTGAGCTCCGCGGCCTGTAAATGCCACAAGTAACACTTCAGACCTAAGATTGTAAAGTATTACCACGCTGTTAGTGTGTATAGCGTGTCATCGATTCTAGGTAGGAAGTAGCTCTCTTTTCGGTGTCCTCATTCAGCTTTCTGTAATCCACAAAAAGTCTAGTGGTCCTAACCTTTTTGTAACAAGGACTGTCGGTAAATATCGGGGCTATTTAAAAGTTTGATGATCTTATTTTCTTGCATTTCTTTTATCAAGTTGGCTACTTCCGCTCTTTCTGTTAATACAAGGCTTCTGGACTGCTGTCGAATACGATTAGCAGCAGTCTTACTAAAACTGCCCTTTTTGTATTGAATCAACTTTTTCTATTAAGTTTTTAGCATTTTAATACATTCAGCGATATTTAAAAGATCAGGATTGTAAAATGATATGTATTAGACGAAAAATTTGATGCCCTCCAAGACAGTTTTGTTTTATATATGATGCTGAAACTGACAGCGAAATGGATGACCCCATATTGTTCTTCTTTTGGCAAGGTCCGCATCGCTGGATTTTGAATAGCCTAGTTTCTGTTTATCATTTTTAGAAGAAGATAACAACAACGATAAAGAAATGAAAAGGTAAATAGATAAAAAGATAAAAGATAAGAAGGTAAAAAGATAAAAAGATGAAAAGGTAAAAAGATAAAAAAGTAAAAAGATATAGATATAAGAAGATAAAAAGATAAAAAAATGGAAAGATGGTAAGATAAAAATATAAAAAGGGAAAAGATAAAAAGATAAAACCGTAAAAAATAAAAATATAATAAATAAAAAAATAAAAGTACAAAAAGATAAAAGGATAAAAAAATAGAAAGATAAAAAGTTAGAAAGATTAAAAAATAAAAACATGAAAGGATGTAAAGGTAAAGAGATAAAAGGATAAAAAAGTAAAAAAATAAAAAGATAAGAATATAATAAATAACAAGATAAAAAATAAAAGTACAAAAAGATAAAGAGATAAAAAAGTGAAAAGATGGAAACATAAAAAGATAGAAAGATAAAACAGTGGATAGATAAAAATAAAAAGATGCAAAGGTAAAAAGATAAAAGGAAAAAAAGATAAAAAGGTAAAAAATAAACAGGTAAAAGATAAAAAGTTAAAAAGATAAAAAGGTAAAAAGATAAAAAGGTATAAAGATAAAAAGAAAAAGAGATAAAAAGATGGAAAGATAAGAAGTTATAAAGATAAAAATGTAAAATGATAAAAAGGTAAAACATAAAAATATGAAAATATGAAAAGATATAAAGATAAAAACGTACAAAGTTAAAAAGATAAATAGGTCAAAGTAAAAAGGTAAAAAGATAAAAAGATAAAAAGGTGGAAATATAAAAAGATAAAAATATGAAAAGATAAAAAGATGAAAAGATGAACAGATAAAAAGATAAAGAGATGAAGAGATAAAAAGATGAAAAGGTAAAAAGATAAAAGTATAAGAAGATAAAAAGGTGAAAAGATAAAAAGATAAAAAGATAAAAATGTGAAAAGATAGAAAGATAAAAAGATGGAAAAATATGGAAATAAAAAATAAAATGTAAGAAGATAAAAATATGAAGAAGTAAAAAGGTGAAAAGGTATAAAGATAAAGAGACAAAAAAGTAAAAAGCTAAAAATATAAAAAGGTACAAAAAAGTGATAAAAAACTAGAGAGGTAAAAAGTTTAAAAGGTGAAAATATAAAAAGATTAAAAGATAAGAAGATAAAAAAATAAAAAGATATATAGGTAAAAAGATAAAAAGGCAAAAGATAAAAAGATACAAAGACAAAAACATATAAATGTAAAAAGATAAAAGGATAAAAAGGTAAAACGATAAAAAGATAGAAAGATAAAAAGTTAGAAAGATTAAAAAATAAAAACATGAAAAGATGTAACGGTAAAGAGATAAAAGGATAAAAAAATAAAAAGGCAAAAAAAAAGTAAAAGGATAAAAAGATAGAAAAATAATATGTAAAAAAGGTAAAAGACTTTAAGTATAAAGAACAAAGTGAAGCAGCGGCAAAACTATATATTTTTATAAAACGCCGAAATATACATGTGCATGTGTGTGCATTAGTGATAAACGAGAACATGTGGGAGAAGTAAAGAAGGCAACTATTTGCACGCTTTAAAAACATCTGATCATACATAATATAATTTCGTTTGCACCGTTTGTGTTCCTAACAAAAAAACTCATAGTGAAATTGATGAGAAGGATTGACATAAATGCTGATCATAAGATTAACAAAAAAAAAGAGAAGGGATTAATTATAAAAGAAAAGTAGTCCAAAAGAAGAAACAATTGTGAAAGAATATAAAAATGAAATTAATGCGATTGATAAAATGCGGTGGTGTGTAGAAGATGTAAAAATGTATTGTAAATGTATTGTAGTGGACACCAAGAATGATTGATAATTACGTCTGTTATTGTAGTCACAGCAAAGAAGAAAAATGTAATTAACAAGAAAAATGAGTACATGAAATAAAAATAGGAAAAGAGAAGAGAAAGATTTGAACAAAGAAAAATCGGGTGTAACATAAAGATCAAGGATCTCGTATATGTTGTAAGGAAAAAGAAGAAGCGAGACACAAGCAAATTAGTTGGCATATAACATTTATTTTTGTCATAAAATTTTATTATAAAACGAAAGAAAATGTGTGCATAACTTGGAGAATATAGTGAAAAGTGCAAGACAATTTTCAAACGTCGACATCGCAAAGGAGACATCGGAAAGCGTAAAGTATAAGTAAGAGAGAAATTCTCATTGTTGAATTTCTGAGCGGCTTTAGCAGCAGCTGATAGACCATATAAAGAAAAGGTAAGAGAAAGTTCTTGTTGTTGAATTTCTGAGCGGTTTTAGCAGCAGCTTATAGACCCTGTAAAGAAAAGATGATCGTTCAGGCTCCACCGTACGTGCAGCCGACAGCGGAAGGAAGGCCAGTCATCGAGATAGTCCGGAAATGGGGACTAAATTATAGAGGGACACGAGACCCCCTACAATTTATCGAATGTGTCGAAGACTTTGCCGAAGTTTATGCGGTCAACAAAAATGCACTGCCGGCGACAATGGTAATTCTGCTTGAGGACAAAGCATTAGCCTGGATTAAAAATAACAACTGTCGATGGAGCGAGTGGGAGGCATTCAAAAAGGATTTCCTACAGTTCTTCTTATCGTCCCGGTATTTCCAGAACTTGGAAGACGAGATCCGAAAGCGAGTACAGAAACCCAGGGAGACATTTAAAGCCTATGTCCTGTCTCTACAGACGATGATGAGACACGTGGGTTATACCGATGCGCAAAAGTTGGAGAGGATTTATACCAACGCTCTACCAGAATACTTGGGGTATATCTGAAGGAGAGATTTCCAAACCCTAGAGGAACTTCTTAAGATGGCGGATGACTGGGAGAGTATTCCGGCCGATAATCAGACACGAGAAATCGTACGTGAGCAGCCACGAAATCGCACCAGTAAGCCACAACGCGAGCGACATAGGATGATAGGGATCGACGCGAGAAATTCATCTGACGTACCTGATATGTACTGTACGAATTCACTTCGACCTAGAATCACGGTCGAAGATTGCTCTCAACATCAAAAACAACAGTTGGGTGAATCAGTTAAGCATACGCAGCGTAAGCAGATTATGCAGCAAGATCAAGAAACCATTCGAAGAGTGACGAAGAATGAGATTGAACAAACAGAAGCAGCAAGATCTATAGTACCACCAACAGAAACATAGCTGACCGGCCTATATTTCGAGGGAAACAGGTTATCAGCCAAAATAGTAATTGCAGGTAACCCCGTAACGGCAACGATTGATACATGAGCAATGACGAGTTTTATTAACGAAAGGTTTGCTCAAGGTATTCAAAATCGATACCGTCAAGTGCCACATAACGCCAGTATTAAGCTAGCTGATGGGACAAGAATGTCTGCAGATAATGCTTTCATATGTCCGATACAATATGGAAACCTGACAACGCTTTTGACACTAGTTGTGTTGCCAAAGGCAACCGAAGAAGTAATCCTCGGTTACAATTTTATACGAACATTTGGGACAACCATAACTTGTTCCGATAGAACCGCTTCTTGTACAGCAAAGTCACAAATTGATAGTAAGGAAAATCACAAAATTGAAGTGACACCGATTAAAGGTTCCCTAGGTAAAGATGCTAAGGTGACGTTAGAATGTACAGATAGCAATTCCGTAGTGGAAAGGAAGAACACTAAGCTTACTGACCGGAGAAATGAATATAATTCAAATGGAAGAGCGGCTACGAAGGGTAGCTCACCGATAAATGATGGCTGCTGTATCCAAGCTGCTGATGATAGAAATAGTTATGAACCGAATAGAGTAATCGCTAAGAGAGATAGTCCGCAGTTATATTATGCCCGTTGTACACGGATAACTAGTTGTGGTAATAATGATAAACCAAAACGAATAAGCGCCATGAAGAAATCTGACGAAAGACAGCAACCGTTTACCGCCTGTCGACTACAAAGTTAATAAACCGAAACGAATAAGCGCCATGAAGAATAGCAATCCGGCGAAAGACAGCAACCGTTTACCGCCTGTCGTCTACAAAGTTAATAAACCGAAACGAATTAGCGCTATGGAAAATAGCCATCCAACTAAAGACAGCAACCGTTTACCGCCTGTCGACTAGAAAGTTAATAAACCGAAACGAATAAGCGCTATGAAGAATAGCAATCCGATGAAAGACAGCAACCGTTTACCGCCTGTCGACTACAGAGTTAATAAACCGAAGAGGTTAACCTTTGAAGAAAGTAAGAGATCGTTGAACCCGAGTGATCGAACATCGCTCGCAGCGGCTGATAATAAAGGTAAATTTAGATCGAAATGGCCACCTCCAACTTACCATCGAACGCCTAGTTTAAGGAGAAGGGATGGAGTAAGCGAATCGAAACGAGAGATGTCCACTAACCGTGTAGACAACGCTGAACGGCGATACACCGAAGCATCTCTGCGTTATACCGTCCATAAGTTACTGACTGAGATGGAGCGACAACATGAACCATGTTCTCGCCCTGTGAAGCACGATTTCAGATTCGAACGCCAATGGTATCGTTTTACTGTTGCCCGAAGGAAGAAATTGTATACCACGGCTATGCCGAACGAGCAGTCTCATTATGATCATGGTAGAGTAATTGAACGAGCCAGCCACGTTGATGCAATGAGTTCGAAAAGAACGACACAATGTACATCACATCGCAGCAAACATAGAGTAGAAGAGCCGCCACTGCAGATCCACGAGGAGGTCCGTGGTCGGCCAAGAGGCCCGGGAGCTGTCCGCCGCAGAAGGGAGGCTCACGCGGACAACAACGTAAGGCCGGAAGGACGCCGCCTGTACACATTACATGAGCTGCCATATGACATCCGCTGAGGGGCAGAGGATCTCCGGGCGGAGATGCTCCGGCAGGGTCGTTACGGAAGACGTGTAGAGCGGCTGTACTACCACAATGGACGCCGTTTCCGATTCATCCTAACTGGTTCCAAGGTCTGGAAGATTATCGAGTTCCTACCGTAAAGGGGACCCTGGGAGTCGAAGGCAGCGGAGGTGTTTCACAAGTTCTGACAGCAGTTTTCAATTTAATATTATGAGAGGTCCTCTTCAAGGAATCGAAGTAAACGCTACCGTTTGGGTTGGACTAATGCGTCCATTATTATTTTGTTATTATTCTACGTATGATATATGAATCAGTTTTAAGTAAACGCTACCGTTTGGATTGCACTAATGCGTCCATTATTATTTTTGTTATCATTAAGGTTATCGTATGTATTACAATTGACCTAGGGTTAAGTAATTTAAATTGTAACCGTAAATTTAAGTATGGTAGCTTGATTGAATTGATGTAACAGTGTGGTTACAGATCATAGTAAAGCCAGAGGCCTGCGCCTGGCACCGAAGGGGGAGGGAAGTGTAAGGAGCAAAGTCGTTTTGGTCCACACGCTTTCCCTCCCTAATTGCTGTGCCGTTACTGCAATAGGCAGTAACCCACAGCGAAGGGTCGGAATGCGACCCTGAGGGTAAATCAGCTAGGCGGTAACACCACCAACGAGAAAATAGAGCAAGTGGGGAACACGGCTGTTTTAGCTTGCTCTCTCTCTGGTGCTAAACAGCGACGTGATCGGTGGCGCGGTTGTCTAAATTCTACCGACTAGAATTTAGGGCAAAATAGGAGGGCATCGAGCCAATGTCCGATGTAGAAAGACTGACTGTCCACGGAAGGACGATTATTGTGGCAAAGATTATAATAAAGAATTAATTAATAGTTAAAGGAAAGAAATTTTTGTTTGTTTCATTTTTGCGTACCGGTAGAACCCACAGAATCTTGGACAAAGCCGACGGTGTGGCCTCGGCAAAAATATAGAGGAAGACATTTTGTTCCTGACAAAGGTGAAAAGATAAAAAGGTAAAAAGATAAAAAGGTAAAAAAATAAAAAAACAACAAGGTAAAAAGGTAAAGAAATAAAAATATAAAAAGGTGACAAGATAAAGAGATAAAAAGATTAAAGTGTAAAAATATCAAAAGATGGAAAGATAAAAAAATAAAAAGATACAAAGGTAAAAAGATAAAATAGTAAAAACTAAAAAGTTAAAAAGATAAAAAGATAAAAGAGTAAAAAGATAAAAAGATAAAAAGATGGAAAGATAGAAAGGTAAAAGTGAAAAAGCTAAAAAGATGAAAAGACAAAAGGGTAAAAAGATAGAAGGATAAAAAGATGGAAAGGTAAAAAGCTAAAAAGATAAAAAGTTGAAAAGATAAAACGGTAGAAAGATAAAAAAGTAAGAAGATAAAAAATTAAATAGATGAAAAGATGGAAAGATAAAAATATAGAGAGATAAAAAGATGGAAAGATAAAAAAATAAATCTATAAAAAGGTGAAAAGATAAAAAGATAAAAAGATAAAAAGATAAAAAGATAAAAAGATAAAAAGATAAAAGGATAAAAAGCTAAAAAGTTAAAAAGGTAAAAGCATAAAAATGTGAAAAGATAAAAAGGTAAAAAGATAAAAAGTTAAAAATGTAAAAAGATGAAAAGATGAAAAGATAAAAAATATAAAAATAAAAAATAAAATGTAAAAAGATGGAAAAATGAAGATATAAAAAGTTAAAAAGATAAAAAGGTAAAAAGTGAAAACATAAAAATGTAAAAAGATAAAAAGTTGAAAAGATAAAAAAGTGATAAGATAAAAAGACATAAAGATAAAAAAGTAAAAAGATGAAAAGATGGAAAGAAAAAAATAGAAAGATAAAAAGATGGAAAGATAAAAAAATAAGAAAAAAAGTAAAAAGGTGAAAGTATAAAAAGTTTAAAAGATAAAAAGATAAGATTATAAAAAGATAAAATAATAAAAAGGTAAGAGATAAAAAGATGGAAAGGTAAAAAGCTAAGAGATAAAAATATAAAAAATGGAAAGATAAAAATATAAAAAAAAAAATTAAAAAGGTGAAAAGATAAAAAGGTAAAAAGTGAAAATATAGAAAGATTAAAAGAGAAGAAGATAAAAAGAGGGAAAGATAAAAAGGTAAAACATAAAAAGGTCAAACAATAAAAAGACATAAAGATAAAAAGGTAAAAAATAAAAAGATAAAAAAATAAAAACGTGAAAATATAAAACGGTAAAACGATAAAAAGATAAAAAGATAAGGATATAAAAATATGAAAAGAAAAAAAAGATAAATAGGTAAAACGATAAAAGGATAAAAAGATAAAAATATAAAAAGGTAACAATATAAAAGGGTAAAAAGGTAAAAAGTTTAAAATATAAAAGGTTCAAAAGATAAAAACGCAAAAAGATACAAAATAAAAGGATCAAAATATTAAAAGGTGAAAAGATAAAAAAGTAAAAAGATAAAAAGATAAGGTAAAAATATAAAAAGGTGAAAAGTTAAAAAGATAAAAAGTTAAAAAGATAAAAAGTTAAAAAGATGAAAAGATAAAGGAGTAAAAATATAAAAAGAAGGAAAGATGGAAAGATAAAAAGTTGGAAAGATAAAAAATAAAAACATAAAAAGATAAAAACATACTAAGGTATAAAGATAAAAGGATAAAAAGATAAAACGGTGAAGAGATAAAAAGATGAAAAGGTAAAAAGATAAAAAGATGGAAAGATACAAATGTAAAAGTTAAAAAGATAAAAAGATAAAAAGGTAAAAAGATAAAAAAAATAAAAATAAAAAACAAAATGAAAAAGATAAAAAAAAGAAGAAATAAAAAGGTAAAAAGATAAAAAAGTGAAAACATAAAAGAGAGATAAAAAGATAAAAAGGTGAGAAGATAAAAAGGCAAAAAGATGAAAGGATATATATAATATAAAAATAAAATATAAAATGTAAAAGGGTAAAAAAATGAAGAGATAAAGAGGTAAAAAGGTCAAAAGATGGAAACATAAAAATGTAAAAAGATGAAAAGACAAAGAGATAGAAGATAAAAAAGTAAAAAGATGAAAAGATAGAAAGATAAAAAAAATAAAAAGGTGGAAAGATAAAAAGATAAAAATGTGAAAACGTAAAAAGATAAAAAGATAACGTAATAAGAAAATAAGTAGATAAAACGATAAAAAGGTAAAAAAATAAAAGGATAAAAAGATAAAAAAACAAAAAGATAAAAAGGTAAAAAGTATTTCATTTTCTTTTTATCTTCTTATCTTTTTGCATTTTTATCTTTTTACCTTTTTATCTCTTTATCTTTTTATTTTTCTATCTTTTTATCTTTGCCTTTTTACCTTTTTATTTTCTTATCTTTTCACGTTTTGAGCTTTTTACCTTTTTAGATTTTTATCTTTTTACCTTTTTACATTTTTATCTTTTTACCTTTCTACCTTTTTACCTCTTTACGTTTTTTACTCTTCTAAATTTTTACCACTTTATCTGTTAATCCTTTTATCTTTGTACCATTTTATCTTTTCACCTTTTTTTATTTTTATCTTTTTACCTTTTGATCTTTTTATGCTTTTACGTTTTCATCTTTTTATCTCTTTACCTTTTTATCGTTTTATCTTTTTACTTTTCTATATTTTCATCTTTTTACCTTTTTGTCTCTTTACCATTTTATCTTTTTATCGTTTTATCTTTTTACCTTTTTATCTTTTTATCGTTTTGTTTATCTTTTTGACTTCTTCTTTTTACCTTTTTACCTGTTTATCATTCTACCTTTTTATCTTTTTATCTTTTTATTTTTACCTTTTTGTCTTCTTATCTTTTTATGTTTTTATCTTTTTATATTTTTACTTTTTTACCTATTTGTCTTTTTACCGTTTTATCTCTTTATCTTTCTACTTTGCTAACTTTTTATCTTTTTACGTTTTTATCTTTTTTGTGTTTGTACCTTTCTATCTTCTCACCTTTTTATATTTTTATCTTTCTACCTTTTTATCTTTTTATCTTTTTACCTCTTTATATTTGTATCTTTTTATCTTTTTATTTTTCTATATTTTTATCGTTTTATCTTTTTACTTTTTTGTCTATTTACCTTTTTATCTTTTTATCGTTTTACCTTTTTACCTCTTTATTTTTCCACCTCTTTACCTTTTTACCTTTTTATCTTTTTACCTTTTTATCTTTTTATATTTTTACCCTTTTACCTTTTTACCTTTTTATCTTTTCATCCTTTTACTTTTTACTTTTTTATGTTTATATCGTTTTATCTTTTTACCTTCTTGCCTTTTTATCTTTTCAACCTTTTATCTTTGCAATTTTTTATCTTTTCACCTTTTTATCTCCTCATTTTTACATTTTATTTTTTATTTTTATATTTTTTATCTTTTCATCTTTTTATCTTTTTATCCTTTTATCTTTTTAGATTTTTATCTTTTGCCTTTTTATCTTTTTAACATTTTATCTTTTAACTTTTTATCTTTTCACCTTTTTACATTTTTACCTTTTTATATTTTCACATTTTTATCGCTATATATTTTTATAATTTTATCTTTTTGGTTTTTATCTTTTTATCTTCTAATCTTTTTACCTTTGTATCTTTTTATTTTTTTATCTTTCCATCTTTTTATCTTTCTATATTTTTATCTTTCAATCTTTTCATCTTTTTTACTTTTTTATCTTTTTATCTTTATACGTGTTTATCTTTTTTTTTTTATCTTTTTAATTTTTTATCTTTTCAACCTTTTATCTTTTCAACTTTTTATCTTTTTACGTTTTTATGTTTTCACCTTTTTACCTTTTTATCTCTTCATTTTTTTACCTGTTTACATTTTATTTTTATATTTTTTATCTTTTCATCTTTTTATCCTTTTATCTTTTTAGATTTTTATCTTTTATCTTTCCATCTTTTCATCTTTTTACTTTTTGATCTTTTTATCTTTATACCTTTTTATATTTTTACCTTTTTACCTTTTTATTTCTTCCTTTTTTTATCTTTTTCATTTTGTTTTTTATTTTTATATTTTTTTATCTTTTTACCTTTTTACCTTTTTATCTTTTTAACTTTTACATTTTTATCTTTACATCTTTTTACCTTTTTACCTTTTTACCTTTTCATCTTTATACCGTTTTATCATTTTATCCTTTTATCTTCATACCTTAGTATGTTTTTATCTTTTTATGTTTTTATTTTTTATCTTTCCAACTTTTTATCTTTCCATCTTTCCTTCTTTTTATCTTATTACTTTCTTTGCTTTTTATCCTCTTACCTTTTTATCTTTTTATATTTTCATTTTTTTATCTTTTCACCTTTTTATTTCTTTTTTTCTATCTTGTCACCTTTTTATTTTTTTATCGTTATATCGTTTTACCTTTTTATTTTTTTTGGCGTTTTGTATGTTTATCTTTTTACATTTTTTCATTTTATATTTTTACCACTTTATCTTTTTATCTTCTTATCAATTTTTCTTTTTATCTTTTTATCTTCTTACCTTCTTATCTTTTTATATTTTTATCTGTTTACCTTTTTATCTTTTCAGCTTTTTACCTTTTTATCTGTTTATCTTTTTACTTTTCTAACTTTTTATGTTTTTACCTTTTTACCGTTTTATCTTTGTACCTTTTTATCTTTTCACCTTTATATATTTTTATCTTTTTATTTTTATGTTCGTATCTTTTTCTCTTTTCTTCTCTTCATCTCATTAGATTTTTACTTCTACAAAAAGTTAATCTTTTTATCTTTTTGCTTTCCTATCTTTTTATCTATTTATTTTTTTACCATTTTGTCTCTTTACCGTTTTATCTTTGCGCCTTTTTACATTTTTATCTTTTTATCTTTTTACATTTTACCTTTTAATCTTTTCATCTTTTTATCTTTTCACCTTTTCATATGTTTATTTTTTTATCTTTTTATGTTTGTACTTTTCTATCTTCTCACCTTTCTATATTTTTATTTTTCACTTTTTTATATGTTTATCTTTTTACTGTTTTATCTTTTCATCTTTTTATCTTTTCACCTTTTCATATGTTTATTTTTTTATCTTTTTATGTTTGTACTTTTCTATCTTCTCACCTTTCTATATTTTTATTTTTCACTTTTTTATATGTTTATCTTTTTACTGTTTTATCTTTTCATCTTTTTATCTTTTTACCTTTTTATCTTTCTATCTTTCTATCTTTTCATCTTTTTACTTTTTTATCTTTTTATCTCATTACGTTTTTATCTCTCTACGCTTTTATCTTTTTAATTTTTATCTGTTTATCTTTTTACGTTTCAAAAGTTTTATCTTTTCACCTTTTTTTCTTTAACCTTTTTATTTTTCCAGCTTTTTATAGTTTTATCTTTTTGTCGTCTTATTGTTTATCTTCTTACCTTTTTATCTTTTTATAATTTTTTTGTAAATCAAATGTAAAATGTAAATGTAAAAATAAAAAAAGTTAAAAATGTAAAAAGATAAAGAGGTGAAAAAATAAAAAAAAATAAAAAGGTAGAAAGGTAAAAAGAGAAAGAGAAAAAAATAAAAAGCTAAATATATAAAAAAATGAAAAGATGAAAAGATAAAATGGTATAAAGTTAAAAAGGTAAAAAGATAAAAAGAGAAAGAGATAAAAATCTAAAAAGGTAAAAAGATGAAAAGACAAAAATATAAAAAGTAAAAAGAGAGAAAAGTAAAAAGATAAAAATATAAAATAAAAAAATATAAAAAGATAAACATAGAAAACGACAAAAAAAAGGTAAAAAGATAAAAAGGTAGAATGAAAAAAGTTAAAAAAATAAAAAGGTGAAAAGATAGAAAAGAAAAGAAAGAAAAAGGTAAAAAGATAAAAAATAAAAAGGTAAAAAAATAAAAAAGTGGACAAAAAAGATAAAAAGGTGAAATAAAAATCTAAAAATGTAAAAAGACAAAAAGGTAAAATGGTAAAAAATAAAAGGTAAAAAGGTGAAAAGATAAAAAGACAAAGAGATAAAAAGATAAAAAGGTAAAAAGATAAAAAAGTAAAAAGATAAAAAGATGAAATGATAAAAAGGTAAAAAGATAAATAGATAAAAAGGTAAAAACAAAAAAATATAAAAAGGTAAACAAATAAAAAGACAAAATATAAACAGTTAAAAAGATAAAAAGGTAAAAAAATAGAAAAAAGAAAAATGAAAAGGTAAAAAGTTAAAATATAAAAAATAAAGATGTAAAAGAGTAAAAAAATGAAAAGGTAAAAAAATAAAATGGTATAAAGTTAAAAAGATAAAAAGGTAAAAAGAGAAAGAGATAAAAATGTAAAAAGGTAAAAAGATGAAAAGACAAAAATATAAAAAGTAAAATGATAGAAAAGTAAAACGATAAAAATATAAAATGAAAATATATAAAAAGATAAAAAGGTAGAATGAAAAAAGATAAAAAGGTGAAATAAAAATGTAAAAAGATAAAAAGTAAAGGGATAAAATGATAAAAAGGTAAAGAGATAAAAGGGTAAAATGGTAAAAAATAAAAGGTAAAAAGGCGAAAAGATAAAAAGACAAAGAGATAAAAAGGTAAAAAGATGAAAAGACAAAAACGTAAAAAGATATAAAGGTGAAAATGTAAAAAGGTAAAGAGATAAGAAGGTAAGATGAAAAGATCAGAAAATAAAAAGATAAAAAGGTGAAATGAGTTCTTTGTAATAAATTGTAAAATAATTGAGATTATGAATACTTCTTAATAAATAAAGGAAATTGTAAATAACCAAAATCTAAGCTTTTCGCGATATAGAGATACGAACTGTGCTTTAAAGGTAAAACACGAAAGGCCAATTTTCGTAACAATGGTGTAAGAACTAGCATCGCGAAAAAGCAAAGAAGATGGTTAAATTAGAGGACCTCAAAATGGAGCAAGTCAAATAAGAGTGCGGAAAAAGGAACCTCCGTACAACTGATGTTAAGGCTGAACTAAAACATCAAATGGGAGAACAGCTAGAGAAAGACGGAGAGGACCTATCCGTATTTGAATTCCAATATAACGTCGACGGAAAGGAACAAAGCGACAAAAAAGATACAAGTGCAGCACTTTTTGCTATGATGCAGCAATTAATGCAAATGATTGATGAATAAAGACACCAAGAAAAACAAGAGAGAGAACAAGAAAGACAAAAGAGAAGAGAATATCACAAAAAATTACTGGCAAAAATCAATGAAAAATTTAATGAAAAATTTGACGAACGAAACCAGAAATTGTTTGGAGGATTTGATGAACAAAGCAGACGATTTCATGAAGCACAAGAGGAAGCACCGTCAGAGAGGATTGATGCTGTAGTAACGGACTTCGATGATTAGTCTGAAGACGCAGGAGATGAACTGACGCAGTTGGATACCAAGGTAAATGTGCTAGAGAAAGGAATCAAAACAACGAGGGAGAAAGACTCAAGTGCGTTAAGAAGAGATAAAACTTTTGAAAAGGAAAGTTCTACAATAAGAGCATGTTGGGCTCAGCGGCAAAATCTCATTCTAAAAGATGGTTGTCTGCTGCGCATATGGTGTGGGGAAAAAGATTCAAGCATCACAAAGTTGAGAGCGGTACCTCAAGCCAAGACAGAGAAAATCATAGAAGAATATCGAGGAACAGCAAATGCAGAGCACCTTAGCGTCACGAAAGTGGTTAGGAAGATCGGACGGAATATCAACGGAATAGGACGCTCGGAAACAATAGCAGCACGAAGGTGTAGCTGCGGTAACTGTGGCAAATCGAATGGCGGGAGAAATAACTTGAGGAATCACCGAGGACCGAAACCACCCAAAAGGTTAAGTCAGATCGTCAGTGACAAGCTGAGGGCAGCAAGGGTGCAAGAGCGACCTTGGAAGGTTATAATGGAAGAAACCTAAACGCGAAGCTACTTGGCGTCCCAAAGGTGGTTAGAAAGATCAGATAGAAGTTCTACGGGATAGAACGTCCGGAAACAGTAGCAGCATGCAAGCATAGCTGTAAGAACGGTGGTAAAGGAAAAGGTGCCAGGAACAACTCAGTGAACAAAAACGATTTACAAGCAGAAGTCAGATCGGCAGTGACAAGCTAAAGGGCAGTAAAGGTGCAAGGGCGAACTTGGGAGGTTTTATTGAAGGAGATCCAGTGCAGCTGTATAAGCCATCGTGTAGTAAAGGGTCTGCGCCAACTCGTCAGTTCAGCTGGAAAGGGCCATATAAGGTTATCATGAAAGTAGCTGGAAGAATATACCACAGTCAGAAATAAGCAAGAAACGGAGCCATGGATAAGGCGGCATATACAAACCAACTAGTGGCACGGGAGAAAGACCTTGTTCGGGACGAACAAGATTAAGGGGAGTGTTACGAAAATCACAAACTAATAAAAGGCAACTACAGCAAATTTGATAAATCTATGGAGATGAAATTCCTTTGAATGTGATACCTACCGCTGTTATAAAACGACATATTTGCAGTTGTCAATAAAAGCAAAAATTGATAGAGAATTCGCGCGAAATCTGTCTGGAATGGGATTAATGAAACTACGTATTCGCAGGTATAGCAGAAGGGTATGCAGAGTTTGTGACATTCGTAGGGTTTATAAGCAGAGAAATTTGCTTAGTCAAGACAGTCGATAAATAATATTTGAGAAGTAACCAAGTGTTGAAGAAAATAAGTTATTTGTAATAAATTGTAAAATAATTGAGTTTGTAAATGCTTCTTAATAAATAAAGGAAATTGTAAATGACCAGTATCAGAGCTTTTCGCGATCTAGAGATACGAAGTATGTTTTAAAGGTAAAACACGAAAAGGCAATTTTCGTAACAATATTAAAGTACCAAAAAATAAGATACCTATTGTGAAAGGCCATGTCGAGCACGTAACTTCAGATAGAGTTCGCTTTTTATCCCAATCTAAAGGATGTAGTTACATTGTCGCTATTATAGACCTTCCTACTCCCTGGCTGGGTGCGTTTCCTTTGAAAAGCATTCCGCAAGAATAATTACATATTGTTACGAAAATTGGCCCTTCGTACTTTTACGTCTAAGGCTCAGTTCGTATCTCTGAATCGCGAAAAGCTTGGATTTTGGTTATGTGCAATTTCCTCTATTTATTCACAAGTATTTACAACTCAATTATTTTGCAATTTATTACAATGTAAGTATTTCTTCAACACTTGGTTACCTGTCTAATATTTTTAATTGACTCTCCGATATTATTCTTCGACTCTCTGGTGTTACTTCTCGTCTGTTTTTTTCTAAGCAAAATGCTCTGCTTATAAACCTTACGAATATCACAAACTCTGCATACCTTCTGCTTTTAACCTGAATTC
>KK351174.1:547448-561979 GCA_000671755.1 Glossina brevipalpis | reverse complement strand
AAAAAAAAAAAAAAAAAAAAAAACTATTCGAACACAAAATACTATAGAGTTGAAGGGAACATGAGAAGCGTTTTTGTGTTTAAACGTAAACATCTCTGAAATAAACTTTTGGCTTAAACAGTATAAATTTTAAATTGTTTTAATAGCAAATAAAGGGTTGTTGCTATGGGATTATTAGCAGTTCTATGGTTGATGCTGATACTTTGGTTTACAGCTTCGCGCATATCTCGTTTGTGTATTCAGAGCATTTTGCTTTACCACCTAAATCGCCGGTTAAATGTTTGCCCTCTCTAATGACCTCGAAACAAGCCTTTTCAATTTTATCAGCATGAGTGTTGAGCTCCATGTGCCTCAACATCATGACGGCTGAGAGTAAAAGGGCGGTGGGATTGGCCAAATCTTTGCCAGCAATGTCTGGGGCGGTACCGTGGACCTTTAATGAAAACGATAACGTATCTAAGAAAAAAATCGTAGATCGTAGATTTAAGTGTAGCTTACTGATTCAAAAAGAGCACCATTTAAACCCATGTTACCGGATGGTGTTAGACCTAAGCCACCGACCAAACCGGCACACATATCGGATAAAATGTCACCGTACAAATTGGGCATTACCTACAAAAAGTTGTTCTTAAAAAATTAATTCAATAAAATACAAAATTTAATTTCATTTTACCAAGACATCGTATTTCGAGGGATCCTGTACCATATTCAAGCATACAGTATCCAAATAGCGTTCCTCGAATTTAACTTCTGGATATTTTTCAGCCATTTCGCGAACACAACGTAAAAACAAGCCATCCGACATACGCCTAAATTCATCAAAATCATAATAAATTAATTAATTAATTAATTAATTAATAATTAATTAACAACTTGTTCGCTTACATAATGTTCGCCTTGTGTACGACAGTAACCTTTTTCCTACCATTATTTTTGGCATATTGAAAAGCATAATCGGCTACTCGTTTGGAAGCCTCTTCCGTAATTAATTTGATACTCTGGACTACACCATCAACTATTTCATGTTCAATGCCCGAGTATTCACCTTCGGTGTTTTCACGTATTGTCACGACATTGACATTATCATAAAGAGTTTTATAACCCTCTAGACTTCTGCAAGGCCTTACATTTGCATACAAATTGAATTCCTTACGTAAAGCCAAATTTAAGGAACGATGACCTTTGCCAACCGGAGTCATAAGTGGGCCTTTTAAACCAATTTTGTTGGTATTCACAGAATTAATGGCAGCTTGAGGTATACCAAATTTGCCGTCAGGACCCTAAAAATATTATTTTTCTTTTATTTTTGTTTATTTATTTATTTTTGTTGTTGTTGTTTTTTTTTTCTCAGAATAATTATTAAACAATTTTAATAAACATATTAAATCATTGATTGCTCTTACTCTAACTGGAGTTACATCAACCGATTCCCATTCTATTGGCACCTGTGCGGCAGTAAATATTTTTTGTACAGAAGCAGAAATTTCAGGTCCAATGCCATCACCTGGTATAAGAGTAACTTTGCGCGCACCCGACGAATAGGCCCTACCAGAAGCATGAACAGAGTTGACCTTCTAAAAAGAAAAAAATAAAGAGAGAGAGAGAGAGAGAGATAGAGAGAGAGAGAGAGTGTGTATGTAAACAATATTTAGCTACGCGCGTGCATGTGAAAAAAAAAAGTAATTAACTGGTTAATTGGTTAAAAAATTGAATGTGGATCTAGAGAGATTACGTGTGAAACAAATGAAACAATTAAAAAGATTATTTTGCTCTGTAGATAACATCTTAAAACATTATTATTAAATTATTATTAAATTTGCTTATGTAAACAGATAAGGGAAGTATTCTTCTTATGAGGGAAGTTGTTATGCATCACCCATAATACAGGGAGCAAAACTTTGCATTATATGTCTTGTAAATATTCACTTTAAACTAAACATAAAGCATTAATTTCGTACATTTTCTTAACCAGGATTGTTTACCTGAAATAAAATAACTCTAAAATTACGTTTTAATAAAACGTAGTTGAAAAAATATCTTAACCACCATTTGTGAGTATTAGAGGGGGTTAAGGGGAATGCTTGTTAAAGTACTTCGATAAGTTTATATCACACCTTGCTGAAGTGATTTTGTTTGTTTAGAGTTTCATGTATCTTCATAATAATATTTCTATATACTCGTACATGCGTACGAACATTTATATAAATTTAATAACAATTTTCGATATAGTACACATGATACATGATGATCTTGACGTGTTTTTTTTTTTTTTTCAGTAATTGTTTACGGAATGATTTTTAGATATTAACATTCTAATCATTACAATGCTGAGTATTGAAAAATAAAGGAACACTATACAATTGTTATTAGAAAAAAAAAAATCATTTTTGCCTAAACTAATATCCGAAATCAATTTTCATCGCTCTCCTTTCCCTATTACGGTCGAAGAAACATAAATAGACCGAAAGAAGGATATTTATGTCAGTAATGAAAATGTGGAATTTCAAAAAAAAAAAAAAAAAAAAAAAAAAAAAAAAAAAAAAAAAAAAAAAAAAAAAAAAACCGCAAATTACAGTCTATATCAATCTAAAATTGAATGTGTATAACGAACGGAATCTTGAAAAAATTGAATACAAGAGTGCTTCTGAACGGCTAAACAATAACAACATTAACTTAAACTGAGGGATATCTATAATTAATTGCATCATTGTGTTGATTTTCCTTGTAAAAATTGATTTTGGTATGAAAGACTTATTCATATACATTTAATTTAGATAAATGATCAGTTCTTTAGCAAAATCATGTCACAGCTAAAGTTAGATTTAGTAGTAAAGCCCTTGCAAATCAAAATATACAAAAACACACACAATGCAAACAATTTACTTCAATATGCTGATATAAGCAGAATTAATGGTTTATTTGCAAAATGATTTATAATGAAAGATAATAGAAAGAGGAAAATATCTTAAAAATGTTTTTAATTGTTATATTCCATAAAAGATCTCGTATTATTTGTAGAAGCAAAGTAAAAATTTACTTTTTAAAAATCCTGTATTTCGAAAATATATTAAATACACATTAAAAAAAGGAACCACATAAGTCAGGAAATAAGAGTACATTTTCTCGATAGCCGAAAAAAATTACATTTCTTTGTAGTTGCAAATTAAAATTGTTCTATTTTCCGAGCATTTTTCTTAGAAATTAAAAAACAAAAAAAAAAAATTAAGCTTTCTTAACATATATATATATATATATATACATTTTTAATTGAAAAATAAATTAAAAATACAAAAACATATGTCTTAATCTTAATCTTTGAAAAATTTGTACACATATTGCGGGTTCTGTTAATTCATTCATTGTTTTAATACATTCTAGTGAAACGATGTATACCAGACAGTTAAAATTAGAGCACACAATTTAAATTGATATGAAGCATTTATCATTATAATCATGCACTTGAATTACATAAGGTAGACAGACAAGCACACACAATTGAGCCGCATTATGAAGTATATGTACTTTTAATTAATTATTACTAGAAAGGAAAAAAACATTAGATGTAAGAAATTCTTGATCGGTGCATAAGTGAGGTTAAGTATTTTCAATTGTTTTATAATAACTCGTAGTATTTGTTGTTAATGTTTTTCACACATAATAAATAGTTTATTAAAATAACATTTTTTCCCTTTTTGGTTGGATATTTATGCAATGTAAAAAAGGAAAGTAAATCTTTACGGAGTTAAATGCTGTGTTATGTAAAAAAATATTTGACAACACAGTTACCGATAAAACATACGACTGCAACACATATTTTTTTTTTAGCTTAAAAAAGTACTTGAAATACATAAATAACGTGGATAAAAGAAATCCTTTTAAAGCTTACATTTATACAATTAAAAATTTGTTTATTTTTTTTGTGGCCCACTTAAAATTTTGTAAAAATTAATTTCAAGAGTTTTTAAACCAAAAAAAAAAAAAAAACACGATGAGAAATTGTTATAATTAGTAATAATTTTTTAGAAGACCAAAGAAAAAACAAAAAATTAACAAACACTTGGAACACATTGTTTATTACCGGTTCATTCTTATAAGTTACTATAAAATATATGATTTTTCTTGTAAAAAGCTTACAATCTTTTGAATTAATCTGGCTGCCATTATATTCTTCCCACTCGATTTTATGCAATTGTTTGCTTTGCTGCTTTAATTCTGCGCGCACTAGAACGTATTCCGTTTCGCTACTTAATAGAAAATTAATCATTACTAGTGAGTGTTGCCACCCGAAAAAATTTATACAGTATAGAGTTTGGGATTGCATACATAAACGGGAATAAATATAATACTTCTACTAAGGAAGATGCTATCTATGACAATAAAACTTGTTAGTTGACCTTGAAGTCCGAGAAATCAAGCCCAAAGATTGAAAAAAATAATCAGAACGTAGAAATTTAAACATATTGAAAACCGTGTAAACAAATAAGGTTAAACATAATGAAGCCGCACTTATATATATATATTTCCAATGTCTGGGGGATAAATTAAAAGAAGCAGAATGCGCGGTTTCATTGTCCTCGTTTACATTGCTTTCCATATATGTAACTTTATGCGAGTATACGCACGATTTGATTTTGTCAACCACCCACTCAAAGACCGAAAGTAAATAATTATTTATTTTGTAGGGATCAACATTTACCTTTATCTTATACCATAGTACATATAAATCATGGAAGTAGCGTAAGTACATTAAAAAACTAACATACGCATATTCGCCATATTTATACGCGGACTCCTAGGCCGCCTATAATTATATTTCCACAAATTCTAACAATGTAAACCAATACAATAAAGCCGCACATTTTGCTTGTATTTTTTGCCCCCAAGACATGAGCTTTATTGTGTCAACAGCCTAAGCGCGGCTTCATTGTATTCAGCCTTAGTGACTGCCCTCAGATTTATGGGTTTTTTTTAGCTGAACTTTTATTTTCAGCTAAATAAACTTTGAGAAGAAAATACTTAAGACAAATTTTATTCATTTAGAAAAGTTTATTATTTTGAGATTGTAATTGATCACTACTGATCAAAGACTTGTATAGATTATAGGATTATCGTCCTTTCATGGACAATCAATAACTGGCATGAAACTCTTACTATTGTGCTTCATTGTATTCTATCCTCTACTACACAATATTAATAATTAGGAATTAGGAAAAAGGAATGTGAAAATGATAAACAGCTGACTTGATTAAATAATATGGTATCTTTCATTTTAACCCGACTAAAATAAAAGAAAATCTTCATATTTCCTATTTTTTTTTTGCTTTACTTGCCATTGCTTTGTCCGTTTTTTTTTCACAACTCCGTTAAAGCGTATCAAACAAAGTATGGGCAGCTCGTTTATATGTCATTGTTAATTAAATCAATTAATCATTAATAAGAATTTATAAAGATTAGAAGTGTTTTGTGTGGAATTTTAATTTAAAATATTAAATTGACGATTTAAATCTTTTTCTTTTTCAATACTTATTAAATCAATTAAGACAGGTAAGAAAAACAAAACTAGTGAAATTGAATTTCGTGTATAAAAAAAAAGGGAGAAGAATAATGACAATTTGCGCTAAGACATGGAAGGAAGTTTTCTTCATTCCAATCGTTTGCGATGATTCATTCTAGGGCATTGTTTAAAAAATAAAAATGAATAATTGTTGACATTTAATTTTTGCTTTTTGAAGTGTATCTTAGTTTTTTTCTTCACATTTATGATCGAATATCTTTTCAAGACGTATTTTAAAAAAAAAATTCCATTTGAATGTAGACATTGAACTCGTTCTTATGAGTGTCGGTTTTTTTTTTTTTATAATTCTTAATTAGCGGCTTTTACCTTATATAGCGTATAAATTTTTTTTTTTTCTATATTTTTCCTAAAAAGAATATAATAATCATAATTGAATTGTAGTAAAATTGTCCATTTTAAGTGTTTTGCAAACTGTTACTGCTTCTTGCGAGCAAATTGCATTCCAATAAAGCTGGATGAGTCGACAATAGTGTGAGTCATTGGGTTGACATACTTTAGTGATATTTTTGGCTAATTTTGGAAAATTCTCTTTAAACACAGTCGCATATCATTAAAACTTGCTTGGACACTATCTACTATATATTGCGTATATATGTTGTTGTTGTAATCAAATAATTCAACTTTCTGCTTGTGCATTACGTTGTGTACAAAGTTTACAGATTAAATATTACAGATTTTTTAAATAAAACAAATGTTCTTCAATCTTGAGATTAATGGGTGTAATCATATGTGTAGGCAATAAATTTTTCATTACATTTTGGTTTAACGGTGGGATGTTTTATAATCTATATATATGTATATAGTATTAAAAAATATTGCTCTTCGTTCATAGAGACCGTCAAATACTAAATATGATTTTTAATCGAAATTCTTATTTTAATTATTTAAAATCTCTAAATTAGCTTAAAGCTGAAGCTAGCTTCTTCTGTATTTATTCATTTTTTTTTTTTTCAGATAACGTATTCTTGGTAAGATTATATTAGTTAGACTATCAGATCTCAATAGTAATCAGAAACTTTTACCCAACATTTATAGTACCTTGCAATATAATTAAAAATATTTAATTTCTTCCTTGTAATGCTTTCTTTTATTTTTGAATTTTTTATGCTGACGCGTATCACATATGTCCTAAAAGCGAGTATCCTTCTTACTACGCTCTTCAAGAAAGTTTACCATCACGGCAATAATGTTGTGATGATAGTAAAACAGGATCTCTTTACAATAATGTGCTTTCTCAAATTATTACGGCAAAACGAAAAAAAAGAAAACGAAAATTTAACAGCCTCTTGATAATCGCGAAACCGTTTTAGTAATTGTGGGCCTGTTGGAAATTCGACCGAAAAATCTGATTCAAATTTCTTAATTTGTGTAGACGACTTTTTTTCAATTAGTAAGTGACATATCTGAACTTTGTTTTTTTCTTCTTCTTCTTCTTCTTCTTTTTTTTTTTTTTTTTTTTTTTTTTTTTAAAATTTATTTATAGAGGAGTTTAATTATACTTTATATAAGTATTTAAAAGAAACTTTACAGTATGTAAGATTTATAGAAGTTATAGAAGTTATTAGTTATTACGAAGGGGGATCTTAAAGGGCTACAAGATTTTCAAATTATAATATATTAGTTTTTTTTTCGATCTTCTTTTCTAATTATCTTTCAAGCAATAAAATGTCTTCGCGCAAAGCTGCTGGTCGCCGTGCTACTAAAAAACGTGCTCAACGTGCCACATCAAATGTTTTTGCCATGTTTGATCAAGCTCAAATCGCAGAATTCAAAGAGGCATTCAATATAATTGATCAGAATCGTGATGGTTTTGTAGAGAAAGAAGATTTACATGATATGCTTGCTTCGTTAGGTAAAAATCCGACTGATGATTATTTGGAACAAATGATGAATGAAGCGCCTGGTCCAATTAACTTTACAATGTTCTTAACATTGTTCGGTGAACGTTTGCAAGGCACTGATCCAGAAGATGTTATTAAAAATGCCTTTGGTTGTTTTGATGAGGACAATACCGGCGTTATACCGGAAGATCGTTTAAGAGAGTTACTGACTACGATGGGTGATCGTTTCACTGATGAAGATGTAAGTCTCTAAATCTATCTTTATAAAATTGCTTTTTTCATCTCTACCCTATTCTCGCCGTAGGTTGATGAAATGTATCGAGAGGCGCCCATTAAAAATGGTTTTTTTGATTACATTGAATTCACTAGAATTCTTAAGCATGGTGCCAAAGACAAGGATGAACAATAAAATTGACTTTTATCAATCTGCATGGGTAATCAACATTCCCTTTTCCATAAAATGGTTTATATCCAATTAGCAACCAATATTGTATTCTTCTCATTTAATTTAATGAAAATATTTATACTTTAATATGACATTGTTGTGTTGCTATGTGTAAATCTATTTGCAATTACTTTTGATCCATTCTTTATAATTTTTTTTTTTTTTTTTTTTTTTTTTGCAGTCTGCCCATATTGCTTCCAATGTCAGTGGGGATCATTTAACTATATCTACTGACTTCACTCACTGTCTCTTTTATGTTTTTGTACCAGTATTTGCATTTGTCTTTCAGGCATGTAAAAATATATGTATATATATTTATTTATACATATACGCATGTATATGTATATGCATATATATAGACATATATATATATATATGTTTTTAACTTTTCTTTTTCTTTTAATTTTCTTTATGTTGATTTAATATTCTATCCTTATAATCATTTTCTGATGTACTTACAAGTAATAAATATTTGCATATGTATGCGTGCATACAATTTTAATTGGTTACTTGGCAATATATATATATATTTATATATATATATATGTATAAAATAAATATATATATATATATAAATATATATAAAAATAATATATATATAAAAATAATATATATAAAAATATATATATAAATATATATATATATATATATAAATATATATCGATATATATATTTTTTAATATAAAATCACAACAATCACAACTTTTAAATTGAATACAACATCATTTAATTAAACGTAATGTTACTAAAAAAATATATTAAATAAAAAAATTTTTATACATAAAACCAAAAAGAAAAACTTTTGAAGAAAAACAATTAAATTTAAAATTTAACCAATTATGGTCGTGTTCCAGTACTATACCACCGGTATTATTTTGTTTGTAATTCTTAAGTACATTTCATTTGTTTAGTGTGTAAATTTGAGACCCTGCGAGATCTACTTTCGAAAAACATTATTGCTTACAGCAGTCTTTCCATAGAAGTTGCGTTTTTGTTTTCTCACGGTGTTCCCGTCCATGTTCGAAACGTAATCAAACTTCCTATAAGTAAAAGATTGTCGTAGATATTAGCCAATTTCCTTCTTTTTTTTTTTTCCTTTTTACAATAGTTTATCCTTCTTAAGGGATCACTTTTCTTTTATATTGAATTCGAGCGTCGAGTAGTAGTACTAAAAGAAGGAAATAAATATAAGTGTGCAACGATTTTTTATCTTAACTATATAAAGAAAGTACTGAACGCCAAATGCAGAATGACATCAAACAATATGCGTTCAAAGAATAGCGCGATAGACCTTCTAAATCTTTAGGAAATGATCGAAAAAGAGTGAAAGAGAAGTTTTCTTCTCCTGGACACTTGCTCTTATTAAAGAGACCACCTATTAAGCTAGCTATCGAACATTTACAAAATAGTCAAGAAACACTAGCAATATTGTAACACTTTATGTTTAGTTCCAAACTGTCTTTCTTTTTTGAAGCAGCCTTCTTTGAAATCGTAGCTTCTTTCGCTTCATATATTATCATCTCTATGTAAAGATAAGTTAAATTAAATCAGATGCCGTGTTAGAAGTTTAACTTAGGATAATATTTAAAAGTTCGGTAAATGAATGACCAAATATTAATGAGTTAAAGTCGAGCTTGCGTTTGATTATAGTTTTGTAGTTTCCTTTATTAAGTCAAAATAAACTCTACATTGAATAGACGCAATAATTCTAGAATATTCAATAGAGAAGAAAGAGATTGTCAAGTAAGTATATTTGTGCATTTATTTGAAATTTTAATAAAAAAATTTATGATAAGAACTTGTTGTTGTTATTTTGTACGATTAAAATTCATTTCTCTGAATAGAATATAAGTTCTGTTCCATGGGTATATAAAAATGCATAATTCATAAATAAATAAAATCTGATTAATATGAGATTCTGAGACAAGGTCTTTACTTAAAAAAGTTTATATTTCATCATCAGGAACTTGTACGTATATCCACTGATCATATTATCTATATATATGTATATTAGAAAAACCAAAAAGCTCTCTTAAGACCACTTTTTTTTATAATTTTTTTAAACTATAATAAAAAAAAAAAAACGTTCCTTGATATTGTGTTACTTTTAACGAACTTATTTGTTTAATTAAATAGATATTCAAAATGCAACCGAAGGCGAAATTGAATAATGGTTCCAAAGAAAATTGCTTTCAATAAATACAGTGCAGAGTTATTCAAACTTATCGTGAAATGTAAATAAAGAAAATTTTGAAAGTCATTGGGAAAATTAACCTTTTTTTTTTTATTGATTTCCAATGTAAAATGTAGTTCGAAAAAATACAAAAAAAAAAAAAAACAAATTTTCTCTTTAGTTTACATCACGACAACATATATGACATGATTGCTCATGATATAATCTTTGCATATACATATATTATTCTATATGAATTTTCAGTTTATCTTAAATGTGGAACGGATTACGAACAAGCACGTATATGTATATTATAAAACGCTAATCATATGAATATGTGGGAACTTCTTAAAAAAAAAAAAAACATCTAATTTTCTGTAACGTTTTTTTTTGAAATTTAAATATTTTGACAGACTGAAGCAGTCATCATCAAATCCTTTGGTGATATCTCTTCTAGANTTGGTATAGTTTTGTTTGGAAATGCTTTGAAATGTTTTGTAAATATACTCGCGCGAAAGACATCTGTGCATTAGTGCATTAGACACATAGGAAACCAGTAGACAAAAGATTAGAACTTGATTTCTCAACAAAAGAGCTCATTTGATGCAGGTCAGTGTTTTTTTAAGGCGATTACGATAAAGGCCGAAAAATTAAAGAAAAAAATTTTAAGTTTCCAATTATTGAATTTTTTTTGTACATTTTCTAGAAGCTTCCAACATTTTCTAGAAGCTTCTATTAAGGCAATAAAAAGTAAATTAATGGAAGGATCACCTTCTTCCCTTAACTTACCGATCAAACTCTTACTTGAGGGGGTACCTCACGCCCTTCATACCAATTACACTGAAAATTTGCAACTAGTCGTGCTTCTCATTTATTAGTCTTTACGGTAGCGATATTTTATTATTATTACTACTACTGCTACTACTACTTTACCTTTCTTTTTTTTTCGAAAGAAAAATGAAGACTACCGATTAAATGATTGCAAGACAACACACATAAGAGAATCTTTTAAAATCAACCTGTCACTGAAAATCTATAGAAAGAAAAAATTCCATAGATATAAATGAGTTTAATTTGAATGCGTGATTTATTATCCTTTCATGTTATTTCAGAGTTATCTCTGTGCGAGTGCGAGTGCGAGTGCGAGTGCAAAAGAATGCATTCATCAAAATAATTATTTGTTTGCTGTAAGCGAATAGAAGAAGCACTTCAAAGAATATAAGCCGGTATTTAATGACTGGATTATTGTCTTCGTTTTCCTTCTTCATTTCACATTAAAAAATGTTTAGCAATGAAAAGTAAATTGTGGAGCATACAAAATATATTCATATTCATACCTATATATATACATATATATATATTTTATATTTATATATATATATACATATATATTTTATATTTATATATATATATATATATATATATATATATTTTAGATTATGCATATAATTTTCTTTTAAATTTTGAAAATAATTGATGTATTTAAATAATATCCGTTTAACAGAACAAAANAATTAATTTTTTTTATTATTTATTTTTTGAATCCTTTTTTTTTGTAATTAATTTTTTTTATTATTTATTTTTTGAATTCTTTTTTTTTTTAATCATTTTATATATAACGAACCTTCTGCTGTAGGTAGAATAATTTTTTCCTGAGTGTTTGCATTCTTCAGTTTATCAGTATTAAAAGACTCGAGTTGACTTTTGAGATTTTCAGCAACTTTTGGAAGATCCTTAAGAGCAGGGGCTGCCATTTTATTGTTGTTGTTGTTTTTAACTGTAAAATAAAAAGGGTGTGAGATCAACAATTTTCTATTTTTCCTCATATTTTTAAATTAAAATTTAGTTCTGCTATGATTTTAGACCAAATTTTTTTTTTCATTTTTTGTAAGATCGGGATTTAGATTCTATTGCGAATCATTTCAACAGTTAACTTAATTGAGTTTTCACAATTCGCTTAACATTTCGTGAAGAATTTTCTTAATGATTATCTACTATTCTACTGTAATCTACTAATAAATAACAGGTAAACAAGAAAATATTGAGCCTTTTTTTCTTACCTACTCCCTGTAGTGTCACACACACAATTGTTTCAATATACATGTAAGTTAAGTTCAAGTCAAACGATATTTAATGTCTGGCGTTTAAATTAAATTAATAGTCACATCCACAAAACTTAGATGTTTATATGTCATACCAAATATCAATAAATTTTCTGAAAAAGTTTAAGAAAAAATTTCGGGCACTTTCTTCTCCAACATTCAAGAAAAAAAATTCATATAACCAATTAGTCAGAAAATCACCAAAATACTGAAGATATAAATCTGACATTGAAAGCTTCCCTCATGACCATTTTTTGCAAACAAAAAAAAAAAAAATTTCGGGCAAATATTTAAACGCTACCATCGGCTTCAGCTGTTAAAAAAATTTATTTTTTTTTTTATTTGTTTTTAAGCCATACTCCCGTTAATGAAACTGCAAAATAAAGAACGTGTCAGCCATTTTATCTTTCTCTGCCTTTGATATACAAAACGTTTCCCGGTGTGGACGTCCAACCAATCATTGAAAAGGATGTGAAAAGTATACTTTCCACACTAAATTTAAATTTGTGCCAGCTTTCATGTCTCAAAGCATCGATCACTTCGCTTTGGATCGCTTTGTCACAGTAAAGTTTTACCAAATGAAAGTATTACGGACTAAACGGAGTCACAGAGATTTTGACTTGATTTCGTTTTGTTCAACTCCTTATTATTGTCGAGATTTTTTTAAGAGTGTGACCCATAGCCCCTCCATAGATCTCTGTACAGAAACTAGAAAGCATAGTTTTTTTTTTGTTGTACCGCTCGCACTAAACAAATGCTAAATGGATTTAAGGTTCTAAAGAATTATATATAAAATGTGAAAAACAGAGTATCAGAGCAGAACACTTCGGTATGTTTGGGGAGTGATAATGTGCGAGGTAACCAAGCTCGCACTATGTTTTCGGATTTAACTCCCTACTCGAGTATACAAACCAGCTTCAATATCATGAATCAATCCATATCAAAATAATGAAATATTTTTTAGTCCTTCACGTGATCTTACTTTTTCGCCTATAATCCGACGATAAATAGATATTTTTTTACTCAGCGGGGTATACCCACTATACGTGTAGAAACAGGATGATAAAAAGAAAAAGTGAGAAGCGAATGGCGGAATACAGCTTAACCGGTAGGAAGGTTTATGTATATCTTACCGGTGTGCATTGAAACCTTAAGGGGAGAGCCCATCGTAACAGCGTATAAAATAAAGTTTTTTGACATTTTTTTTTNCATGTACTTATTATCCTTCGGATAGATGGTAAATTAAATAAATATTTTAATAAAAATGTATTTTTTTTTTTTTTTTGAAACTTTGACTTAAGAAGGTTTCTCCTTGCTGTTTAATAATGAAAACTCTTTATCAGAATTCCTGTTCAACATATAGAATAATCATTCAGAAAAGCGAACTTTTGATCAGCTATAAGCGTTTATAATGAATGCCTTCCTATTAGACAGATAATTCGCAATACTTAACTAATTGACTGACTGATTAACTTATTGGTGGAGTGATTGACTGATTGATTGTTTGAATGAGCGACTAATTAACTGACTGGTTGATTTGCTAACTGATTGATTTCATAACGGAGTGACTAACTGAGTGACTAATTGGTTGACTAATTGATTGACTAATTGATTGATTAAGTGATTAGTTGATTGACTGATTGAGCGATTGATTGACTAACGGGCTGGTGGAGTGTCTGATTCAGTGAATGAGCGATTAATTGGGTACTTGACTGATTGATTGAGTGACTGACTAAGCGATTGATTCAATAACTGTCTGACTGACTGAGTGATTGATTGAGCGATTGACTGACTGACTGATTGGCTAACTGACTGCCTGACTGATTGATTGGTTGAGTGACTGATTGACACAACTGAATGCCCTGACTGATTGACTGATTATTTATTGTTCTAATGAGAACATATTTTTTTTGTATTTAATTAATAATAAAAATTTAGTTTAGTTTTTTATGAAAAAATTTTTATTTTTGTTTCCATTTTGCTGTTTTGTTCTTTTGATGATATATATAAATATGCAAAAAATTATAAATGCTTTTACAAAGTTATTTATATAAGTATGTGTATGTATGTCTTTCAGTAATGTTAGATATTAGGAATGAGTAAAAAAATACGACATCCAGAGCATCATCATCATATGTATTAAATCTTCGAATATTATTTGCAATGATTGCTACTGTATACGTGTCTGATGTTTGGCTTATTTAGATTATCGGTAAATTGTCGGTTACTGATGTTGCCGGTTGACTTTTCATATTACGATTAAATGCTTTCTTCTTAAAAAAGACGATCGAGAGAGTGATCGGCATAATTTACCGCTTTTTTGTAATTTTTTTTTATTTTTTTAAATTTTTTGTAATTTTTTTTTTTTTTTTTTTTTTTTTTTTTTTTTTTTTTT
>KK351174.1:520104-536000 GCA_000671755.1 Glossina brevipalpis | reverse complement strand
AAAATCTCAGATATACACAAATGCAAGCGCACAACATATTGCTTGTGTGTTCGTGTTTATGCATATATGTGTGGTATACATACGTTGCTTGCCCGCTAGGAATTAGTCATACCGAGTCGATGATGATGATGATGAACACTGAATTATAATTAAACATGATTAAGTTAGTATAAGCCTGCATGTATTTTCGATCACTGTCTGTGTGTGTGTGTGTGTGTGTGTGTGTGTTTTTGTGTGTATGTTATCGAATGGCGTTATAAATATTGATTAATCGCTATGATTCAGGCTGTGTCACATAAACCAAATAAAATACAAAAAAAAAACAAAAAAAACAAAAAAAACAAAAAACAAGAAAGAAATCCTTTGTTCTTATTGCAGGACTTGTATAATGCAAATGAACGGAAATATATCTTTTACACATTTTAATCTTCATTAACAGCACACTATGAAAAAAAATGAGTAAATTTGTTTGCAACGGCCACGCCCATTAACAAAAATTTACTATTTACTATGACAGGTGTGTTTTTACATTAAACGCTTTTTTTTGTAAAAATTTTTTCCTCGTTTTTTTTCGTTTTTATTTCTTTTATTATTATTATTAATAGAAAAATATCTGATTACATATGGTTTTGCGTTCAGATTGAACGCCTTCTGTTTTATAGATACATGTATGTAAGCCGTGTCGCAGTTGCACATACGTGCACATTAACTTTCCAGCCACACATAGGCATCTAAATAAATATAATTATATATGTATATATATAAATATATAAATATATATATATATACATACATACATACGTGTGTACGTATGTGTATCTGTGTACGTATGCATACGTCTGGCTGCCCACCATTTGGTGTACAACAAATGTCATTTTTTCCTTTCTTTCGTACTCTTCTCTTTAATGTACGCCTGCATATATATATACATACATATGTATATATTTATATTTATATATTTATACATTCAAGTATCTACTATACTATCTCTTCTATGGAAAGAAAAAGGCACACAGACATGCATACAGACGTAGTAATCGTACAAATATGTTCAACTCCGCTTCCTTCGCATATCTTAGTCTAAAGTCATCGCCGTCCCTCCCCTCCCCCCCCAACCCCCTCTTCTACAATACTGCGCTGATTAAAAAATAATGAAATGGTCAAGATTTTTTTTTGTGTAGAAATTAAATCTAATAGTAAATTGCTGTTAATTGGTTTTCTATAGTTGAATTAAAAAAAAAAAAAAAAAAAAAACACTTCATACGAATTTCTCCATCAGTTATAAAGAAAATCTTTTCTTTTTTCCTTTTTCTTTTTTTTTATTTCTTAAAACAAAAAGAGCTGCAACAAAGCAATTGTTCCGTAGAAACAAGTTGTTAAAGATTTAGCCAAAATTGAATTTTTTTTTTTTTTTCGCTTAATTGGAAGGAAAATAGCAAATTTCATTATGAATAGACGACAGACATCTAATTTTTGCTTTTATTTTTTGTTTTTTTTTTTTGTTGTTTTTGCTCTTCTTGTGTGTTATGCTCTCTTTTAATTTTTGCGAACACTAAACCAACAAAGCCGGTGCTTTTTGTTAAAGTTTTGTTGTTAATACTTTTTTGCTCTGGGCTTACAATAATTCAGATGTTCGTACGTTTTGTATATTAAGTCTTTGGAGGAAGAAGAAAAAGTCGTTTAACTCTTGAAAATTTTGCCGGTATTTGGCAAAAACCAGTTGTAAGAAACAATAGAAAAAAAAAAAAAAGAGAAGAAAAAAAGACTTTCATCTTTTCTTTTTTTTTTTTTTTCTTTAGAAGACAAGAAAAAATAAGCTAAATCAATTGTTAAATTTAATTTAAATTAAATACTTTCTTAAGTAATTTTTCCACTTACCTTAATAAAGATTAATTATAGATATAAAACGTTATAAAAATCGGTTTAAAAAAATTTGGTGTGTCTCGGTTTAACTATTTTTTTTTTTAATTTAAATACTTTTGTTTTAAATTGCTCTTGCTTTGTTTAAGCGCTAAACGACTTAACGACCACTCCTAATCGAAGGATTACTCACGACTTAATATCCAACTTCAATTTAATTTTTAACTCAACAACACTCAACTAAAAAAACAAAAAAAAAGACTTGCGTTGCCAGATTTTGTAATCAATGGCAATTACCTCCCATTTCAGGGTTGCTTAACCATGAGTTTTGTGTACATTTCTCTAATAAAATAAATTATTTTTGCTTTCTTTTTTTAATTCGGGTGAAGGTTGTAGCCCATAGAAGGGAAAAATAACACTTTTTGTTTAAAAGACGCATCTGTAAACAAATTTGTTGAGCGTAGTTTAAATAAAAACATTCTTATTATTACTATTTTTACTTTTACATCCAGTAAAAGGATACCGATAATCGTACGTTCAAAGTTCAAAAGCTTTATTCAGTTGATATTTGCAATTTGTCTTATTTCAAATTAATTCAATTTTCTTCATTTCTATAAAAAGTCCTAATTGAAAGTAAAATGATACGGCCTCGACTAATACTAGATTTTTTCAGAGAGTTGAGAAGGGGTGTGGAAGGGAGAAGTGGGGACGGGAACTTAGCCAATTCTTCCCAAATTTGTGCAAACAAATTTTGCTATTGTTGTATTTTCTGTAGTTTATGACTAATAAGAAAAAAAATCATTTTTTTTTTTATTTTGAAAGCAAAGGTGTTCTGTTGTAATGTAGTAATTAAGGCCAATTTTGTACTTGCAAGCTTTCGCAGTTTTCAACTAAGTGTGTATATAGCAAATTTCTGTATTCTATTTCATTTTTCGCCACCATGAAAATCCCATTAGCAATTGAAAACCAGTTAGACAGACAAACGCACGATACCGATTACACTAATAAAGTACATATCTGTACTTTATAAGTTCGTTGATGCTCAGTTTTTTCTCTTAACTACCTTCCGCTACAAGGCAACTCTGTTACAATTAGTGCTTTTAACCGACGTATTGAAAATTAAAGATCGCTGGCATCGCTTATTAAGTAAATATCTATCATATGGCAACTTATTGCATTTACCTCAAATTTTTAACGGCATAAAATATCCCATGATTACTAGCAACGTTTGCGGAGAAAAGGAAGGAAATGGAGGGCAACAAATTATATGTTTTTAGCTTAATTATTAATTTATGATTTTATATCACTTATTTGAACTTTAAGAAAAAAGAAGCATGACACGACAAACGATAGTGGATGCAAATAGATTTTGTTATAGCTTGTACTTCATATTATTTTGAAATTCAATTATAATATTAATAAGCCGATAAGATAACTGCAGCTTATCTCGTTTATGCAAAACAGACGAAAGTAACGAGTGATGAATCTATGGCAACCGATAGCTATTAATATTAATTTATGTAATGTCATATAATTTATGTTTAATTGTTAATCAAAGATATTAAATGATGTTTAATCCTTTAGAAAAAAATTAACTATAAAAGCAGAGATTGCTAACTTTTATTATATTGCATTTCATTAGGGAGAAAAACTATACCGTTCTTTTACCATTTTAGAACTTTACAGGAAAATTAAAGCCGAAAAGCAAATCTGATGATTTTTTCCCCTTTTATAAATGGCCTGTTAGCAGGACGAAAGTATAATTGCCTTTAGTTATTATTTATTTACTCCAAACTTTCACTATATTCATTGGGAGATAAGACTCAAACTTTACGCTAATAACGGTAACACAAAAAAATTAGAAATATGTTGGATTTCATAGCAGCATTAAGCCTGGTGAGTGGAAAGACGTTTTCACGAAGTTTGCAGCATTTAATTATGGAAACCAACCCTCGTATTTTCTCCACATGAAAAGGAAACGGATGTGCTTCGACATAATTTTTAATTTCGTTTATTTTAAAAAATATGAAAAAAAAACTTCAAAAAGCTTCTTTATATTCTTCTTTATATTATTTTATGTTTTTTCTTAAGTCATTTCAATTAAATATTTCTTTGTCATTTTTTATTTACATCTAACTCTTTAGTTTAAATTATTTTGAAAAGTTTGGAGAGATTTATATATCGTTTCGTTTCGTTTTATTTCGTTTTAAGGTCAGTAGTGGAGATTTGTACCTATACATAATCAACTCGTGCCAATTTTAGCATACGTAAGTAAAATAATCGGTATTCTTGTACACTCGTTATTCATATTTATTCCTAATGAATTTAGTAGAAAATCCCAAATCTTAACGAAACCCTTTGTTTGCATTGTATGACTTCCTTTTTTTTTTGTTTAATATTTTTTTTTTCAATCACCTTTCAAACCAAAATGCTGGTTTTTATTTAAGCAATATTTTCTTCCAAACGAAATACGCTGGCTTAAGCAATCTCAATAAAATTTATTATAAATCATTAATTTTTGTTATATTTTTTTTTGTTTGAGTTTTCCCCATAATCATAAAATTTAGGATAAGCAAACTTTAATAATATAAACATCTGGTAGCTTTGAGAGAAAACTTGATAATTGACAGCAAACTACCGGGCAAATAAACGTGCTTTCATCAGATTATTCTAGTCTTTTGAGAGTCTTGAAAGCAATTAATTTCACCAGTAACCACTTCTGTACTCGCACCTCTTAGTGAATAATTTGTGAGAATTTTTAAGAAAACCTGATCGAAATTTAATTAATTTTTTAGTGTGAAGTTTTTATAAAAAAAAAAGCAAAAAAAGGAAAATAAATATAGAAAAAAGTAAGTAAAATGATAATAATTTTTCTCATATAATTTTTCTTATTCGATAGCTGATAAGATTACATAAGAAGCACGATGTAAAAAATGTATAGTGTAACAATGGGAAACTGGGGTTAGGCTGCATAGCAAATAGATTTCTAGAAACTTCATTGAAGATTATTGCTTTAGGGACATTTAAAAAGAATAGTTGACACGTGTTTCATAAATTAAATTTAGACAATTTATGAAAGTTAATACCGGCATATTTGATTAAATTTAATTTCATTAATATTTATTTAAAGTAGAGAAAAAGAAATTCTATAGTAAAGTAAAACTGCTTAACAACCATTTGCCGCAAAATTGCAATATGCATGCAGATAAAATATGTTATGTATTTAGATGCGTGTGTGTATATTATATTTAAATAGATTTATTTCCATATATATGCAATTCTTATTACATTTTATAAATATGTATTTTCTTTTTTCAATTGATCCTTTAACCAGAATCCGTTCTACAAATCCTAAAATAATATCACATTGCAATAAAAAACTCTTTGAATTTATTTTATTAAAGTGCTTATCTCGATTTTGCTGACCACATTGCAAATGAGGATGCGAAGATGATCTGTTATAATATTAATATTAATTACAAGGTTACCTTTGGATGAAAAAAAAATCACATTATTCGTTTTTCCCGATTGTACAGCCTGTACTGCTGTATATAATATGTTGGATAATTTTACTATAAATCATATTTGCCCCCTATTAACCGAGGCCGTCTAAATCAACTGCAAAATATAGAATTTATTTTTTGCTACATAATTACAACTTTATAATATACTAATGTCGCCAACAATTAAAAAGGCAACTTCTGAAATTTTCCAATTAGGAATTCATCTAAAATATTTTACAATTTTCCTGAATTTCACGTATTTTAAGCCTTTTTCGAACAAATGCTTTAAATTCATTTCGTATTAATCGGTCCATAATGATGTACTAAAGTAAATAGAGATTGCACGTAAAACCTTGTTATTTATGGCACCTTAGTTTTTGGAAATTTAAAGAATAGATTGGTTTTGCTGCTTGGACAACCAAGGTTTTCAACAGTATTTCTTTCCTAGGACAATTGCAAAGAGGAGGAGACTTGAAATTGCAAATTCTAGTAATGAATACAAGAAGAGTTATTTTTTTTTTGTCATTTTTGAACTAAAAAAAAGAAACATTTTAATCTATTCTACGAAGCAGTCGAATCTTCGGATTCTTTATTATTGGAAAACATCTGGCGGCCAAGGAAACAGCATGCGCAGAAACTATACAAAAAAAATTAGACCAGTACTTCTCAATCTCACCATTACGGCCAGGTGGTCCGTACGTTTTATGTAAGCAAACGATAAAATTTTGTTCCAATCTGCGAGTAAATTTATGCTAAATCATTATCAAAGACAACGCAATGAAAGATCTCTAATTCTAATTGTGTAATAGACAACACAATTGGCGCTATGCTTTACTCTATGCTTTAATTGATCGATTCGATACGGTTATGATTTATACTTTTTTCGTTCACTGTTAAGTTAAAATTAAAAAAAAAAAAAAGAAAAAATCCTCTTAGAAGCCATAGAAGTGAAAATAATAAAAAATATTTTCTCAAAAGTCTAAACCATATTCCAATACCAATAATAATAAGGATTAGTTTGCCAGGAAAAGCAAAATAGTTTTATGATTTAGGATTGAGCTAAGGTTTAAAAGATCGAGTTTTGTTAGCAGCATCACTGACCGCGATCAGAAGAGAAATATTTTATTATCTTAGTTAAATTTTAACTTCAAATTTTAATTCTGTTTTCGGATCACACTAGATGTTGCGTTTATCAGCTACTCTTGCTCGGTCAGGAATCAGTCGCCAATTAGCTGTGCGTGGTTATGCCAAAGATGTAAAATTTGGTCCAGAAGTTCGTGCAATGATGTTACAAGGCGTCGATGTCCTAGCCGATGCTGTTGCCGTAACAATGGGCCCCAAGGGACGTAACGTCATTATTGAACAGTCATGGGGTTCACCTAAAATTACTAAAGATGGTGTCACAGTCGCTAAATCAATTGAATTGAAAGATAAATTCCAGAATATCGGTGCAAAATTGGTACAAGATGTCGCCAACAATACCAATGAAGAAGCTGGCGATGGCACTACCACTGCCACTGTTTTGGCTCGTGCGATTGCTAAAGAAGGTTTTGAAAAAATATCTAAAGGCGCTAATCCCGTAGAGATACGTCGTGGTGTAATGATGGCCGTTGATACTGTTAAGGATCATTTGAAGACCATGTCACGTCCCGTTAGCACCCCCGAAGAAATTGCTCAAGTAGCTACCATTTCAGCTAACGGTGATCATAACATTGGTAATTTGATAAGCGAGGCCATGAAAAAAGTAGGGCGCGATGGTGTTATTACTGTTAAGGACGGCAAGACTCTAAACGATGAATTGGAAGTCATTGAAGGCATGAAATTCGATCGTGGATATATATCACCATATTTCATAAATTCCTCAAAGGGTGCTAAAGTTGAATTCCAAGATGCCTTAGTTTTGTTCTCAGAAAAGAAAATCTCATCAGTGCAAAGTATTATACCAGCTTTGGAACTGGCTAACCAGCAACGCAAACCGTTGGTTATTATAGCCGAAGATATTGACGGTGAAGCATTAAGTACCTTAGTAGTGAATCGTTTGAAGATTGGTTTGCAAGTAGCGGCAGTTAAAGCCCCGGGATTCGGGGACAATCGTAAATCTACACTCACTGATATGGCTATCGCCACAGGCGGTATTGTTTTCGGGGATGATGCCAACCTGGTAAAGTTAGAAGATATTAATATAAATGATTTGGGTAAAATTGGTGAGGTAGTAATTACCAAAGATGACACTCTACTGTTAAAGGGTAGAGGCAAGAAAGATGATGTTCAGCGTCGTGTCGAACAAATCAAAGATCAAATAGCTGAAACCACTTCGGACTACGAAAAAGAAAAATTGCAAGAGCGTTTAGCTCGTCTAGCTGCCGGTGTAGCATTATTGCGTGTAGGTGGTTCCAGTGAGGTGGAAGTTAACGAAAAGAAGGATCGTGTGAACGATGCCCTGAATGCTACCCGAGCTGCAGTTGAGGAGGGCATTGTACCCGGTGGCGGTACTGCTTTGTTACGTTGTATTACTAAATTAGAGACTTTAAAGGGTCAAAATGAAGATCAAAATTTGGGCATTGAAATTGTGCGTCGCGCTTTACGTATGCCTTGCTTAACTATTGCCAAAAATGCTGGCGTTGATGGTGCTATGGTTGTAGCTAAGGTCGAGACCAAGGAAGGTGATTATGGTTATGATGCCCTTAAAGGTGAATATTGCAACCTAATTGAAAAGGGTATAATTGATCCTACAAAGGTATGTTTGCGTCTATTAAGTTTTTTCTTTTTTTCTTTTGAAATTTATTGGACATTTTGCTTTGATTATAACACATATAGGTGGTGCGTACGGCTATTACAGACGCTTCCGGTGTGGCTTCTCTTCTAACTACTGCCGAGGCTGTTGTTACAGAATTGCCAAAGGAGGAAGGCGCACCTGCTGGCATGGGAGGAATGGGTGGTATGGGCGGTATGGGAGGAATGGGTGGCATGATGTAAAATGTTATTCAATCCCCCACAACCATTTACTTCATTTTTTCTTTTGATATTCGTCTTAATCTAGCCGGTCATACATTTTCGGTTTATATTATTATTATTTCTTCGTTATACCAAACGCAACTACATTCTTAATATATTAATTTTTGCTACAATTACTATTAATTACTTTTAAATATATTTAATTTAATAATTAATTAATTAATTATTTTTACATGTTATATATGTAGAAAAACTAAATACGAGAAAAGAAACTTCTAGAGAGAATTCATTATGAATAGTGTGCGACAGCATAAACATAAATTAGTCCATAGAAGATGACAGAACAAACCAGTGAAATGCGATTTAAGAAATACATAAATTTTGAATAAATGTTAATCTCCTGTAAATGGTTTTTTTTCTAATTTTTTTCTAATTTATTTTTTTTTTTTAATTCCAAGCCCGGATATGATTGTCTAAACCTGCGAAATTCAAATGCGAGTGGAAACCCCTTTAGAGACCAAAGAGTCCTTAGAAATGCGATAGAAGTAAAAGTGTCAGGGAATGGAATAGAGTCGTTTTTAATAATAATGAAAAATTCCGAATTTCAGAAAACTCTTTTCTTTAGATCTCTGAGATTTGTTCTAAAATTGGACGAACTTTTTTTGTTTCGCTTGTAAATGCGTCTTATTTATGTCACAATAAAAAGTACTGGGATGCTGGAATAGTTCATGTTGGAAATGATAATTCGAGACGTAAGCCGGAATCTAAAAATCTAGTTTATGTTTAATGCTCTAGGGAGGTCTTATAAAGATTTCGAAGTACTATTATTACTACGCATTTGTCATCTAGTTAGGTTTTTTTTTTTTTTTTTTTTTTTTTTTTTTTTTTTTTTTGGTAATAATTCCATTGCGGAAAGATGTGGTTATACTAATTCTGTTCTAACTTTCTTAATATCCCCAATATCCCCAAGTCTGATTACCTCATCATCAGTCAAATCATTGTTGTCATTGCATAGGACCAATTTTTCCCATTAGATCTATTAAGAATTTAATTAGTTCCGACTTCTTAATAAATATATAAAAAAAATATACCTGTAGCTGCTATTTACGATAATAGATGATAGAGAGTGAATAGACGAAAGATCAAAGAGGATCTTTAACCATTTTGCAATTAAATCTAAAATTAAACATGCATTAGATGCTTTCGTCAATTCGTGGTCTACAGCAAGTTCTACAGATGAAGATGAAGTGTAATGAGAAACATCGATGATTTTGATCCTCCTACGTACCTATAATATCGAATTTCCATTTAGTAACGAAGCATGGAACGTTGAAAATTGCATTTTCGACATTTATTGCCTTTGCTTTTGGATTTGGATTTGAAGAAATCTGCTGCCAAAGTACGTCAAAGACTTTTAAAAGTTTCAAAAGTTTAAAGATGATGCTGTTCCATCATAATCTCACAGTTGTCGATATAGACTTCAATGGTTTAAAACTGATAATTTTGATGTCAATTACTTAGGACGGCCTTGAGGATAAAAACAACAAAAAAAATATTCGAAGACAGTGATTTGTGCAAGACTTATTGGATGGATGAAAACCCAACTCAAATTCTCAAAGAACTTTCGAATAGTTTAGCAGTTAATAATTAATATATATTTTATTAAATTTTCTTCAAAAAAAAAATGGATTTTTCCAAGTGAAGAAATGACCAAAGTTAACGCAAGCATCTCTTATATCTCAGTATTGTTTCTTTAACTTTATTATTAGTTATAACCCTCTCTCTCTAGTGTTAGCATGGAAATGGCCAGTCCATGTACGTTAGACGCGATAACATTGCGACATAATGCATTTTGCAAGTTTTCTGAATTTTCGAAATGATGCGTAATAAAATGGCGGACTTTTTTTCTTAATGATCTCTTTTTCAATTTTGGTTATCAAAGAAGAGTAGAATGGAATCTATATATATCTGGTATATGTGTTCCTTCCAAAATTAAATAGACGCATGATTGTATAACGTATCGGATTAATTTTTTTTTTTTTGTCTTTTCTCGATTGCTCGATCATATCAGATACAAGGGCTTGAAGTGTAAAAATGAGAAATAATGGAAATTAAGAAGTAAACATAAAATTTATATATAAAATTTGTTGTTTAAAATAAGTTTTTAAATTTAATGAACATATTTTTTTGTTTTTAATTCAAGCAAGAATATATTTCATTACTCTAAATGAATTGTTATAATAATTATAATAAAAAAAATAAATTTAATGAACTAAAACATGAAACGAACATTTTCTTTCTAGTGGCGTTTAGAAAAAAATTCGAATTTCTTTTATATAGCGGCGCCCCTCACTCACTCTATGAATAGTTATAAGAAAATTTTTTAAAATTTTTTTTTTGTTTCTTTTAATTTTTAATTTATTAGAATAACAGAAAAAAAAGTTAATTAAAAAAAAAAAATAGTTATAAGAAAATTGTTTTATATTTTTAATTTAATTTTTAATTTATTAGAATAACAGAAAAAAAAGTTAATTAAAAAAAAAAATATTTTTTTTTTAAATTAGAAAAAAATTATAATTTAATAAAATATTTAATCTAACAATCCAAAAATTATAATTTCTTTAGAGTGAATTTATGATAACTATTACGTTTAATTAATATTTAAAAAAAAATTGCAAAACATTTCATTAATTATGAGTCTATGTCAGTGTAAAAATTGTGAATATTTTCGCAGGAACCCTTTCGTTGATAAGTATTTGTCTTACGATTAAGATCACAATATTATCTATAAGGAATTTTAGGTTAGTTGGGGTACATACACATAATATAATATAATCGTAGAACATATATATGTCGGAATACGACCCCGGTAAGAGGTGGTTGCAATACGAAAAACTTTGTCTCATAAGTCATAAAAAAATATGAAATCTCTGGTTAGGTTGCGCCCAATATAATGGACTAGTGTGGTAGAGTTACTTAAAAGACATATTTTTTCTACTCAAATTCCATGTAGATATATATGTAATATACTTCGGAACTTTTGGGTTACGTAAACAATGATCTGGCCTTTTTATTTCATCATTATCACTAGAAAATTTGGTTACAGTGATCAAATATCTGTGCCCCGAAGATTATAAAAATAATTGTATTCCTGATAAGTGCGGCATTTTATCCCCCCGTTTAGGGGAGGGACACTTTTGTTTCTCTATCCGTTTGTATTCCCTTATTTTGTTTTTTTCGTATTCGAAATTAGCGGAAACTAATTGCGAATGTTTTCAGTTACTTATCCTATATATATATAAGGAGTTTGCCACATCAATTTTACCACATTTGATGATGGCACGCTGCGCTCTTTCAAGATGGATTCAGTCAATCACTTAAGTCAAAAGTGATATGTAATGTTTGAGAGTTAGTACAGTCAGTACTTCTACGGGTCGCGAAGATCTCATAAATATAGAGGAAATTATGATGATTTTCAGTGAACGAGAGACGTTTTGGCGATAATCACATCAAAACAGTAATAGCAAGTTTCTTCAGGTACTACAGTAGAAATGTAAAAAAAAAAAAATGTAAAGAAAAATGTGTATAAAGAAATAAAAATGTTCGCTTTAAACTAAATCTTCTGACACATACTATCACTTTCTAGCATTTTTTTAATTTTTTTTTTTATCCACCACCCATTGAACCATTGGAGGGAGGGAATGCTTGATTTTTAAAATCCTAGCACACTACACTTTATAGACCCATAGCCATACCCTGTGTCTCTCCGTTCCCATTTTCATCCGACTATCTTCATCAGATTTATACATGTATAGGGGATATGTTCTGTATGACTCATTTAGCAAAAAAAAAAAAAAAAAAAAAAAAAAAAAAAAAAAAAAAAAAAAAAAAAAAAAAAAAAAAAAATTTCTTTATCTTGTTAGTAGCTCTGAGGCTGACCTTAAGTGATTTTAAATTTGTATACCTATTATTATATAAGGTTGCAATACCCAGAACGAAGCTTCAGAGACATCAGAAAGTATACATTATTCCTGATCAGCAGCATCAATATCAAATTTGTAAATTCAATTTAAAAATGAAGAGATATCAACGTCAAATTTAACAGAAACATTAGAAGTTCTTGTGCATGCTGGTTGATATTGAAAACAGGTGTCAAATTAGTCAAAGGACACGTTCACGATAAAATCTGGATTCACGAATTCCATAAGGCTCTGTCGTTCTCGTTCTGTCTTATAAAATCTACTTGACTTGCTAAATATATATACATATGTTTTGAATGCAAAGAATTTTCTTTTGGATTTTTCTTCTCATTTATTGAAAAATAGAAACAAAAAAGTAGTGAAAAAAATACTTAATTAGAGCTCGCTAATAATTGGGCGGCAATAATCTCTGCATCATTTAAAGAAAGTTTTGAAGTGACTTTAGCTTTTTTGCGGACAGGTTCTGTTAACTCATCATTTTCACTTTCATCATCAGCACTACTACTGCTGCTACCGCTGGCACTAGAGATTTCATCAGAATGTTCTTTGTTTTCGATTTCTGCATCCTCGATATTCGATGAATTTGTGTTTTTGCTTTTATATATCTTTTTTGGATCGGGCAGCCAAGATAAATCCACACTGATCTCATCGTCTTCATCTTCTCCACTATTGTTATATTCTTCTCCTTCTTCTTCTTCGGTTTTATTTCGGCCACTTGCTTCTGCACTTTTTAATTTCTTTTTAAGCTTTTTATGTCTCTTCTTAATCAGTTCTCTGAAACGTTGTTTATCGTACTTATCTTCCTCCTGCAGCAATTCTTTGGCCATTCCAATGTCAATTCCTCCACTTACTTTAAGCTTCTCGTCATATTCTTTGGCCAACGCTGATTGCAATTGTTTGCGCTGATCGGTAATCTCATTGCCTTCGTCATCGAAAATCAACCTCTCATTGATTTGAATTTTCTTTTTTAGGGCCTTTTTGGCTAAGCTTGCCTTGGTAAGTGATTTCTCCTTCTTACGTAAGACAGGAGCAGGTAGATCTTTATCTTCACTTGAAGATATACCATCTTCAATAGCATGATTGGCCCGTTTTAAAGTTAACAATTCTTCTTCATCACTTTCGGAATTATTATGAAACGTTTCAAAATTAAATGAGTTTTGTTGCTTTTCCATTTCCTCTGTTTCCTCACTATCGTTCTCTATTTTATTCTCTATGACATTTTGTGTTTGATTATTTTGTCTTTTCAGAAAACGTTCCAAAAAACGCACACGTGGCGTCAATATTAAACCTAAAGATTTCGCATATGCTTCTAGATCCAAAGCCTTGACGTTGAAAATCTTTTTGTTTTTCATTAAAAAGATTGATTTAATATAAGCTACAAATGCTCGCTGAGCTGAAGCTTTCAATTCTGGATTTTGAGCTAGAAATGCTTCAATTTTGGCACGTGGAGAGAATAGCTTTTTCGGATCGATTATTATTTTGCGTATATTAATAAATTGTTTCTCCAATTCAGCTGCCATGGCTTCCTCTTCTGAAGGCAATAAAACTAGAAGACATTCGCCACGCGCTTTATTACGAGCAGAACGTCCTGCTCTATGTATGTATTGGGTAACGTCTTCAGGACAGTCCAGCTGTATAACCCAGTTAACGGACGGAAAATCAAGACCTCTAGAGGCTATATCTGTGGCGAAAAGAACAACGTTGCTCTTTTTGACGAAATCGTTATAAATCGCTATGCGGCGATCCTGATGTAGTGTACCATACAACGCCAACAAGCTAGTGCCAGGACGCAATTTACAAAAAATTTCATAAGTATATTTAACTTGTTTGCAACTCGATAAGAACACGATAACTTTCTGTTTTAAGTGATTCTTTATAAACGACCATAGCATAGTTATTTTGTCCTCAAGAGCTACAACCACGTAATTCTGCTGTAATAGCTCAGGTACAATTTGAGCTGGTAGTTTTTTTAGCTTATTTTCCTCTGATATTCCACAACCTATACATACCGGTTCCCGCAAGTTTAATCGAGCCAAATCCTTTACTGAATTCGTTTGGGTGGCCGAAAATAGTAGATTTTGCCGTCCGGGAGGAAAGTTTTCTATTATAGCATTTAACGTTTTTTCAAAACCCATGTCCAAGCAACGATCAGCTTCATCTAATATCAACATTTCCATAGTGGTAGCATCGAAAAGAGGATTTTCATCCATATGCTGTAACAGACGTCCTGGTGTACATATCAGTATGTTGCACTGATCCATACGTTTACGTTCAAATTTCAGATTTTTGCCTCCGATAATCAAACCCGCCGAAAAATCGTGATATTTCCCCACGCGTTTTAAAGTCTCAAATATTTGGTACGCTAACTCACGCGTGGGTGAGATAATAATGGCGGCCACGCCGTCTAAACGAGACCATTTGCTTACATAAAGGTGTTCCAAAACCTAAGCAAGTATATTAATGTTAAATACGAACATTTCTACTTTATTTTGGATTTACTTACCGGTATAAGGAAAGCTAAAGTTTTGCCACTTCCTGTTATAGCAGCAGCCAAAATATCTTTGCCTTGTAACGCGGAACCAATACTTCCTCGTTGTATTTCAGTCGGTTCAACATATTTAGCTTCCGATAGGCCCTTCAAAGTTTTCTGGCATAGGGGAAAATCCGAAAAACATTTTATTTTTTCTCTTTCACAACAAATCTCTTCATATTTAGCTTTCAATTCTTGAATTTCTTCATCTAAAAGGCTTTTAGCTGACTTTTGCGATTTTTGATGATCTCGAACACGTTTTTGCTTCATATTGTTATTGTTTTAACAGCTGAAACTAAACGACAAGGCATTAAGCATAAAATTCGAGCACACACACACACAATTACCGAAATGTAATTGTATAGACGCTTCAGTCGCTTCTATAAAATTTTTTAACGAAACAATTTTCCTTCACTAACTCTACAAAACTTAATAATAACACTGTGATTAATTCCATACAATATGGTAACTCCTACCGCATTACATTACTTTTGTTATAATTTTGTTTTTGCCTGACCTCATCCCGTTTATAGTGAATAATATTATTCCGTACCATATTTTGGTGAAATTCTTAAGTTAATAATTAATGAAATCATTTAAATGTATTCGAAAAGGCAGTGCAAACGTTATTAATTCTAATTCTAAAAAGTTACTACTGTTGTACAGCAAATCGTTAAATTTTGATTTCTTTGTAAAATACTAAAAGTGAACAACTCCCCCTTTTTATGATTTTCTTCGTTTTCGTTTTTCGTGTTGCTATTTTTTTTTTTTTTTTTTTAACTACTTTTACAAACTACTATTAAAACAGGTGGGTGTTTTAATTACGCTTGTTTAATTAATAGAGCAAGAATTTTTGTGTTTACATTGGTGCCATCATATCGCGCTAATGTAGTTGGTTTATTAATAAAATTCTGTACATGAAAAGATCAAAGAAAAAATTGCATTCGTTCTGTGAAATCAACACAAATTAAACCGCCTTCTGTGAAAATGAAATAAAATATTTTGTATCCTTTTCTATGAAAATTGTGTAAAATATTGCATGTTTTTTTTTTTTTTTTTTTTTTTTTT
>KK351174.1:495615-520039 GCA_000671755.1 Glossina brevipalpis | reverse complement strand
ATGTATTTTTGAAAACATTTTCTTTTCCATTGCATGTATTTTCATGTCATTTTAAGGGGAAAAAATGTTTTAAGAAAGTAAGCCCCATTGCAGTAATGAACTATAACTTTGTTATATGCAGTTAAAAATCAGTACTTTTCTTCAATAGGTTGTTTTTTTTTTTCTTTTGCAAGTGTGTAGTGTAGTGTAGTGTTACCAGCCTAGCATACACAGGTAAGTACACGTCCTAGTATTTTTATTCACATGAAAACTTGAAATATAATTTTGTGACAAATAAAACGATCAGCTGTGTTTTCATTCTTTATATGTAATTTATCCGTATCTTTTTCGAGCCTAATCAATCATCTGGTGGTCACTGTTGTGAAATTTCATATGATTGATTGACTATAACGCCGAAGTTTTTCCCTAAAATGACCGTCTTTCATATATGATGCACTCTTTTGTCCACAACAACAATTGAAAGTATAACGCTATCGAATTGAGTATAATTCAAATTCAAAAACCTATAAAATTTGATGATGTTTGGTTGCTATTTTTGGGTTTTTTCTTGTTACTTTTTATGCGTATTTTAATGCCATTTTGTTCTTATTTTTACTACTTTAAAAAATTCGCATTTATATAATATAAAAACTAACAACTAATTCATTCTTTGGCTAATAGAAATGAAATAGTAAGCATTTTTACATAGAAAGGCGTGAAAATTCGTTAAAAAAATATTATAAATTAATACTAATACGAAGACCTTATTTAAAAGACCTCCTCCCTCCCCTTTTCTCATATATTCTTGTCATATTTTTGTTGCTCAATCCCATATTGTATATAAATACATGCTTAGTTGGTATCTAATGCCATTGTCAAAGTTATAAACAACAACAGCAACTTATTGGTTATCCCAATTCGTAAATACGTATTGGGTTGTAAGGCTGTGACAAAATTCCCAAGCCTAGGGGACAGACAATACAAGCAAGATACATGCACGACTTCGTTGTATTCGCTTGCATTCCTTTCCATATGTTCCATATGTTTAAATTTGTAGGAATATAAGTCCGCTTACCGTTGTGTTCGCTTACATTCTTTTCCATATGTTTAAATTTGTAGGAAGATAAGCTTGCTTACCGTTTGAATGGCAAACACAATGAAGCCGCATTTGTAATCCCATGACTGGGGGATAAATTAAAACAAGCAGAAAAAACTTTAAAGAAGTATAAAAAGCGTTTATTTCAAACTTAAAAGCTATTTATTTAAGTTTATATTTTATATTGTAATCTCTTTTAACTCTTCTTTACATTATGTTATATAGAATTTAACGTTTCGGGAAGCCTGGCCTGTGGCTTCATTATGTTCGTTTCTATTATTAAATTTTATGGGTACGTGGTTTTATTGCGTTACAACTCCTAAGCTATTAAAGTATTCATTATGATTTACTTAGGCTGAGAATACAATGAAGCCGTGCTTCTTACACAGCCCTAAGTTGAAGCATATGGAACACAATGAAACTGCGCATTGCTTTTCACATGTTTACATTTATGGGGATATAATACGGCTTGGCTGTGTGTGTTTAGCCCCTTATTGTGTTTACAATTGTCGTTATATGTTTCGATAATGAAAATTATTAAACAGTAGGCTAATCATGTAACTTTTTCATTGTCGCTTTCTGCCATTAAGGCGACAGTAAACAGGAAAATTGTATCATGTAAAAAAAATTTAACTGACGATAGTCACCTTTTGCGCTCTCTTGGTACGTCGAATCTGGCGACACCAAAATTGGTATCATTTTGAGTATAAACCAAGAACAACAAATTACCATAAAAATTTCTTTTAAAGTTGTATTTGTAAGAAAAATTGAATTATATAATTAAATTCTTTTTATATCTTTCCCTTATTTTAATTAAATTTGCTTTTTATTTACATTTTTATTTTTATATTTAGGTAGAATTTATTTATTGATTTATCTGAAGACGTATTAAAAATATAATAATAAAAATAATATAAGGGAACTAAATGTAAAGGCAAGTTTTTATCGCCATCAACTGCCTTAAAATTCAACTGTCAACTGTATAAATGTCTGTCGGTAAGGAGTGCAGTTTCTTCGCCTGGTCCTACTCCTGTCTCGATTAGAGAGAATCTTCGTTTTTCTTAATTTTTCTTTTCGCCATTTATTTGTAGTTTAAGCAAAATTAAGAAGAAAGCTATAAATGAGATAAATGTAAATGAAACGCTGATCCAATTTTCGTAAACCCACCTTTACTCTATTGCCATGTAGCCTTTTGTACACGAACTCATTGTATTTGGCCTGGTCATTACCTCATTCCAAAATTTATTTACACATTGACGTTGCTGTGACAAACTAAGGCTGTAATTTTGAGCTATTTCATGGCAATTTTCTAGGAATTGTAACATTTCATCAAACTGTTTGATTGTTTAAATGACCTTATATGCATATAAACAAAAACATATTTAATAGGTATGAGTAGTTCTGTCGTTTTTTCCTCTTTTTTTTTTTTTTCTAAAGAAAAAACAAAGCTTTTTAATGTGATGCCAAGCAGTAGTCTGATGAATTCTAAGTTTGAAGCCCACTTCTTAAATTAACTGCCTTTATGGCGTTATTCCCTTTTTAGAACTCATATAACATACAATGTCTTCAGTGCCGCTTTTCTTCGCTCGTCTCGATAATTTTACATGTTTAGAAAAGTTGGCTGAAATAAGAAAAAATGTGTATAAATCATCAATCATATACGAATCTAACTGTTTAAATTGGTTCCAGCCTGATCAAAATTCTTGCTAAGGATCGACAACGCATAAAAGTGCAAGTGTCTAAAAATGACAGAACTGCAGACAGAACACCTAATATTTATTGTCCGTATTGTGTTAAATCACTTTTAAATTTACAGTAGCGCGAGCAATTTGTAAAATGAAAGCAATATTTCTTCTTCGCTGGGCGCACTAACACACTTCACCGACTTCTTTCTTCGATGGCAATGTTTTAACTCTTTCGTTTGGATCATAATTTTTGCCACAAAGCCTTTATATAATGCAAATCTTTCATACGATAAAATATTTTAATTAACTTGTTAATCCCTTTCGTTTTGTGCCGTTAACTGATAGAAAACATAACATTTTCTAATCTCCGAATTGAGATCACATGCACTTTATTTTCTTTTGATTTACATGAAATTTTTGGTAATCTGCAGCAATTAAATGTGAATTTTTTGCAAATTAATTGGGATAATAATTTGGTTTTTTCTAAAAGCATTTAAATTTTCATTTGAAAATCTTAAATAAATTTTATGTGTAATTTTGGTTTTTATTTAATTTTGTCCGATGATTTATTTGTAAAAAAATAAACGAACATCAGTTTGTCCCCCATTTTCAAGTTTATTCATGCAAAGCACACAGATAGCCGAGATAGCCATCATGATACTCTTTGAAGATGGTAACAATGCCAGCTGTCAAGAATCCCTCTTAGAAACGCTAACAATTTCAGCTTCCACTATCAACGCGAAGACGTCAAGAAGACAAGAGTTACGAAATCACTACCCTGAGCCTTAGTTAGAGATTACTTTAAGATATATTTCGTTTTATTTTTCTTGAAAGAGAGAATATTTGACAAACAACAGATAATTCATCGTGACGTATTTATTTCATTTTGACAGAAAACAATATCGTACGTTTTTATATTGGACAGTGATGTCAAATCGTTTTGTTATTATCATAAATCTACTTTTTAGTGGCGTTTTTTTATTCAAATAGAATCTACAATGTTTTGACAAATTTCAGTTTTGGTGAAAATATGTTTATTACCGAAGTTACAACATAATCAAAATATTCGCTAGCACTGTTTGTGATCTCACGTATTCAAACAGCTCCTTGTTTTGAGATCAAAATAGTCATGAATACATTAGTGAACAGTTCTTCTGGTAAATGTTATTGCATAGATCTGAACTAGTGGTAATCAGAGGGAGGGAAGTCTGAAAAAAATCCCGCAATCCTAAATAAGTTTCCAGCCCAAGTTGAAGATTACTTCTTGCTTTTTACTATTGCTTTTACTGAGCAGGTTCATTATCCTCAAAGACCACAATTATTTGTGCGTAATCTCGCAAACCGCTTTCTAATTATTTCACAGCTTAGTGCATTTTCACTCCAACACAACTTAATCATAACCGTAGCTTGAGCCCCATTTTTTTCCCAATTTAAAACCTTAACATGCAGTGACGTTTTTGATATCCATCTCTTCCATCCGTTCGTTATACACTGAACGACAGCTTGTAAACAACTGGGACTTAGATCGTACAAATTGTAATGTCTAACCTATTAGAAATGCAAATAAGTTGCCACCGATGGCCACACCGAAGATTTTTTTTTAAATTGTCAGATCGTAAACGTAATATCGTAAGTTTAATCATTTGGTAACAAAATAACTTTGAAGAAACGTGACATTGCGCCGAATAAGTGTCACTTTAGGAAAATTTTAGTTTCTCTGTTTAATTTTGAAGAGATGGTGCCGCTAAATCCTTATGAACGATGAACAGTGGTCATGTTAGGATATCTAATGTAAAAGTTTTGGTGTACTGTGATTTTTTCCAACTAAGAATAACTGATGTAATTGGAACGAAAAATCGATATTATCCAGTATATTAATCAAACCATGATATCATGAGTTATGATGAGACTCGGCTTCATTGAGAAGTGGTCGCTCAGGAAATTTTAGCGGCGCTAATCTGGAATGTATTTCTTTTCCCCCACTGTTATTAGTAGACATTACTTTACTGCTTCTGATTAACACGAGTTATAACAAGTAATTACTTATTGTAAGATCGTGTGGGGCTTGCATTCTTGCAGTGATACCCGACAAGTGAGTCTTTTTGTGCACATCCCCAAAAATTGTCCAGTTGTCTTTCCCTTACGATATTCATAATTTTGTCTAAAAGATGAAAAGAGTAGCAGCTAGTGAAAGACAGTACTTTAACGTAACGTTTTCTCACAATATATTCCTAATTTTTGATATAAAACGGGGCGGACATTTATTATTATATCTTTTATCGAAACGTGACATTTCAGAAGAAAAGAAACTCTACAGGTACAGATTTATGTATGAACCAATTTCAATACGCAGAACTCATTTGTAAGACCTAATATATACACGTATCTACAATTATTTTGATAGCATTTTCACGCCACTTGCAAGAAGCCCTTCCTTACTTTTCCTTTTAAATCGAAAAAAAAAAAATGCTGCTGAAAGTCATGACTTGCTACGGGAAACTTACAATCAATTATATTTCGCTTGTGAATAATGATTGTGACTTTTTAAAAATTGGGGCGTGAAAGAACGTGTGGGCAAGGATTTCTAAAAAGTTTAAAAATGCAAAAATGGAACCATTGATTGATGAAGATCTATACCAGCCGTAACAACTCGTAGATATCTAGAAGTTAGGTAATGCAATAAGCAGTTCAAAAAGTAGCACGTAAACAATTGCAATAGAAATTGAAGCCGATTAAAGACGCGGCCCCATTATTATAATCTGAACATTACAAAATCATGAGTGATTCGAGATTAAACATCAATATAGGTAGGAAAGTCAGATTCCTTTCCTTTGGCTTTTTAATTCTGTTTCAAATTTCAAGTTTTTGTTTTTAAATATGATTTTTTTTCCTCAAGGGATGTTCAATTGAGGTTTATAAATACAATGACAGACAGACAAAGAAAGAATTGGAAAAAGAGAAGCATAAAGCGTAACGACACTTTAAGAGATGTATGCCTGATATGTAAGTGTTACACTTGTACTGATCGAGCATTCACTACAGCAGCAGCGACTACACGTTCATCGTAACTGATCTATATCTCTAATAATTGAGTGCCGTTATACCGGCCTCTTATCTGTAGGACCAGGCGGTAGTAGAATCACAAAGGTTTGTAATGTCTAGCATGCTTCTCAAATTCTCAAATGGAACTCAAATGGAAGTTAAGCCTTAGGGGGAAAAATGGATTTTGTACGCAACGCGATAAATACGATAAAGTTATTTTGGAACCCTAGCTACATATTACTATTGAAGCATCCGTTGAGGAAACATTAGAAGTACTAAAATATGTTGGCCTACACATGGCTCAAATGGTTGATTAGCAATTCTTGCGACTGCTTATTATCCTGATAATGATAATAAAAATATTCATGATAGAAAAGAAAGAGATTTTTTTTTTTTTTTTCCGAAAGACGGGACAAAATTTCGTCACTAACAATAGTTATAAAATTCCTTTTATTAATTAGTTAGTTATTTCCAAAAAATTTCTAAAACTTAATTATTATCAAAATAAAATGATAGAACACTTTCGTTACTTTGTTAAGATTTTTGTAAATTTTTTTGCTGCATCTCGCAATCATTGATTGGTACGTGCAGATAATAATATATTTTTGGTATTTTTAGTGTACCAGTGTATTAAAAGATGGTGGATGAGCTAGCTTATAAGATATTCTGTTTAGTTTAATGGTAAATATAGATCTAGAATTACTCAATACATACATGCATACGTAATTTAAAATGTATTATTATAGCCGAAATGTTACATATAACAGAGATGTTTTTGCAAAAGATGTACGGAAGTAAAGTTAAATTAAATGAAAATTAAAAATCCAAATTTCGAATTATTAATTTCAAGAACAAGCAGCATATGGCACGAAAGGGAAAATCGATAAGGATTGATAACATATCGTATAAAGAGTTTATCTTGGAGCACAAAGCGGAAGCGTTTGCTAATATATTTATTTTAAAATATTAATAAAAGAAAACAAAACAAAACAAAAAAGTACCACACGTGTGCATGGTAGGTGCATTTACTATATGTTGTAGTAGTTGCAAGAATTACTACGACTAGATGTAGAAGCATACGTCAGAGGCTGGCTGTCCGTTTATTTATTTATAAATTTATTGCAGACAGCCAGCTAGCTAGCTAGAGCTACTCGTTGCTTGTTTTTTAAGTGTGGTAGGAGTATGTGCATGCATGCATGCATGCATGTGTGTGTGTGTGTGTGTGTGTGCGTGTTTATACGTTTATGCACACAACAATGGATTGTCCTGGAATGCATGTACAAAACAAAAACAAACTCTTATTGCCCAACAGTTTGTTATAAATATTTTATGTGATGTTTTTCTTTCTTAAAGTTGTCAACGGAAAAAATGACATAATTTTCCACATGTTGCTTCCGATATAAATATATAAATTGCAGTTGCTGTTATACCGTTATGTAGAATCTTTCTTCTCTCTCTCTTTTTTTTTTTTTTTTTTTTTTTTTTTTTTTTTTTTTTTTTTTTTTTTGTTCATAACATTGCTGTCATAAATATTATTGCAACGATAGTTGTAGTAGTAGAGTAGTTTTGCAACTTTGTTGTATATTCAGTGTATGTTAGCAGATGCACACACACACACACACACACACAACGGCATAACGAACATATGTAAAGCCTTTTTTGTTTCTTTGTTTGTTATTGTTCTTTTTTTTTTTGTTAACAAGTCCTATAAATTTCAACTAATATATGTGTTTTGAAACATTTTCTAAAGAAAATAAAGAACAAAATCTGTAATAGCAGTCACTTAATTCTGTTTTTTTTTTTTTTTTTTTTTTAATGAACACCATTAGGGCCCTTGACTTTCATTTTTTATTACTTTTATTTTTTTTTTGTTCTTAAGCTAGAAGAAGACTACCCTAACCAACTATCTCTACAAGGTCTATATACTTATGTATCGGTAAATTATACTTATTACTTATACGAAATTTGGATCAAGAGGGCTTTTTTTTTCTTGGAGCGAACTCCATAGAAGTGCTCTGCTCTCTTGAGAAATAAGGCTTTATATGGCAAGAAAGTAAAAAACAATGTTTAGAACTTTTCTAAAGAAAATAGATGAGGAATAATAAAATTCTTGAGAAGAAAATTATTTTGTTAAATTTGGATGAAGTCAGTCGTTTTTTTGGATCCCCCCTCTTATAAGGGTTAGCGTGAATAATATTCTTCTTACAACAAGGAAACAAGATATAATTTGTTATATCCACTATACCGAAGGATCGGTGTGTATTGATTTTCTCAGCTTGTCTAAAATACTTAGAAAGAAACTGCATCAGAGATCACCAGAAAGTTGACACATCTTTGATTAGCATTAACCTTACAATCGATTTAAGAATGTCTATCTGTCTGAAAATTTGAAAATTCTTTCAAATCAGTCACAGGTCCCGTTTACAATAAAAATTTCCAAGCTTTTCCATAAAAATAGAAAAAAAAATCTACCACGCCCACCGATTAAAATGTACTTTTTTTTGCCGTTTTTTTAAAGATAAACGTGATGAGTATAAAATATACGCGTGTCTTTAATTATATAATTTAGGAAAAACAGCACGAACTTTTTCCTTAACTTAATATAAAAAAAAGATGTGATTTCGTTAGTTCTGGAAATGACACTGAAACTTTATCTTGATTTCCGATAAATCAAGTTGTACTCCTAGATCTGCTATAAAATCTGAGAAATACATAGATTGAGAGGTAGATGGATACTATTTTTTTAGAGGCAAGTGCTCTTAGAAGAATGTTTTTGTAAATAAAAATAATTGAAACTCAGTTCAGCTTCTTAGGTATTTATGTACGTTAATAGAAAAAGAAGAAGTGGAATATCATTTAGGAAAGCAAGACTTTCTCTCCCGTAAGGTATCTCGTATTTTTATTAATGATTCTGGTAAAAGGTTTCTAGAGGTATCTGTTAATGTGTAACGTTTACTTAACTTTCTATTATAAAAGTATTACTTCAGTCTTTTAAGATTACTTTGGGTCCACCTATGTAACAAAAGAAAATATTTCAGAATAAAAACATGCTCTAACAACTTCCACTAGTTTTAAGAAATTCTGCGATAATGATAAAGCGAAAGAAGTTTGACATGCATTTATAGATTTTAAACGGTTTTTAATACAGATTATTAATAAATTTTAGGGGAACGAGTGTAATCAGTCCCTCGGTTTTTAATCGAATATAAAAGAGATCTATTTTCTGTGTTTACTAATAGAAAATATTAAAAAATGCTCCATGTGTTAATGAGATGTTATCATTCATTAATCCCGTTATCCCGTTATCCCGTAGGTTAGTAAAGTTTGTGTTATTTTGTTGCTTAAACAAAATCATAATCTGGTATACTAGATCCTATCCTGCCTCACTAGTGGTTTAGAGTATGTTAGGTTTGTGGAGATTTATATAACATCCAGAGAAGGGGTCTTATGATAGACCACATCTGCTTTTTATTATATCGATCGTCGATTCAAAATCATTTTCTGATTCGATGTAAGTCTATTCTTACTTCTTTTCATCTTTTTTTGATTTGAATTTGAAGAAATTATATGCATTGATGTGTTTTGGCTTAAGGATGAATGCGATTGGAAATGAGTTGAAATTGGGTCGAGATTTTGTGATGACTTACAAGTTCGTAACAAAAAATCATACTTTTAAAATCTAAAATTGAAGTGAAAAATGTGATTCGAAAGGTCCAATATTTTGAACCCGTCTTCCTTCATAAAAAATATCTAATTTTTTATATACTGTATGTATGTTATAGTAACTTGAAATAGACAGATGTTTGCGGTTGTGCATAACATAAAAAGGGAACAAAATCAGATTGATCATATATACATATATGTTTATACATTTTATGTTTTGCCGTTATTTTTCATTGCCGTTAAGAGGGATAGAGAGAGAGAGAGGGAGAGAGAGAAAGAGAAAGAGAGAGGGAGAGAGAGAGAGAGAGGAGAGTGAGAGAGAGTGAGAGAGAGAGAGTGAGAGAGAGGGGGAGAGACAAAACAAGGGGGAGAGACAAAACAAGGGGGAGAGAGAGAAACAAAAAGTTCAAACTATTGAAACTGTCATCCTGATTCGCGGCATATATATTTTTCTCATTTTCAAGATCGATTTTTGTTGCAATAATGTAATCTTTTGCTTAGTATAGTCAAGATCTTAGGTAGTCTATGGCCCTTAGGTTAAAAAAAACAATCTATGTCTGTCTATGTTGTGGGCGTTCCAATAAAAACGATAGACACACAGACAGACAGACAGATAGGTGGAAGAAAGCAGAGACATGGCCAAATTTGCATAAATATTAATTAGTTTCATGTAAAAGTTTAAAATAAAGGGTAACGCAGTAAGATTCCAATATATAAATTTTGTGTAATTTTTTTTTTACGCAAGTGGCAACTCAGAAATTTGATATCTCTCATCGATAAGTGTTTCGATTATTAAAAATGGAGAGTTGCATAAAAAAAAGAGAACTCGTTATAATTATGAAAACCTGTTACAAAAATGGGAAAAGTTACGCTGAGACCGCTCGAAAATTTCGATCAAGAAAGTTTACATAATGTGTCAACAGTTCGAAGCGTGATCAAAAAATTTGAAGAAACTGAGTCAGTCGGTTGTAGATTATCTTTATCTAAAATCGAACATATTCGGTTGAATGTATTTTATTTCAGAACTCATTCCGTATTGTTTTGTAAATCGTAGCAAAAAAAAAAAAAAAAATTTATTTAAAACACTGTTCAATAAAACAATTAAAAGTTAAATAAATATGAACATTGAATATTGCTGTCGCTACTAAACAGATAATTTTACTATTTTCCCCTACATTTTGTTCTGTAGGGCAGTTAATCGATTTGGCAAGTGGGACGCTCATTCATTTAGTCATGGATACATAAAGAGCACACATTCCATTATCAAACAAAATGTTATTAAAAGGTATAAAAAAAGAAAACAAATTTGAGAAATTATTAAAGAATTATTAAAGAAAGAAAAAGGAGAAAGCGTGAGTCGAAGACATCAAACGAAGTATACTATCTCAGATACAAAATATGAGATGATGAGTAGTAGAGAGGAAATTTATTTAATTCTTAGTATAGTTTAATTGAATATTTTTATACTCTACACCATTTTTTGTGGTAAAGATATATTAAATATGTGCAAATGTATGCAAGATCCAAAAGCAATTTGACATAGATCCGATCAACTTTTATTATTTCGATCGATTCAAGGTCATTCTTTTATTCGACTTAAGCATATCTGTCTGTCTATTATTTTGGCTGTAGAAAATGCATTTGCATCGGACTATTTCATTCATTCTCTTTGTGGAGATCTCTTTTTAAAGAAACCTACGTTACATAGGAAAAGTTTGATTTTTCTAATAATAATTTCTAATCAAAAATATGACTTTCACACAGTAAGTGAATATAGAAAATTTGCATAAAAATTGAGCCATTTTCCTCATTTCTTCAAAAAAATAAAAAATTAAATTTTATATGAGAATATGATCTAATTTGTAGTATTTCGTATTCAACATCAAGTCTACAATGAGAACTTTATGATATAAAAATTCAAAAATTCATGCTAAACACATTAATAAGATCAAACCAATGTTTTTCTAAAATGATCAGTTTCGTTTAAAGCTCCGGCATCGGGTGATGAATTCTGAGCACTTTAAAAAAGATTATCGAATATGTCTGAACTCTGAACTCTTATGCATCGATCGGTTGAAACTTTCGTTATGATTCTATAGTTGCACATATTAAAAAAATAATAATAATTTGATATGAACATGAATAAATTATTCACTACATAGACTTTCTTAATAAGAAAAATATAAAACTTTTAGAGTTGCTCTGCATTGATTGCGAAGGCGAAAAAAATAATTTAAAAATCCTTGAAAACGTTAAAATTTAAACACGATGGTTTATGCAGATTGATTGAAAAGAAACAGGAATCATGCCTTTATAAAAAATATACTAGTTCGAATAGTAGAATAGGAGATCTATGTAAAATTTAATTTTTTGCAACTTTTTTGTTAAAACAAAACCAAATTGTTTATTAGAATATAATTTAATTAATTAATTAATAAAAAATTAAAGTTCAATATTTAAATTAATTTTTGGTGTAACATTAAAGTCACAAATAATTATGGATGATTAACAAAAAAAAAAAAAGCTATGATTTCCATTAACGAATTATATTCGTATACAAAGCGACGACTTAAAATTGAGAGAAATATCTGCTTAACTAACTGTTAACTACTACATAACGTCTCTTGTTCTACTCTTTTTCTCATTTTTTAGTTTGTGATCTGAAAGCACAACTCTTCGTCGATTTTGTCAATTATTTGCATGATTATCGTCAATCTATACTTATGTACTTTATTTTTATTTTTTTCTCAAAACCGTTATTACTAACCTTTTTATTTCATATCTATCGTCTTCATATATAAATTCTTTCTTATACCTTTATAGAAAATATATAGTTCAGAACTTCATTAATTTTTTTATGATTGATTTTCATTTATATGTAATAAGTATTTAGTAAACATTGATAAGGAACAACTTAATTCCCCGGAGAAATAAGCAAAAGTAAGAGTATTGAATTAGTTATTAACAAAAGAATATGTGCGAAAATCTTATGTTAGAGCGCTCAACTTAAACTATATTCATTAACCAATATGTGTAGGCAAGTGTATGCAGTTGAATTGTTTCGTGTTTACATTATTGGTTCTCTATTTTTCACATGCAATGTCTATATGTTCCGTTTGCTTGCATGTGTTATATATATATATATAGATATATGGATGTGTGCGTGTGTATGCGCGTTTATTTTGCTTGTAGTATACTTTGCTTTTTCGAATCGTTGACGTTGTTACTACTTTTTGCTGAACCTGTGCTGCTACATGTGTGTAATGCTTTGTTAATCACCACTACTACAATCATTAAGAGAGAGAGTAGAGAAAAAGAAGAAGAGAGTGAAGTCTTCGTTTATATATCGTGTGTTGTACAATACACATGAGTATTTTATACTTTCATGAATTCATGATTTCACTGTTGCCGCACTTGTTGTTTGTGATAGTTTCGTTATACATCACCAATTACAAGACGAGAGCGATAGTATATTCATGCAGATATGTATATACAAGTGTGGAAATCTTTTCTGTTGTCTGTGATATATTTCGTTATTCACCACTCTTCACAACAGTACAGAGAGTCAGCATAGAGCATATATATATATACATATATATATATATACGAATATGTGTGTGTGTATATATATGTAAATATGCACATATTTAGCTACATGAAGAAATAATAATAATATATATTTAAGAATTATTAGGCCAAGTATATGAGATGGGCTAGTAATCTCTCGTTACGTATTTATAAAATCAGTATTAAATTGTAGTTTCGCGTATTTGTCTCGAAACGGTAACGCGATGGCGTTATAAGTATTTAAAAATGTTTTGTGAAAATACATATGTTATGCTTAAAAAGTTTTTGGAAAACAAATTTCTGTAAATTTGTGTTAAAAAAAATGTAAATTTATTTTATCAAAATATTAACCGTGTCTTTCATGGAAACTCGAATAGAAAATTCATATTTGTTTTTAATTCAGCTTGGTTTTCTATAAGATTTTTTTTTTGTCGAATATATATATATATATGCATATATATATATACTATAGGTCATGTGATTTGAAATAAGTTGTCATATTCATAACAAATTTCTCAATAGTGATAGTATCGTGTGCTTGTGTGTATGAGCGCATGTGCGTGCATGTGTGTGCAAAAATAATCAGTTTTTTCCTCTCCCATTCGTATTCTCTCTCACTTCCCCTCCCCCTCTCGCTCTCTCTCTTCACCAATTCTCTACCCATCTCTCTCCACCCTTTCTTCCTCCTCCCCTCCCTCGCTTTCGCCCGCTGTCTCACTCTATCTTTCTCCCCTCCCTTTTTTCTTCTCTCTCTCTCTCTCTCTCTCTCTCTCTCTCTTTCTTTCTTTATTTCCTTCTCTTTCTCAGCTCTGCTGTATTTACCACCACTATCAAATCTCATCGTAGCGCTAGTTATGTATGAAGCAAACCGAATCGAAGTTACCTTTAAATAAAGTGTTGAATTTCAACAGTTAGCTCAAGTTTGATTTTTTTTTTCTCTCTAATTCATCTAAAACGCTGACATGTTAAGGGAGATGAACGAGATTAGTTAGTTGGTAAACGAACTATTTTGTGTTTTGTTCGAGGAGGTTACGCATAGTTAACCTAATTTTGAATAATTGAAGTTTTTTTCTCCGCGCGACAACGTAATTTTTATAATGGTTTGAAACGGTTGAAATGTTATCTATTGGCTATCGGCCAATAAAGTCAATATTACAACCAGGTACACAAATGCTATTGATTAAATTTAAATTTAAAACTTTTTCTGCAAATAAGCGGTAAAATGGAAAATTATTAAATATTTAGATTTTGTAAAGAATTAAAGAAAGAGTGAAAAATAAAATTATATTAAGAAATAAAACAGACAGATAATGCATTTAATAGGCGGTAGAAATTGTTTGACGTACAATATAAGAGCATACACAGGCATTGATTTTTCCACTTCTTATTAAAAATATGCGTCATGCGGAGACCTCTTACATGTATATGATTAACAGGATTGCATATGTATAGCGTCCCAGAAGAATATGCTTTTGAACTGAATAATCGTTTTCTGAATACCTATGTTTAAATTATTTGTATTTGGATTTTGGTGTTGAGCCTTAGATTTAAATTTATTCGAAAATCAATTCCGACAATTATAATACTTCTTAGTTTTTAGTTATGCTAGATAATAACCTATAACGATTTTGGACGAAAGAAATAGTTTTTTCGATAGGCGGTTGCACTTGCTTTAATGTACACATGGACGGACTCAAGCTCAGGATAATTCTAATCAATAAGAATAAGTTAAGAAATTATTTATATGGTGCAGCTATTTTTACTAGGACGAGGTTATAAATATGGACGAGTTTCTTTCTCTTTTCTCGGCATGGCGCGGCAGGCTTATCCAACTTTTAATTCTTCATATTGAATGCTCGGGCGATTGTTGCATAGCAATTGACATGACGGTATTTGAAGGCCCGTTTCCAGCTATCATAATCATAAGAAATACCAAAAGAGTAAGCTCTGTAGGCCTCTTACAATAAGGATATCTTACAAGAACTTACGTATAGAGTCGCATTTCTTTTTCAATCTTCACTACATTTCGTCACTACTTTTTCTCGCAGATTTTCAATGTTCACGAAGAAACGATGACACAAACTGCCGCTATACGCTGCTGATTTACTAAGTAATATTCCAACTGTCGATGCAGCCTTAATTCGGCTTTGCAATATTACGGTATTATATGCGATATCTCGTGTTCCCTAAAAATATTTCACGTAAATGATCCGGACGCTCTCCTTGAAAGAATGTTGTCTCATTTTATGATCTTCATATCGCATTATCTCGCTCTTTATTCCTTGTAAATGAAAATGGAAAATTAAATTACTTTTTAAAACACGGAGCTCAATAGTCGGTTTAAAGATTTTTTATAGTATTTTATTTTAAAAAGATCCTTTTTGTAGAAAGCCTTAGTGTAAATTCATTAAAAGAGATTTCATTTGATGGTTGTGTTTTGCACTTAAAGTGAAGGAGACTGTGCGCCTGATTATTCGTGAACACAGCTATTTCGTCAAACTTGGTTTTGATACAATTTGCAAAAAAACCCATACGGTTTCAATTTGGCTATAAAGACAATATAAAGAAAATTTTGCTTAAGGCGAGAATATAATTTTTTATTTTTAAGTTATTTAGTCCTTGAATAGGTCTAATAGTTAGTTGATAAGGTAGGAATAATTCATTTATATTTTTAATAGATGTTGCTAAGCACGGTAGCCGTTACATTTGAAAGTGATATAAGCCAAGTTAAGAAAAAAATATTATTTTTTCTTATTATTTTTTAATAAATCATTAATTACTATTAAAAATAAACTTTACTTATTTATAGAAGAACGATTTTTTTTTGCATAAACTTATCAATTCAAAACATTCCACGCATACATCACTTTCAAATATGAAGACTTAAATCTTAATATATAAGTAAAGGCTAATAAGTAAACCATTTAATTTTAAAAATTTTATCTATTAAATCTCATAACAATTTTCTAACGTTTAGATTCGTCATTTTTTACAAAAAAAATAAAAGAATATTTACGAGAAATTTGTTTCTTTCGTAGTGATTTGCAAATGATCGATCCATTTTTGAAACAATTTTAAAAGCCTAGCGATCAAAAAATGTCTCGTATAAACTGAATGAAAGGAAGGAGAGAAAACGATATCGATTAGATATTTCAAAACCATGCAAAAGTTGTAAACAAAGTTAAGATGTTAAAACCTCCATTTATTTCTTTTATTCAAAGTTTTATAACTTTCGTTTTATCGGACGATAAATCGTACGATATTGTACGATGTAAGATGTACAGAACAATAGTGTTTCAAAAAACTTCAACGCTCAATATTCGACGATATAGTATGTAAAATCAAAAAAAAAGAAAAATAAAAATAAAAAATATATATACACAATCGTACGATATCGTACGATGAATTTACGTTCCAACTTTATCGCTGAAGACTACCAGATATGGGTAATTGAATTCAACATCTTCCACATATCAATCAACTCGCTTGCTGGTATGTTTGATATAAATTTTTTAAGTGTTCCAAACGCAGTGACGAAATAAATATGAAAAAACTGCATGTAGCATGATATTCTACGATAAGAATTTTTGCTGTAAATCTGTTTCTAGTTATGAGTGCGAATTGTACTGGTGATATTATGATATCGTCCCATAAATATTATTAGGAATAAATACTATTTTGATTCGATAGTTTAAAAACATTAAAATTGAAATGTTTTTTGAAAATTTCTTCGAAACCGGAACACATGAAGCAGTTGAAGGCAATTGAAGATCATATATGTTTGAAACAAAAATTTTTACTAAATTAAATGTATAAAATATATATAATTGTATGAGTTAAACAAATTCAAAAGTAAACTAAACGTAATCATGGACCTAATAAATGCATAGTTAACTACAAACTACAGATCGATTAATTGATTCAATCAATTTTTATATTTATACGTGACCCTTTTCATAAGTATCGCTAGTAAATTTGAATTCCCATCTATCAATTTGCCATGAATTGCGGTGAATAAATCGTCTTTTAAGAATTTGATTAACTTGTCTAGAAAAGGCAAATATATATATAGTTAAGAGTTCACGGGATCTAAACTGATAATAAGTATTTAACAAGTCTCCGTTTTTTCTTGCTTTATCGCTGTCTGCCTCTTTTTCTGTCTCTGTATCTCTCTCTCTCTCTCTCTCTCTCTCTCTATCTATCTATCTCTATCTCTCTCTTTGTGTGTCTCTTTGTCCTCTCTCTCTCTCTCTCTCTCTCGCTCTATCATCTCTCTCTCTCTCTCTCTCTCTCTCTCTCTCTCTTTCTCTCTTTCTCTCTCTCTCTCTCTGTCTCTCTTTTTTTGCGTATGTCAATATTTGAGCAGCTACTTACGGACAGATGAGCGAGCTAATGAATATGGCTAATTTCTTAAATTCTGAATTTGCAAGCATATCAAAATCTTACATATCTTCAAGCGGGCTTCATATATATTTTTAGAATGTTGTAAATGCAATAAAAAAAATAACGAAAATTTTATTCAAAATATGGTGAAACTTGGATACACAAGACATAAGCTTCTTGAGTTAAAAATGATTTCAAAGCGACGATTTAATTATTCTGTTGAATAGAATTGAAAAGAGATCTAAATAAAGGATGAGTAGAAATTTTCATTCGAAGCGGTTTTTAATTATAGTTTACGAAAAGTTATCCCTTCTCAGTGCTTATAATTTTCGCGGGTTCTTTATTCCTTTTCTAAATATAAAATATTCACTCATCGCTTGAAGTATGCGCAGCCTTAGTAAAGTCAAATATGTACGTCATTCATAAGCATACCACGGATAAATTTAATCAGTAATTGCACTAAATTGGTCATCCAGGTAGCGAGTTAACATGCATAGGATATATAAATTATTTGCTCACATGCAACAATCTTCTCTATTCTCTATTCCCTATCATTTTTTGTTAACGTTATGTTGGAAAAATTTAATAATCATACCGTTTTTTTTAGTTTTATTTATTTAAAGAAAACTCTTAGAGGTTTTACATCTTTTTTTTTTTTTTCTCTTTATACCGAATGGTTTCTGATATACATTTACACAAAAAGGATGAAACTTTAAAACGTCTTGCAGTACATTTTTATTGCCCTGTAGCTGTTTTGTGTACTCAGCTTTTTGGTTTTGGTTTTAAAAATTCCCGAATGTGTGCGATAAGCGAAATGATTAAATGAACATAACCAGTTTTCCTGGTAGTGCTTGTAATGACAATAATTGCGAATTCTTCCCCAACCACTTTAATTCACCACGATTGCTGTAAACATGCGCATCATGGCCGATATATTGAAGGCTTTAAACAATACTTAGTACAAAAATATTCGACACATATTTTTGCAGTCATTTCATCGTGATATCCTCTTAAAAGCAACACAACATTCCAAACTATATTGTTCTTCAGAAAAGAAAAAAATGTTTTTTTTTTTTTTTAAATTAAAGCTTTCCCTCGATAATTAAACTTGGAAAAATAATTAAACTCAATTTCACTTTTCGGGACGGAACGTTTTAATAATATTTGAAAGCAGTGCTAATACAACTATTTTCGTTTTTTAAAATATTATTAAAGTACTTAGTTGTCTTGATTTATTGATGATGGTGGTGGTGGCGGTGGTGGTGGTGGTGTGGCGGTGGTCGTGATTTCAAATGTTATTTTGTCTTTTGACCAAATGAAAGCGTTAGAGGCAAGAGGAGGGAAAGTCAAAGGAGAAGAAGAAGAAGAAGAAGAAGAAGGAGAACAAAGATTTTCCTTATATGAAATCGAAAATGAAAAATCAATTGATACATAATTTTTTTTCGGTGTTTAAATAGATGAGTTGGCGAAAATGTCTAGAACATGAAAGATCCAAATGCTTCAATGAAAAAAAAAAATAATAATTTCCACATATACGCACATATTAAATGTGAAAAATATAAAATTAGATTAAATTAAATAATAATTAAAAAAATATATATGTAACTAATATGCATACAATATATATATACACACATACATACAATATATATATATACATATATATACACATAATATATATATATAATATATATATATATACATAAACACACACACACACACACACACACACACACACATATTATATGAATATACGCATGGAAGAATTAACCAAAGAAAATTTTTTTTGTTAACTAAAAGAAATTAATTAAAAAACAAAATTACCAATATTTACAAATGTTATAGAAATATATATATATATATATATATATAAAAAAAAAATTGTTAAAACGTTTTTAAAATGCTTATTGTTAAAGTGATGACGACGACCGTTTTCTTAAAAGGCCAAAAGTTCAGAGAAATTGTGAGTAAGATAACCATATATATATATATATATATAACCATATATATATATACATATATAGTAAATTATACAAAATCTGTTTAATTTTAAACCTCCTTCCCTAGAAGAAGGAAAAAAACAAGGTGAACTAGAAGTGTATAGATACAAAAAATGAGGTGGAATCAAAAAAAAGATACTTTTCCTCATCAACATCATCGTCATCACCATCATCATCGTCATTGTCATCATGAGGTTTCTTTACTCTTTTCTTTGATAATTCTATGCTTTACTCATTCTATCGATAATTGTTCTCTTTCTCTTTTGCATTTTGAGAATGTTTCATTCAACTTACGTTCACAAACATATCCGTTTCCTTTTATCATTTCTATTAAACGGTGTTATTAAACATCAGCTGTATATATATCCATACACACACACACATATATATATATATATATATATATATACGTATTATATAGTATAGAGTATCACCATCAAGTCATAATTAAGTTACATATTTTCTGTACGCACATGCCACAGCATCATCATCTACTTTTCATTTTTATAGTTAGATACGTTTATAGTTTAAGTGTGTATTGCTTTCTATAAAGCATAAATAGATAATATTTGTTGAGAATGAGTTTGTGTGCTATTTTGTGTTTGCGCCTATGAACTTCACATATTTATTATACGTTTAGTAATCTTAACGGTACATACATTAGTATTGAAATGATTTACATATTCTGTTACTTTATTATATCCTGCACAGTATGTACGAACAAACAAATGTGTATACAAAGGTTTAAGTGTAACTGGATGTGTAGCTAAATTTCCTCAAATTTATCAGTTCATATAAGTGTAGCTATTTGATTTGATTCTTCCTAATCTCTCTCTTTCTTTCTCTTCCTCTGTGTGTGCTCTCTTGTGTGCTCATTCTGACACTCTATCTCTTGATGGTTGACGCTTTCTCTCTCTCTCTGTTATCTTTTTTTTTTTTAATTTGAACAGTTGTTGTTGTTCATTTGTAAGATAATGGTAGAGCATAACTGTGCTGCTACTACTACTATTACTACTACTGCTACTACTGCTACTACTTTTCATACACACACACATACACACACGCGCAATGCTTACTTATTAAACCACTAAACACAAACACATTTATATTTAGAGACAAACACTTACCTGTAGTTTAATGTTTAATGTTTATACAGACTCGAGTTTTGAATTGTTGCGTGCTTAACAAGCTTAACATGTGTTTAATGTGCTAAATCGTAAATCGTAACATAGAACGAAATTAGAGATGACTTCTTTTGTCTTTTTTTGATTTTTAATTTTTCATTACTTATAACATTGATTAGTATTGAATTAAAAACAAAAGACAATCGCTGCAGTTTGCAAATATTTGCCATTTTCCCTTTTAACTTTTTCATCATTTTATACCGTTTTACATATTTTTTAAGTATTTAAAAATGGTAGTCAAAACGTTTTTGGTGAAGTGTGTGTAGAATCAATACTATGTTTTTTAGAGTTGGTCGTTAATCTAGAGCGCTTTCGTAATTCTCAATCGATTAATATCAAATTCCGCCCCGTTATAGCTTCATATAAAGGGTGTCTCAATAAGAGTGCACTATTTCATTTAAAAATAAAAACACGTATTTTCTAAGTAAGTTGTAACATTTTTATTGCATTGTAAAGTAGACATGTTCCGACAGGCCATTACTTTTCATGAAATTTTCGATGACCTTTTCACAGAGATATGATTGTATTCCACCGTTGGACTCGTTGGATGTCGGTTGTGAGGTCAGGAATTGTTTCAAGTTTATTCGCAATAAATTCGAGATTTCAGTAAAGCCTAAAGAAAGAGGTCGAACGGCGTTAAATCACATAATCTTGGAGATCAGTTGACATCAGAATTTCGTGAGATAATTTGTTATGGAAATTGTTGCTGAAAAAGTAGATTGTTTCATGTGCGGTGTCGCAAGTGGTGCCTCCTTGCAGAAACCATATGTTATCCGGATTCATGCCGTCCAGTTGAGGCCACAAGAACTCAATGACTATACTCCTCCAACAAATGCCATTCACTGGCACTGCAATTACTTGCTTATGTCCAAAAAAGTAAGACCCAATCGCGCCGCCGCAGACAGTCACTTGTTATAGATGCCGTTGATTCTCATGGGTCACGTGAGAATTTTTTTACTTCCAAATTTGACAATCTTGTTTACCTACGATGTCATTTAGATAGAATTACGCTTCATCGGCGAAGATGAATTGTTTCGGAAAATCTGCATTCACTCCACTTTGCTCCCATTATCCGTTGAATGAGTTGCCGTCCCTTTAGACGATCCATTTTTAATAATCGAAACAATCATAGGGGACGGCTGTCAAATTTCAAACTTGCCACTTGCATGAAAAAAGAACGACACAAAATTTAAATAGTGCACTCTTATTGAGACATCTTTTAGGAACATTCTCTATTGATATGCTCAGGATATTTGTTTGAATGCTTAGATCCAACCGATTTTTGACAGAACAATTTTTTCTATTTCAAACTTATATCACCTTTTTGAGTCAAAACTTTGAAAAAAAGAAGTGTTTCACTACTTATAGGATAATATTTCAAGAGTTTTATTTAATTTCGAATTTCTAATTGAGAAAGAAAATTTTGCCATTTGTGCGAATACATGCGGCCAAGACAGTGCTATTAAAAAAAGTTTTTTTTTTCTTTTGCGAGATTTGCTGTGTTTTTAAAAAATTACTGGAAACATTTTTTAATAATTTGTAATATAAATGTAATTTAAAAAATGTAAAAAATTTATTTCAATAAATTGATTAATCCTTCGCAAATAAATATGAACAAATGATCTTTAATGTCCTGATTACAAGGTAATATTATCTCTAAAGATAATTGGAATTAATTCTTTGAATTAAGCATTTTTAAGTTTAATTACGTTTGTAATTATTGCACCCACTTTGCCAAAGAATTAAACTGATCTTTAAGCTGGAGTATAGCCCTATGTCCCTGAATATTTTTATATCCACTGCCGCGGGACGGGGGGTATGTCCATTTTGTCATTTTATTTACAATGTCGAGAAGGGAGCTTCAGAGACGTCACAAAGTATATATATTTTCGCGATCAGGATCAAATTTACAATCAATTTAAGCATATCTGTCCGTTTGTCTATCATCCGGCTATGCAATGTCTTCGGTAAACATTTTCCTGCCCGCAAAAATGAAGATATTGGTTTTTAAATTTGGCAGAAACGCGCAGATTGGTGTTGAAAATGAGCGAAATCGGTCAAAGGGCACGCCCACAGTACAGCGCAGACTGAGAAGTCCTCTGCTTTCAAGAAAAAAAAGATTGAGTTTTTTACTTATTGTTCACAAACCATAGTAGACAGATCTATAAAAATTTCCACATTTATTAAGTTATCTATCCTCAAAGATCACTCCCACTCCATATAATAGAGTATTGGAAATTTATTTTTTATATAATTTTTTTTCAGAAAACTTTTGTAATATTAAGAAAGAAGCTTCAGAAATCCCATGAAGTTTATATATTCTTGATCAGTATCAAATTAGGAATCCACCTAAACGTATCTCTACATCCGTCTCTACCTCGGTCTCTCTACTTATTTCTGCAATACTTGCAATAACCAATCGCAAAAGTTAATTCCTAACTTTTAGTCAATTCTTTCACAAACTTTACTATTGAAAATTGTCCAAATGGGTCACAGGCCACGCCTATAGTATATACCTCTATATACCTGTATTTCCTAGATGTTTTGCTCACTACTCATAGACTGTGTAATAACAATTTCCACGGTATTGTATAAAAATAGAAAACATATGCCACGCCCATCTATTAAAATTTACTTTTTTTAAGTGTTTTTTTTTTTTTAAGATGAAGGTATTGGTTGGATATAAAAGCTTTAGCATAACCCTATATTACTTTCCTACTTGTTCAGTTTAATTAGGTTTGAAATTATTGCGCACCCACAGTAGGCGAAAGGATCAAAGTCGGAATATTAGATCTCTTGTTATCTTCATATGGAATAGCCCTAAGTCCTTGAATATTCTTTATAATGCGATTTGTACATTGAACTATTTCTGTAAATTCACACACACACACACACGTACACGTACACATTGCATGATAATAGTAAAAACCGAATTTTTTTTTTTTTGGTTCTGTGATGATAATATAACGTTTAGTTTGTATTATGGATGTGGGTGTTTTCAACAATTTTTTAATTTTTTACTAAATTTTCGTGTTTATTTTGTGTAGTAAATCAGAACCATAGCAAAGATGAAGAATTAAGATTTTTAGCAAAAATATAAACCTAATAAAAACTAATATGGGCTAAGGGCTAACTAGATGGGGGCTGGATGGCTATCTTTACATTTGCACGGAAAGGCAATATGACGTAAAACAAAGTTTGTATTATATTGTCACGTAATGCTTTTCCAACTCTTAACTTATGCTCCTGATCCAATAATTTCTTGTATGGATCAAAAGTCGTTTAGAGTTATATGATGAAAAATCTTATTTTCTGCTTATGATTATGTCTTATTTGTTTGTTTGTTTGTTTGTAACATTAAAAAAGTTTCATTTCAAAAAATAATATTTATCTCTTATCTACACATTTCCGTCGCTATAATGCATTCAAAGCATTTTTTGTTTTTAATAATAATAAAAAAAAAAATAACAGCCGGACAAATGTGAGAGAAACTTTTTATTACTCTCTTCTATTCAATTCCGGTTTTTTTTTTTTTTTTGGTTTTTTTCATAGTAGGGAAATGAGAAGATTCCTGAGAAACTTGAATTTGAGTGGAATACATTTCCCCATAAAAAAATTATTTCTACTAAACTAGCGAAGATGATGTTAAAGTCAGTTTCAAAATAGATTTCCATCGAAAATTCAATTTTTTGTTGTTGCTCTCATTAACGCTAACATAGCAAACAATTTTGAAGTACGTGTGAACATGTGAAGATTTTTTAACTCTTCTTTTATAACAAATTCTGTATATCAAGAAGTATATTTATGAGGTTTATTCTCATCATT
>KK351174.1:470515-481134 GCA_000671755.1 Glossina brevipalpis | reverse complement strand
TGCAAAATTAGCGATAAGTGTGGTAAATAGCAAAAAATTGCGAACATCAACAATAATAATTTAAGGTTCATATTGGATCTTAAAGTTTTCGTTGATAGAACTTTCTTGTTATGTTTGAACATCATCAGGTCGGAACAAGAGTCCGCTAATATTTATGAGATGACTAAAAAAGAAAGAACTTGAATTAATTAAAGTTTTATTTTTTCCTTTCAGGGATTAATGGATTATTTAAAATAAGAAAATAATAACACAACGTTTATTTCATAATAATTAAAAAAAAAAAAAAAATCGTAAAACGTATACCTAAAAAAAAACCAAATCTATATTAAAAAAAAAACAAGTATTTCTACATGTCTCTGAGAACTGTATGAAAAGATGAAAAAGTTTACATTCAAAGGAGTTTTGGATGGATTTCGACAAACAGTACAACCACAAGCCATACGACAAGAGCATGAGATCCAAGAAACGCTTAAAGCAGAAAATTTTGCCGTAAGAAAGGTAAAAAGAAAATAAAAAATTAATAGAAATTAATGTAAATAAAAAAAAAAAGTGAAAAATGTAAGAACAGCGAAAGTGATAAGACACGATATCCGAGAGATTTATCATAGCCAGCGTATGTTTTATTTGGTAGTTAATGAACATATTGATATCCTATCATAAGACACACGCGGCTATGGTCGATTTCCATTTAACAAAATAAACGAATCTTACACTACATGTGGGACGTGTATATAGGTTGTGCCATGAAATGTTTAGGGAACGATGTGGTAAGACAGGAGGGAGGGTGGGGTCTGTATGTGATATTCATTAAAAGTTTTGTGTAGTTTCACACTATAACACTATACTAGTATTACTGCTACCTAACGAACCATATGGAATAATGTTTATATTTCCGTTCTTATCCAGACGTTTCGACATGGATTCCCTTACTCGCCTACTGCATTTGCGTTCGATCCTGTACAAAAACTGTTGGCTATTGGCGACAAAGCAGGCAATTTGCGAATGTATGTAAAATGTACATTGATTCGTTAATGCACTAATTTAGGTTAATATTGTTGTTTACTGTTGTTGGAATTGATTTTTTAATTAGACTTGGAAGGCCTGGTGTTGATGCATATGTAAAACATGAGGGCGAATCGGCATGTGCTGTAATTTTGGTTGAATTTATTGTCAATGACGGGGCATTAGTGACCGTAACGGCGGACGATACCTTACATTTGTGGAGTATACGCCAAAAAGTGCCCGTTGTTATACAAAGTTTAAAATTTCAACGTGAACGGTAAGCAAATAAATCTTATTTTTTTTCCTACTCATATATATAATGTAAATTTTATTTTCACACCATATGTCCTTATGTCCTTAGATTTTCTTTCATTACAAGTTTCTTTGTTGTTTTGTTTTTCTTAATTAAACTTTATCGCTTTGTTTATTTGCATCATTAGGGTAACGTGCATACATCTACCTGTGCAGAGCAAATGGTTGTATGTTGGCACGGAAAAAGGCAACATTCACGTCGTAAATATCGATACTTTCGCTCTTAGCGGTTACGTTATTAACTGGAATAAAGCAATTGAAGTGTAAGTATTACAAGTGACTTTTCTCTTTCATTTTCATTTTCGTTTTCATTTTCATTTTAATTTTTATTTATTCATTTAGTTAGTTATTGGTCGAGGTCAAAGTCTGCCGAGTTTTTATATCTTTTCAAAGCAATTTTACTTGTCTCTCTACGTGATTAAATTGAATTTTAATTATAGTTAACATAAAAATTATTTGTCGGTCAAACTTACAATTATTTAGAACAAACAGTTCATTTTTATGTCAAATCACCAGTGGAAGACTGATTTGCGTCAGGAAAAAAAAAACATTAGACTTTTTCGCCATATGAAGACTTACTTTTCCTAAAAGCACTTATATAAGATAATGTCCAAAAAATAGATCTACATAGTTCAAATTAAATGCCATTCACTTTCCAAATCAAATCACTATTCAGGACTCAGTTGCATTATAAAATATTAAGTATTAGACCTTTTCGCCATATGAAGATTTATTTTTCCTAAGAAAAGTTATAAGAGAGGGTGTCCAAAAAATAGATCTACCTGTCCCAAATTATATGCAATTCACTTTCCAAATCAAATCACTATTGGAAAACTCATTTGCATCATAAAATATTAAGCACTAGACCCTTTCGCCATATGAAGATTTATTTTTCCTAAGAAAACTTATATGAGATGGTGTCCAAAAAATAGATCTACATGGTCCAAATTGAATGCAATTCACTTTCCAAATCAAATGACTATTCGGGACTCATTTGTATCATAAAATATTAAAAATTAGAACTTTTCGCCATAAAAGGCTTTACTTTTCCTGCGAACTTTTATATGAAGTGCAGTCCAAAAAATAAATCTATATGGTCCAAATTTAATGCAATTCTTTTTATGTCAAATCACTGCTAGGGGTTATTTGAAATGAAAAAATTAAAAAATTGGACCTTAAATAAAGGTTTACTTTTCATAGGAACGATTATATGGGAGATGGTTTAAAAAACGGTCTCAATTCAAAACTAAATTTTTCACATTTATTTTAGACGCCGTAATACTAATTTCTGCCAATTTTTATAGGGAAATATTAGAAAGTGCAATGTTTTTCAAATGAAGAATTTTTCAAATGGGGCCTTATATGAGGAGTTATTGCTTGATATGTAGTCGCACAATGGTGACAATGGTAACCAAATTTATTTTCCTAGTTTTCGTTTATAGTTCACTTATTTAAAATCCTTATGTTTCTTATAAAGGTAAAAATCATCTTCAGGCAATATTTATGGGACACAATTATTATTTAAGATTATAAGAGACTAAGAGACTAAGAGACTAAGAGACATTTGTTTATCGCGAGACTTCACTTAAAAATCATTTAATTTGATTTTTATTAATTAATAATTTTATTTGGTTTTTATATTTTTTACATAATTGGAACAAACAGGGTTAGAGCTACTCATCCTGGTGCTGTGATTGCATTATGTGATAATCCGTTAGATGCAAATAAGGTATGATGGAATAGAAACATATAAAAAAAAACTCTTTTGAAAATCCGTTAAATGTCATGATATGTTGTTAAATGTATTTTTGCTACAGTTACTAATGGGATACGAAAGTGGTCTGCTGGTGTTGTGGGATTTAAAAGGTAAATTTGCGGAAATACGATGGCAGGCCGCTGAACCGGTTAAATCGATAGCTTGGCATTATGAGGGCAAATATTTTGTATCCTCGCACACTGACGGCACCATTTGTTCGTGGCCTACACGACCCATCCCCAAGCCACAATCCCTTGTTTGTCCACATGGTAAGTTTCTAAAAAAAAATTTGTTTTCTTCTCTCTTTTCTTTTCTTTTCTTTTCTTTTCTTTTCTTGAATTTGATTGCGATTGTCTTTAAATCACTTTTCGCAATCAGTGTATGCATGCTCACACGCACATATATATTAATATATGTTCATCCATGTGTGCTCTGCGTAAACACAAATAAATAAATTTTTATTTTCAGCCAAAACAAACAAAGATGGTGCATTAGAGAAATGCAAAGCCATTTATAAAGTCGACTTAAAAGCTACCGTAACTGGGTATGTATGCCATCAGAGTATTTAAACTTGTGTGCTCACCGCAAAGAACACAATTTTAGTAAACACATTTTGTTTGTTTGTTTTTTTTTTTTTTTTTTTTGGAATATTTGTGGAAAAGCTGTTCACACCTTGACAGACAAGTAAAACAATATTTTGGGGAAATAATTGGTTTGTTTTTTGGAATATTATCTCATATGACCCAGGATTAGCCGGATATTTGGTTTATATTGAAGAAAGAACCAAGTTTCTATAACTATCTATATATTGAGGATAAAGCTATCGGATGATAAGGATAAAGGTTAGCGAAGTAGTAGTAGTAGTTAACAGGGGTCGAAACAGTGTGGCAAACAAGGTACTATGAGAGAAGGAAATTATATAAGATACGAACAAAAGTACGGGAGAATAGATAATGATTAATAACATTAGATCTGATAGAGGAAATATAATTAACAATAGAGTAGTGAAATATGACAGATTCTATATTACATTACATAACAACTTGAAATGAAAAACAAAAAGAAAACTAATACAGCCAGATAACGCTTAATGGTTAAATATGTTTCACGAAAGGATTAATGCGAACGAACCATTAATCTTGTAATTTATGTACGAGATCTTATTATTTTATATATCAGCTAGAGACATCAGGTCAACTGGAAACAAATTATGAAAACAGATGATGAAAACCTATTTAGTATACGCCATAATGTTCAATTAGTCGCAGCGAAAGGAGCTCTATTATAGAAAAACCATGGAGAGCATCCGCAAGTCGTCTGCTTATAGACTTTTTCCTTTTTCTGTGTATACAGCCTACAATGAGGGTACAAAATTCGAACTATTTGATACAGACCTGCAAGAGAACACCTAGGACATTTGGGAACATCTGGAATATATCTACTAATGACCGTTCAAGAAGAAGTCACAAAGAAAAATTAGATGACAATCCAGAATATATGGATTATCCGCATACAAAGATGTCTATGACGCGTAATATCAATTATCCAAAGATATTATAGTCTGAACTATAGGGCCCAGGTTATCAGATTGCTCAATTGATTAATTTACTAAGTTAATAAGAGGAGAACTGCAAACATTGTTCAATGTTTACGGTAGACCAGTATGGAAACGGTATGGAATGAAATGAAAGCCTTACTCTCTAGGAGGCTCAATTTGTATCTTTTGCATATAACTGTAAAAACCGAAAAGTTTTCATAAATCGATGTAGAAGTTAAAGTTTGCGGGAATCTGTCGTTGACTAAATTTCTTATAAAGCCTTCACCTCCTCCCTCTATCTTAGACATTCTCTCTTTTCTTTCGCGCTAATAATTGAGACATTTAAGGTGTCGTGATTGAAATTAATACAAGACACGAATGAAAGACATGGCAAGTGTTTGTAAAACGATCGTGTGTTTCTTGTAATTTAATTTGATTTAGTTTGCGAAAAATTCGAATTATATTAAGCGCATATATTTTTGTCAGAGAGATAGATAGTTCTCTGTCTTCAAATTCCAATTCAATAATATATTCAATAATATATTGTAAGTTCGTGCTTTTCAATTGTGCTTCTTGTGATTATATTTTAATATGAAAATTATTTGAAAATTGTTGTTACATGTCGTGTCACATTAGATAAGTAGAAATTGCATATTCTGTGGAAAAGTTCGTTGCAATGAATTTTTATATTGCTTTAAAAAAAGAAAAAAAAAAATAAAATAGATTTGATTTTGTCTTTTTATTTAAAAAGGTTAATTTGCACTATTTGACTAAACGAAATGATTTTAAACAATTTTCCAGATTGTATTTGCATTTAGATTACAAATTATTAAGAAAAATATTGTTTGACTTCTCAATCATGACTATTTTCAGACTTAATAAGTTACAAGTTGTCATTATGTGTATGATACACTTCTTCGCTGACCCGATTGCAATCGAAGGAGGAGGGTGTAATTGTAAAAATTTTTCGAGAATTTTTCTAATTTTTCGATTTTCTTACTTCTTCAGTGCTTTCGATGAACGATTAATCGCAAAATTTATCAAACGAATTATTCAGAGATTGATTGTACAAGTTTAATAATTATGACTAACCGAACCGATCCGTAATGTCGCTGATTTTTTGCAGTATACTCGTACTCGTAACTTTTTTTCGCATACGAAATATATATACTTCATATTAGCGTTTTCAAGCGATACGATTTTGTTATGACCTTTAGCGAGAGTTAATTTGACAATTTGTTAACGATTTGTTCGTTACTCAGAAGGACTATATATGGTTTCTTTAAAAAAAATTAATCGACATAAGTTCGCGAAATACAGCGAATATCTATTTATACTCTATATACGATATGCGAATATAGTATCTTGCAATTCGATAGGAATTCTTAAATAATTGCCCCATGATTACACATTCCACCTTATTTAGAAAATATATAGTTTTTTATATATACTATGAGCGAATTTTCCAACTGGTTCCGAAAGTTTTAAGCGAAAAGGATTGTAATCGTAGTTAAAGTTAGACTAGACGGGTATTGCTAAACCGCGGCTCCGCTATCCATAGTGATCAAGAATATAAAAAATCTTTCATCATGAGATTTCAGTTTAATTTTCGTCCTTTTTTTTTTCGAAGTGTCAGCATATATCTATCATCACGATGGTAGTTGGTAAATAGAAAAGAAATTTTTTTCAGATTTAAATCGAGACAAATTCGCGCAGAAGCTAATAAAATAATGAAAATTCGTTGTAATAATTTTTTAAAGAAAATTAGTTTTTAGTCATCATGCCTCATGCGTTATCTGTTGCCCGGTAAATCCAAAAAAAAAAAGTAGTTGACTAACATTTCCTATCGCTACGACCACGATAGTTTGGTGAAATTTTAAAAGTTTTCTAATTTATAAAATATTTTTCTGAAATTTAGGGAAACTTACACAATTTTTTCGGGAGGCATGCCCACTGATAAGGGTTCCAAATCGAATTGTATTACGGTTATGGTGGGGAAAACGACAACCGTTTTGGAAATGGAGCATGCAGTTGTTGATTTTATTATACTTTGCGAGAAACCCTGGACGTGCGGTAAGAATTTTATTATAATACTACACACACAAACACTGTGTCATACATACCTACAAAAATTTCAATATTAATTTAAAAAAGAAAGAAAATGAAAATAATATCAAGTATAAGTGTAAACATCACATACATGCTTAAAACGCTTTAATGTTATGCTTTTTAGAAACCCAGGAGCCCTATGCGATAGCGGTACTCCTACAATATGATTTAGTATTAATAGACTTACTTACATCCGGTTTTCCATGTTTCGAATCGCCTTATCCTATGGACTTACACGAATCACCTGTTACATGTTGCACTTATTTAACTGATTGCCCCTCGGATTTGGTTCCTGCTTTATACTCAGTACGTTTTCATAAAATGTCTTTTAATTTTATAATAAAACAACTATAATTAGCTTTAATTGGTTAATTATTTAATTGTAAATGTAAAATAAAAAATTTTCCAGGTTGGTCGTACTACGACAAGCAAGAAGAACGTTTTCTCGGAACGAGAATGGCCGATATCGGGTGGTGAATGGTCGCCAGCCTCGTGTAGCTATTCAGAAATTGTTATAACGGGTCATCAAGATGGTAGTTTAAAGTTCTGGGATTCCGGCGCTGGCTCATTACAGGTAATTAAAACAATTCAATAATAATACTGGCTTGTCAACTAAGTAATTGCCGATTTTTTTTAATAAAAATAAAACGGTAGTTATTTAGTTGCCAGTCCATTAAATAAATTATTTTCCTTATTAAGTTTTCTTTTAATTGATTTTCATTTAATTATATTTCTTAGGTTTTATATAAATTTAAAACGGCCAAATTTTTTGAGAAACCCAAAAATCTCACCCATTCCTCGGATAATAATGTCGAGTTTCCATTTGCTATACAAATAATATATCTTTGCTCAGAATCACGACGTTTATGTGTAGCCGGTTCGATGGGACAAGTGATGTTATTTAAATTTCGTAAAGTCGAATCGCATTCAAATATCTTTGTCTTGGAAATACCTATATTTTCCGATTATTTTGATGATATTTATGGCACAAGTCCTGAATTTGATTTTACACCTCATCAAGTTCAAAAATCCGAATCGAGTGATTCCGATAAGGTAAACGTCTAATAATATATATATCATTTGAAAAAAATATCGAAATAATATAATTTTTAATTGCATTAATCTCTTTACGTTCGCGTCAACGTATGTTTATAGGCGGATGCTGTAATAAATGTGAAATCGGGTCCTTTGCGAATACCACCTGGTTTTCATCCGCAATTATTCTGCTTTACATTTGGTCCAAATAAAAAAATTGTACAAGTAACATCCTTATCCGTTAATTCAAGTTATGGACTGTAAGTATTAATTATTAAATTTAAATATTTTTAAATGAAATACATGCTCCTTCAATCGATAATTACATGACGTATGTGACATTTCAAGTCTTGCTAATATAATGAGAGTTCAGGCTTATCCCTTTCTTCTGACACATCTGATCAAATTTATATACCTTTAGGAGGTATTCCCTCTTAGTAACGGTTCATAAATAAAAGACAAAAATTGTTCAAGTTAATGTTCCTTCGAAGTCACATTTAGTTCTTTACTTTTATAGTGACTTTGTCAGCTCTATATATAGCGTTGAGAAGCTGCGAAAATTGCTCTATTCATGTCATGTCATGTAGCTTTTTAAAAATGTATCTATAAAACCTCATAGACAGATGATATTATTATTATGTTTAGGCTGCTTTAAATGCTCCGTCAGCATTTGAGATGCACCCTGACTGATATGCGATAAACAACTTCTGTTCAATAGAGGTGTTCTTAGTTAATGTTATAGTCTAGGCGTGTTTTTTACACGTTTTGAAAGAACATTTTCAATGCTTTTGTGGAATTTTGTGCAGGCGATATTTTAAATTCTGCTACCGGAAGAATCTACCACAACCGCACAAAAAAACGAACGGATGGGCAGATCTTGATCGATTTATAGAGATTTCGGAACTTTCAAAATAATTATAATCCCGAATTTCTCGGTAATAGGTACAAAAACATAATATAAGAATTTATAGGTAATACTGGGTGAATAAAAAGTTAAATTAATTTTTCCATTCAAAACTCCGAAAAAAAATTTATTTTTTCGTGGGATGATATAGTACTAATCCTTAATACGTATGTAGAATTTCATATAAAAATATTCAATTGCTGCAGAGTTACACGTGTTTCTTTACATACACAAAAGTGGGCTCTTTCGATTTTTATTATGATTTCTGGTTAGCAGAATGTAATGAAACGCGTATCATTACAAGAGATAAGACTTATAGCTAGACTTACATACGACCTGGAAATAGCTAACGAATCGAGCGAATATTATGCGAAGTTGAATCAAGACTTGAAAAAACCGTACTAAACATATTTACAAATCAAGATCACATATTGACAATTTTTCCTTTTTTTTTTCCGTTTATCGCGTAGTGGTTGAGCTTATTAAAACTTTTGCGTATGCAAAGGTATACCTGTACAAAAGATATATTCAATACGTATTAAGAGAGACTTGAGTTAGATTCGTTTCTTATTATATCGTTTCCGGTGATCCCATCTGATGTTGATCTATGTACGTTTGTTTGTGACCAAAAGGTCTTCATTTTTGATATTTTATGAAAAAAATCAGTTAAAGATTGTATTAAACGAACTAGAGCCAGCGCAGTGTGTGGTGTTTTTATATATATATTTTATATTTTGAAGACATTGAAACAATTATTAGGAAATATCCTAAATATTTCTGAGATATATTTTAGGCACTAGACAAGGACTAGTGATGCAATTTTAATTATAAGAGAACTGAACGTTTTTTCCTTAATTTTCTTAAATAATGGATTTGAAAAATCATTCTTAGACGTATATTTAGACACATTATAGTATATCAGTTTTTCTTTTTGTTTGCGACTTTTAAAAAAAATATAAATTTTTGTATATTTTTGTTGTAGAATGGCTTATGGCACCGAATATGGTCTTGTTGTTATCGATATTATACAAAAGAATTATTTATTAAGTGTTGCCTGTCCGGATCTCTATGGCGGTCAAGATCCCTATTCGAGGACACCAAAAAGTCCTAAACGCTTAGAAAGTAAAGACGAACAGAGCCGCTCACCAAGTTCTGATCAGGTAAGTTGGAAACATTGCCAGTTTTTTTTATTTTGTAACTGCTTGTTGTCGGCAAAAAAAAGAAAATAAAAAATAAAAAACAAAAATTAAATTATTATAGTATTTATATATATAATATATATATATGTATATATATATATATATATATATATATATATATATATTTATTTTTTTTTCTGTAACTAAATTCTAAATTATGCATTTTCTAGTTCTACTTTTATTTATTATTGAAGAAAGCATTTTTATGTAATTTGTTTCCTCTTTTTATTTTTCACTTTTCACAAATATTAATAATAATTTTTTTTTAAAGCTTTTTAATAAAACAATTCAAAAAATATCAATTAATAATGATAATGAAAAATTAAAAGAAATATTTTAAATTTTTGTTCATATCCACCATCAAATGTTAGATGAAGCGTTCGATTTATAAGTTATAATAAGAGGTGTGTGGTGTGTACAATGAATCATACTCGATTTAGAACTTTTTGTCTGGCTCTCTCTCGCACACACACACACACACACACACACTCTCTCTGTTAACATTTCGTGCAGATACTTGAAGTCACTGCAGTTGGTTGCGTGATGAAAACAATCTAGCGCAACAAAAATAAAAAGCTTTAACAGATGTTTGAGCAAAAGTGAAATGCTCGGCCTTCATCTATAACAGGTTTAGCCGGGGTTTAGTTAAAAATACGATAAATATAGCAACTTTTATATACTTGCTTATTGTTATAGGAGTGAAACAAAAACACAAACACACACACACCCACACACACACTTATAAAAAGCATTGCAAGCGCTTAA